>CM024518.1:33383520-33748520 GCA_014182375.1 Eucalyptus virginea
GCCTGCCAAAAAGTAAC
This sequence comes from Eucalyptus virginea, assembly GCA_014182375.1. Taxonomy (NCBI): domain Eukaryota; kingdom Viridiplantae; phylum Streptophyta; class Magnoliopsida; order Myrtales; family Myrtaceae; genus Eucalyptus; species Eucalyptus virginea. Next base: position 33,383,538 of record CM024518.1, read on the forward strand.
AAACAAATATCATCTCCATGCCATATCAGAAGGGACACAGAATAACATTTCCTTTTTTCCTTCTCTAGGTATTCTTTTTTGGCATCTATTCTGAGAGAGAAGTGATGGTGGAGAACATTGGCATCAAGGGTAGACAAGTCAAACCAAGAGCAAATAATCACACTGAAAACAAGGTCATCAGTCATCCAAAATTTGAATGGAAATGTCCCCCTAGTACTCCCTCCCCCTTCTTTTTCCCCCCAGTCAAGATAAAAAAAAAAAAAAAGTAACTACGATCTGTCTGTTAAAAGCAACACCCTGAGTTGATAGTTTGGCCCGCAGCCTCCTAGAAATACTGAACTACAGTTTTCTGAAAACCTGAAATTGCTACTTCTGGACCTATTAACATTTCCCTGGTTTGACAAATAAAACTCAGCGGTTCAATGGAACCATCTTCACATTCAATATGAACCTGTGATATTGATTGTAGAAACAACATCCAGAAGTTATACAACACCCCCTTGGAAGGATTTCACATTCACTACTTCTTCCTTCAAGAAACAATTGTTCATATGAGATTTTCTCTTCCTTGCAAACTAAACATTACAATATTGTGAGTTCCATAACCAAGACAAAACGGAAATGCAAATTGTAAGAGTAGTTACAATAAGTTCAAAGGACACAAGCATCCACTTGGCATTCTTTCTGCTCAAGTCTAAGCAGGAAAAAAGGTGGAAGGATGTGAAGCTTCACAAATATAATGATTCCTATGAGCAGACAATAGCAACAATTTCAGCTGACAATTTTACCAGCTCAATTATACCTCCACGGAATCCTATAAATATGGACATCTTAGCTATTAGTTCAGGTATAACAAATCCTGTGCCACCAGTAAGCATCTGTGCATGTGTGTGTGCACTCATGCGTGCGTGTGTGTGCAGCGAATCCCTTCTTCTTCATAAGCTTAAGTTGTTAAATAGTTGTCAATATTCAAATGAGCTAACAGAGATTTATAAGCTTAAGTTGTTAAACAGTTGTCCAATATTCAAATGAGCTAACAGAGCACCTTACCTGTAGGCTACAATACAGCCAAAGTATGGATATTATTATAAATTGGGAGGCAAACAAGGGCTGGGGAAATTCAAAAATATTAACATGCTGCTCTAATTATCACTTTAACTATATAGACCCACTGCCAAACTTATCTAAAATATTGAGCCATTGGATCAAGGTTGATTTAATATTTTCTCTCAAATAATATCAATCATATAAAATGGTTGTCTACAATCACATTCCCAAACTGCTTGCCAGCCTTTCAAATATGATGAATGCAAGCTATGTTTACCCTTAAGGTAACTAATGAAAAAGAGCTCAGAAAAGGAAGAAAGGGCAATAGTACCTCTGGCGTAGAAAGGACCGAACTACTCATTGAAGAAGTTGGGTTGCTGAATTTTTAGTGGGCATCGACTGTGTCACAGGGAATGGCAAGTATGGGAGCTCAGACTCTCTTCCTGTCTGAACAGTTGAAGCTAACAAAGCACTGGGTAATGAACTTGAATATGATGGCTGCAATTTGCGACACATGAAAATGAAAGTTATAACTGTTGATTGTCAATGATGCAAAATGTGCAGCAACACCTGCATGGTAAAGCTATAGCAACTAATACCAAAAGAGGGACTAGCACAATAGAAGCTCATTCACAAAGGTCCACTTTACACTTCTCCAAACATCCTTTAGAACAAAAATAATTCCTAACAAAATTCAGTGGTCTATTCATCACTCCAATAAGCCTTGCCCTCCTTAATCAAATCAAGCACTTTTCATACATTTTATCCCTTTCCTCTCCCTCTCTCCAAGAAAGGAGAATTAAGAATTCTGTCACAACTTTACCCGTCAGCAGTGACATTATGTTCTAAATTCTGCTTGAATTCTAGAACAGGATCACTGGCCTAATAACTTTACTCCTTCATTTTGAAAATTACTCTTAATGGTTTTCTCGCTGTCTCAAACTTTCCAAGCTCTGAGGCATCTTGAAAAGAGCAGAGGAAGTTCATTAAGACTACCGGTCATTACAGAGGGTCCTCACAAGCTCTCAGCAGACTACACAACATGCATTGGTGTTTGCTAATGCAGTCGCCCTTCTACCCACCCGTCAATGCCTTATCTGAAATACAACTTAGGTCTTATAGTTCTTGTGCACATAAACCCCACATGCACACTTGTATCCCAAGATCCTAGTTTTCTCCAAAATTAGACTGGGAAGGATCTTTTATCTTACCAGTACACTGGAGAAAGAAGCAAGGTTTTTGCAACTGCGAGCTAGTTTGCTGGTGACTAAATGCAGCATTTAGGTGTTGGGCATTATCATAACTGAAACCAGGTGCTGATGATGGGAAGGTGTATTGATTCCCTGAAGTAGTTTCAACTGACTGCTGCTTCAATGAGTCTGGTTGAGAAGCTGAAGGAGCTTCATAGCTTCCAGCACTTGCAACAGTAACATGAACATCATCTCCATCTGAAGGGGGCCTAAGATGCTCATCACCATAGTGTTCCGTATTTCTGGATGTAGCAAAAAAAGGTATCAGTTTCAAACCATAACATGAAAGAGGATGAATAGATTTGATTTATAAAATGGACCTGGTGTCAGACAGGGCTACTGAAGAAGCATCTGTAACTGGTTGTGTTTCAGCCAAATTACTTTTCAACGTCCTAGCACCAGCACCAGCGCCAGCGCCAGAGCCAAAACTACCAAAACTGAGGTGCTGGCAATCTGGTGTATGGATTTGCAAGTGGTCAGGAATTACTACAGCAGGACCATCTTCCTCAGACGCTGATTCCTCATCACTGTTCTGTAAATCAAGTTGTTGCAAGTTTGTAGCAACCGTCGCAACATCTTCAGCTAACAATTGCAAGTACAAATTAACATTAGCATCAACCCACAGGACCAGATAATGAATGGCTCATAACACGGTTGACTGCAGAATATTTAGATCAGACAATTTCAGATACAATCAATAATGCAGATTAGAGACACACCATGCAAAACTGGTATTATTTATATGTATCTGCACAACATTTCATCACCAGAACTTTTAACATCCTTTCTTGAGAATATAAGCAGATCTTAATTAGCTGTGCCATAAAGTAACTCAAGACAATGGCTTTTAAGTCACATGATACTGTTCAGTAGAGCACACTCGGATTAAGGGATCATAAAGCAGAAGAATGTAAGGAAAATAAGGGGGAGGCCAAAAACCACACGACCAACCAGTATGAAGTAAACATCAAACTCAGCAAGATCATACCAGAGAAAATATCTTGGCTTAAAAGCAAAGGCCAACAGTTTGTCATGTAAAGCATAGAGACAGTAAGAGCCAAATGAAAAAGAAAGACGTCAATTACACAGACTGAGGTATGCCAATAGTAATAAAGTGCACAGAAAGACCCCACCAAGAACATGAGCTTAATCAATGTAATCACCTTCATTATGCTCATATGAGTGCATGTGAGCCTCAAAAGCACTGATGTTCTTATAGACATTGTTCTCCAAATAGGATGTCTCTACATCATCATCGTCCTGAATGTTTCTGTTGGATACCGAAGCAAGTCCCATGTGGTTTGCACTATTTTCCAAAGATCCATCTTCCAAGAGATGAACATTGTCAAGCTGGGATGTCAAATGCTGGCTGGTTTCATCCAAGGGCAAGTCAGATGGACCTCCATACAGTTTCGACTCCACCACTTGTGAATCCAAAGTAGAGGATACCGCAGTCCGTGAATTCTCAAATGGAGGCCACTCATCACTAGGAGGAGGTGCGTGATGCTCATCCAAGGGCCAGTCATCATTGGGATCTGACATATATACTTTAGAAGATTGATCAATTGTTGAAAATCGTCATGTGAAACTGCCGAAGAAGGCGGAAGGACACCTTGATGAAGAGGTGCATTCGAGGTCCCAGAAACCTTGCCTTGTGGCCTACCCATCTTCACTATATCCGCCATAGATACTTGACCAGGGACTCCTGCCCAAGCTCGTTGCAATCCTGGTGAAGGCTGAACTGACGAAGATATGAGATCAATTTCACCAACTGCAGACACCTTATTTTCCCAGGCCGAAGCATCACTGAGGAAATTTCAAGTAAAATTTAGATTATCCAAAGCTGCAGTTAAAAATTAACAGCAAAACTTACAACAAAGAAAGACATTATCAGGCTATGGTGTCTTCTAGGACAATAAAACATACAGAAAAGTTTGCAACAATGGCTTTTGAAAGTCCTGGGGGAATGTAGCAATTCTACATGTTTCATTCCCAGTTGATATTCAATACATGAGATTATAACTTAAAGTGCTTCACAACCACGTTCAAACATTCCTAATAATATACTTATAATCAAAATATTAGGTCGTTATTGAGAAGTTAAGCAGTCAGAGAAGCATACAAAGAAGGGATAAAACAATATCATGGCGTGGCAACAAGAAAAAAGTAGCAAGACTCCCAAAAAAAAAGGAGAAAAACAATCCTTTTTAACATATCTACACAGATCATGTAGAGATGACCAATAAATAGCCACACAGATAAATTTCCTAAAAGCCAATTAGACAAGTAGAAAGACAGTCTGGAGAATCTGGATTGTATAAATAATAACCTGTGCGCGATTTGCCGGTTCACACTATTTCCCGACATATTATAAGCAGAACATGTAGAACCTGTGTAAACATGTGACCCATTTTCCTTCTTATATGGCTGTTGTTTACCAGGCTCTGCCAGAAAGGTGAAATGTAAGGAACATATTAAGAAACTTCACTTAAACTATAACATAAAAGCCAAAGTCTTATCAAATTCATAAATTCAAATACCACTAGAACTTGGTACGATTGCACGACCACGACCAGCATAGCGTTCCACACCACTCCGACCACCACGAGTTGTTGTGCTAATAGACCCGCGAGGTCTCACCTCTGTTGTGTCTTTGTTCTGAATGGTGAATTACATTGTAAAACAAATCATTCAAATGATCATAAATAAAACAACTGATAAAGATAAGCAAGGGAGCTCCAGCAACGACAGATCGACTAAAGAAACTAAGTCAGAGGAGAGGACTTATGACAACTATTACCATGGCCAAAGATAAATACTTTGATTTGTCACAATTACAAAAGTAACATAAGCATTGGATGAATAATGGCCTTGACAAACAAGAAACCTGCAACTTAATTTATTCAGGAAGGAAAGAAGCACAAGCCAATAATGGTAGAGGCAACCAATAGACACAAAGATGCACTAATACTCGAGCTCAAGCACAACATAAAACTGAAATCACAAACCAATACCAATTTATTAAGACAGAATTCATATATATTCAGAATATTGATATGCTCCAAACTCTTTATTTTGTCATCCAAATAATCAAATCACGGACCGACATTGGAAATCACTCAGAGTATCATCAAAATGTTTGCAGACAGTATTAAAATGACACACAAATAAAAATATTAGCATCCCCACAAAATACTATGAACAGCAAGGGCAATCACCTCCTTTTCTTTTTCTCGCTTGCTCTTCACCTCATGAAAAGGATCTACAAATCAATAAGCTCCACATCAGAAAGGAACTAAAAATGTCACCAAATACTTGCTATATTAATTAATTTAAAGTTTGCAACAGCGAACTATTTTGTAAAGGAGTACAAAAGTCAAACATTATATGAAAACAATTCACCATTAAGGCAGTATAAAGAGACAATTCAAAGTGGCAAAAGCTTGAAGCCCATGGCCAACAAAAGATAGAAAACAATCAGCAAGAGAACTTCTCCCAATTCCCAAGGTAACACTTGCAAGACACTTTCGGACATTTATTTTCGTATTACACACATCTCTCTGTTGGTCAAACTAGAAAATGGCAGGTGCAAGGATACGGATGAGAAAACATGGTCCAATGATCCAAATTATTTCTGCTATAAAGAACATCAACACCTTCAATGCTGTGCTCTAAAGACAAGATATCGACCCTTCCAAACCTTCATCATGTAAAGGAGGACAGGCTGTTCTAATCCATTTTTGGGGCAAAGGCAAAAAGTGGAATGAGACATCTTAACTTGTATATCATAGCAATAGAAACATAGAAAGAGCTTCCAGTGCAACACATCGACAAAATAACAAAACTAAAAGCCATAATTTGATCTAAGATGAACCACTAGGGCACGGTCCTCGCTGAATAATGCCAAAGTGACATACATCCACATGCAGTTAACATGGAGATGATATACAGCAGGGCCACCTTGAATTTCAAGGTCTTTCCATGACAATATTTGGTTCCTGAAGTCACCAAAAAATTAGAACAGTACCACAGACAGCTAGGATCGTGTTTCCCCCTCCTCAGGCTGGCGATCCACTCACTCAAACCGACTCCCACACCGAGTCAGATCATTCAATGCTACACCAAAACTCGGTCTGTCGACTCAGAGATGCCTAGTACAACTGAAACTCCTAACTAGACATAGTGGGACGTTGGCCTTGCAACAAAAGTCCAACGCTTTCCAAGAAAGGGATGTCAAACAATGACAACAAGCAGACCAAAAGGCAAAAAGAAAACCAGATACGTGCCTCAGCCGACATGCAAAACGCAGCAGCTCAAACTCGGTGACGACAAAAACAGAAAGAGGCCAACAATCAACACCCAGATGCTCTCGAAAGCAGTTCGAAAGAGAACCCGGAGCTCCCGAAAAATTCAAACTTCCATCACCCGAAAGCAAAATTTCAGCAACCCAGGCCAGAAAACACACAAGAAGAGCTCAAAAAACCCGCCTTTAAAGCGACCCTAAGCCCCATCGCCAGTCCCCACCGACGCAAAACCCCCCTTCCCCCTCTCAAAAAGACCTAAGATTTCAAACCCCTTCCTGCCCTACCACCGCCACGCTCTGCCCTAGAAATAAAAAAAGGCGAAACGAGCCCCAAGAAAAGCAGACGACCTTGCGTGAGGAGGCGATTGACGGCTTCGTTAGGGTCCATGCTGCACTCCTTGAGCGCCGTGTAGATCTCCAGCTCCGAGCAGTTCACAATCTCCTTCAGGCTCTGCACCATCTTCCTCGACCCCGTGGGATTGTCGAAATTCCATTGCCCCCTCCTCCGGCGCCGCCGCCGCCGCCCTTGCTCCCCATTCTCTCTCCGCGCCGCCGCCGCCGCCGCCGCCTCCTCTCGCCGGAGCAGAATCGGCAGATCCAATCAATCCGGGTCGGGTTTTGCCCTCTCCTGAGGCGGCCCGATACGGGAGGTGTGGGGGCTTTTTCCGCCTTTCTCTGTCTCTGCAGAAACTTCTGCGGCGAAGAGGAAGAGGGAGAAGAAGAAAGATAGATATCTCTCTATGCGCGTCTCTTTCTCTCTCTTCTTTCTCTCTCTTGGGAGGGGAGGGGGAGTCTCGCAGTGTTGTGAGTCGCTTCTCTCTCTCTCTCCTCTTTCTCTCTCTTCGGGAACCGAAAGCCAAAAAACCCTTCTTCTCTCCGCTATCGCTCAGGTCGTTCTATCCCTCTCCGTTGGTAGTGCAAATCTCCCTTTTATAGTCGCCCCCCGGCCGTGATTTTGCTTATTTCTATCCCTTTTTTGAGATTAGAGACTCTCTGTTGCCCAAAAAGAAAAAAAAAAATTAGAGACTCCTCTCTCTCTCTCTCTTCTGTATTTTTTTCCTTTTGTTTTTCCTCTTTCGTGGTAAAACTAGTATGTTGGATTAAGTGGATGATAATTAGGATTGATTTATTTTGAAAAAAACCTAAATTTTAAGGACAATCCTGATTCTACTTGAAACTTTACTTAGAGAGTTCAAAAAAAATATCGACTTTCACTCTAGTCTCAGATTTCTTTTGCTGATCCTCCATCCTATAAATCATCACTACTGCTTTTTTTTTCAAAATTATCAATATCGGGTTGCTTGGAAATTAATTATTAGAACTTGCATCTTCATCAAAACCATCACCGTCGTGCGAAACAATGGTAAGAAAGTCGATATTTCTTTTCTTTTCTTTTTGTAAATTAGGTCATCTAATAATACCTTAGTGAATTAGAGGCAAAATTATAATATAGTTAATTAAATTTCTAAGGCACATATAATTTTTAAAATAAACTTGTAAGGCTTAAGTTGTGATTCAGAAATCCCCGACACTTTTCAAATTTAAGCTCTAGGCTGGGTTTGGCAATTAAAATTCAAATATGATAAAATTTATCCTATCCTACGTTGGATCTTTTATTCAAGTTAGGATAAAGTAAGATATATAAAGAATATGATTCGGATAAAACTATCTTATAGAGAGATGGATAAATGTGAATAGAATTTTAAATATCCATAATAAGAAGGTTATCTTTCTCAAATGATAAATTTTTAAATTAATAAAATTAAAATTATATTTCAATATAAATAATATTTTAATATAAATATAAGAAATTCAAAATGACAAAAATAAAAATTTAGTTTTGAATTTAATTCTATTTTATATTATATATATGTAATATATATTATATTATATTTATTACATATTTTAGGTATTTCAGTATTTTAGGCATCTTAGTACAATTTGCAATTTAAAATGAAAATAATTTAAAAAGAGAAGAAAAATAATTAAAAATAAAAATAAAATAAGTAAGAGTGTCGTGAGAGATTTTCACCATCTCCGTTTGTCAACTTTGACATTCATTTACACTGACATGCCATTCATATAAAACGATATATATGATATGATGTAAACATATTTAATTGTATTTATTATGATCCACCAAACAATGGATAATATAGCATAATCTCTGGATTTTATATCCTATCATACTTAGTCTTATCTTGATTAGAAATTCAGACGACTAAACGTTAGTGTTTTTCTCATCTTTTCTAGCAAGTTGATACCTCTTATTTTACAAAAATCCAAAATACTTTTTTAAAAGTTTAACACCACAAAACTTCCCATACAAGAACACTCATATCACATTTATTCCATACTAATTTTTGCATTATAAAAATTCTTAAATTTTCTGATCATTTTCTATACTCGAAAGTTAATATTAGGTAAATGTTGTACGTGCATAGCAATTTGAGTTTTCCACAACTCGAAAATATATTATGAGTGTACTAGTTTAGGACTTGTGGTGATATTGACCCATTTTTAAATTGACCAAGTTTCAAGTGTCTGGATTTTTTTTTTTAATGATATTTGTGTTTTTGTGCTTTATCTTTGTACGCATTGCTTGTTACTCTTTTCCTAGTATCCTAAAGTTTCGTTCCTTTTCATTTTAATAGCAAATACAAACTTAAAAATTAGAAATTATTTTGGCCTTAAAATGGAATAGGACACCAACAATACTATAATTTTCGCATGACATTGACCTTGATAACATAATTTTTCAAGCAATCATTTAAGTGTGATAACTTTCAAAAAACAATCACTTAAGTTACATTAACAAGTTCTCTTATATGAAAATCCTAAGGATGTCATGCCCCGGACCCCGAGCGCATGAACATCCCATGACGGTTGATTAAATTGCGACGTCTTATGACGCGTCATTGACTCGTTATTTTTATCTTTTGATTAACGCATGCGGAAGCACTTAATATAAACACTTAGTCAATCAACAAAACAGAGATAGTAAAACACAACAAACGATTTCCAAAAGCGGCACCTTTATTTATCCACTTGTTAACCCCTAGAAGTTTGATATTTACAAGTCTACCTCAAAAGACAACTTCCTAACGACCAATAGGCAAAAAGGGTCAAAGAGGGTCGTGGTTAGCTTAAACTTCACCAACAACGAGGCCAAACAAAAAGTAACGCAGGCACGCCCGCGTCTTGGTCCATCAAGACCCCAAACTGCACATGATGGTTTTCCATACTACAAACCTGAAAATATTTAACAATAACGGGGTGAGATATAAATTTCAACGAGTTAACAGCCTAAACCTCAATTAGGATGCAAATTCGTCTCGGAGGCAGCCTAAACACGCATTATATACAAACTTACCTCGCCTTGGCACACTCCTGTATATTAGCACATCTCATGTGGCAATGATAGTGCAATATGCATAAATAATAATCATAACGCATTCTAAAAATTCCGTGTGCATTGCCAACACACGTGTTTCAATTATTACGATCCCTCAAGCCACGGCCAACACAAGAATCGGCGGTCTTCTGGCATGACCGAGCATTGTCCTACCCCATCAGGCATGACATTTGTCTAGAATCTTCACCTAGATGGCATTCCATAAAGGAGCATCGGTTCAACCTCAACCGCGACTCAACATCCAAACCTCCGCCAAGCATCCAATAAAAATTGGGCATCACCCCCAAACTCCTATTAGGTTATGGATTCGATTAAATGACCACTCAAGCACATTATTAATCAAGCCAATTTTTGTTGCCATTAATTAGCCAAAAAAAAAATTTCATTTTCAAATAATCACTTTGGCAATTTTTCACATTTAAAAATAGGGGTGTGCATGGTCCGGCGGACGGTTCGACCTAGAACCGGGAACCGCTCACTAAAGACCAATTCCAAAAAATTGGAACAGGGATCCACCCGGGAACCGAACAGCCGGTCCGATCCGGTTCTCAGATGGATCCATGAAACCAGTTTCACAATAATAATAATATCACTTTCTAAATATCACCATGAGAACTCTTCATATCGAGTAGTATACTATAAACCAAAAGTTACAACAACTAGAAATCAAAACATAAAGTAAAAACAACAACTAATTTGAGAAACTACATTAATCAGGTTTCACTCAAACATTCAAAAGAGAATCCTAAACTGTTTTAGCTTCTCGGTCATTTTCCTTCATAAAAGCTACAGCAACATAATGATAAAAAGATAATCCTAAGGGTGCGTTTGTAACGCTTCATTCAAAAATTGTTCCCTAACAAAAATAGTTTTTCTATTTCTTCCCTAGAACAATTTTTGAACAGAAGAACGCGTTTGGTAAACTTGTTCATGAAATAGAAAAAGAACAGAAACACGTTTGGTAAATTTGTATTCTTTTAATTTTTTAATATTTTTATTGTATTTTTCTTTCTTTTTTTTTTTTTCTTCCTTTTGGTCGGTCGCCGGCCTCGGCTATGGCCGACGACCGGCCGACGAGCCGGCGGCCTCACCTGGCCACGGCGAGGCTTGCGGGGCCGGCGACGCTCTGGCGAGGTTGCCGGCCCTCGACGGCCGGTCGCCGGTCATGGCCGAGGCCGACGACCGGCCAAAGAAAAAAGAAGAAGAAAAGAAAAAGAAAAGAAAGAAGAGAGAAAAATTTTTGTTTCTCCAAAGTGTTCCAGGAATCAAGAAAAACAAGAAACAAGTTTTTCTTGTTTCTTATTTCTATTCCAAATTTGTTCCCGGAAACAAAAAAAAAAGATTTGGAACAAAAACGCAAACAAACGTGTCTCTGTTCTTTTTTTTGTTCTTAGGAACAAAAAACCAAGATTTGTGTTCATAAATAGAAAAAAGAAACACAAAAACCCTAAACTGTTGCGAAAGCCTCAAAATTCAGAATCAACGTTCACTACATCTTCTTCACTCCTCCATGGTTTTTGCCTCTTCAAACGTCTCAGACAACATGGAGACAGAGCCCTCTATCCCATTGATGGAACCTTCTCAGAATTCAGTTTTTCACCTGAAAAGGGGACTGAGAAAAATCATTATTTCACTTTTTCTCTCTCTTTTTTTTTCCCCTTTGAACCTAGACTTCACCTGTTTTTTTCAATAAATTGCCACGGATGAAAACAAAGAAAGAAAAACCAAATTTAAGTACGTGGAACAAACTCATCAAGTAAAGTAAATAGACAAGTTTACACTTTACAATGACACAACAATCGCAACAAGATTCTTTACCAAAAAAAAAACAATCGCAACAAGATTCGCCTAAAAGTTCACGACTTATAAAGCTTGTGAATCCCAAGTTTTGAGCTCTTAAGTTCCAAGTTCCAATCTCCTGAAAGTAAAACAATAATTAATAGATGATTACTCAACATTAGTAAAAATTGAACTTAAACGATTATTGAAAATCTCACAACATATATTCTTCCTACTTCAACTTGTAAACTCTATGGACCGTCAATCTCCGTGTTAACATGATCCATATCTAACAAAAAGAAGATACTAAATAAAGTATTCAGTTTAGATAATAGATATACAAAAGAATTAAATTATGAAATGATATGGAGTTACCTAATTCAAACTTTTCCGCATTCTCGATACACTTTTCAACATTAATTGGCTCAAGAATCGCTCTCAACCAATCTTGAGTGCACATTAAAGCTTCAACAACTTTAGGAGTCAAAGAACTCCAAAAACCATCAAGCACATGACCAGAAGTACTGAAAGTTGATTCTGAAGCAACTGTAGTAACGGGAATAGACAAAATATCCTGAGCCATCAAAGATAAGATTTTAAACTTTTGGCCAGCACCACTCCACCAATCCAAAATGTCAAAATCACGACCATATTCAAGTTCAGCTTTAAGATATCGATTGAACTCAGATAAGTTGCCATCAAACTTATTCTTCTCATCATTAAGAAAGTCATCATACGAAGGCTCTTGCACATAGAAATTTAAGCTGCAATCGTCTTTTTCATTTCCATCATTGAAATAAGAATCACAGCTACTACCGATATTAGTAGAACTTACCAATTCGCCATCCAAATTTTTGTCTCTAGAAGTGTGACAAGATTTCTCATAAAATTTAAACACACGTTCTAGGGCAAACTCCACCTTATCAAACATCTCATCAACTTCTGCATCATCATAAATGAGTTTACAACAATACCTCACATAATTCGGTTTTTTTCTAAGATCCAATGTTACTGCAATCAATACCATCATATTTACTTCTTCGAAACTCTCATAATATTTGTTAAACTTATCTTTCATTTGTACACCCATAACTCTCACCCTATGATCAAAAGCCTTCGTCGCTTTTCGCAAATAATTATACAAAGAAGTTATCCTCACAAAATAATCATTTGAAGTGATATACAAAGTTCCAAACATCTTTTTAGTGGTATCATAAAACTTCTTCAAAAAATTAGAAAAAACAATAGCATTGTCCCAATCAACACTACTTGGAGTATCATAATTAAGCTCAGTTAAGAAAGAAACATCATCTTCTTCCATCATTTCAAAAGCTTTTTTTAGCTTTATGGCACTCTCTAACATTAGGTAAGTAGAATTCCACCTAGTTGAAACATCAAGATAAATTAAATCCTTATAAGCAATCATTGTACTTTCAATGCAATCTTAAAATGTCTTAACTCTCATAAGAGAACTCCTCACATACCTAATCACATTTCAAGTATGTGCAATGGAATCACGTATCTCGGCCAAGCCATCTTTCACAATCAAGTTTAACATATAAGCCGTGCACCTCATGTGTAAAGATTCACCATTTAAGATGAATAGCCTCTCTCTTGAAAATTTTTCTTTCCAATAACCAATAGCCACATCATTTGAACTAGTATTATCCACTGTGATTGTGGATACTTTTTTCTCTATTCCCCACTCATATATGCATTTCTCAACTACTTTCCCAATATCCATGCTCTTGTGACTAGCTATTACCACAAAATTGATGATCTTTTTATGTAATTTCCAATTTTCATCAATAGAATGTGCAGTAAGACATAGATAGTTCAACTTCTGAATAGAACTCCATGTATTAGTCGTGAGTGCGATCCTAGAATTAAGCTTACGGAAAGAAGCCTTCAAATTTCTTTTTTCAAAAAAATACAATTTAATGCAATCCTTAGTCACCGTAAATCGCAACATATGCTTGAAGAGAGATTGTAATTGATTCACATAATCACGAAATCCAACACGTTCAACAATCGAAAATGGTTGTTCATCATTTATAATCATATGAATAAGCATTTGCCTATATTTCTCTTGATCAAACTTTCATGTCGTTAAAATTCCACCACTCCTAGTACTACTAATAGTATTTCCTCCTATCATTTGAGTTTCATTTACTCTTTGTGATGCAAACAATTTTTGCATTTTATCCATATTACGAGGATACTTATTGCACTTTTTCAAGTGCTTCAATATATTTGAAGTACCATTATTAACGTGGTACAAATACTTGGATATGCAATAATTGCAAAATACATCAACTCTCTCATTTATGTAAGTTGTTCCTTTTCGAAAATGAAGTCAAGCTGCTGATTTTTGCTTACTAGGAGGAGGACATGGACAAGAACCGGATACCTTATTTGTTTTAGATGCTTCTTCAAAGTTTTCACCCCTTCATATTCTTGTGATGTTAATTCCACTATTGGCGTTATTGCATCATATGATTTCTCTATTTCCATTAATATGTTAATGAATCACCTGCTCAAATCAAGTAACGCGTCGTCAACACTAAAACACTTCTCATTGAGCTAAATCATATTTTACTTACAATAGAAAATAGATATAAAATGATACAATAAGGAGCTCAATAAAAAATCAAACTTCCTTTGTAGAGGAGCCACTTTTTATTAGATCTATTTAGAGAAGATAGGCTTCCCCTTGCAATTTTTAACCCCCCCTTTATATCTTTTTTAGTGGGGATGATCGGTCAAAATGGTCCTAGAGATGAGGGCTTGTAAATTTTAAACATTTTTGAGTAAATAAATAAAGCGTGGAAGTTACGTAGTATGTGTGTGTGTTATTTTTTCTCACTACCCATTGTTGTTGTTGATTGGGTGTTAGAGATTGCACGCTTCCGCATGCGCTTAATGGAAAGATAAAAATCCATGGGATGGCAATGCCTCTTGGGACATCACAAATTGGTCCCGTCACGAAGGGTGTAGTGTTCTTGCGGCCGAGGGAAGGACTGGGGTGTGACATTGGCTCTAATGTGATGTGGTATTTGACGATTATAATTATTTGTATTTTAGGATTCTTTTTATTAGTTTCGAAAGATCATCATTTTATTGGCAACCCAATGGTGTGTTTCAGAGAACATTTTATTCCACACTGAATGAAATGAACGCTTGAGATCAAAGACGAATCCAACATTCCAAGAGGGAGTATGATTGTCTGACCTATGTAACCACTTTAAAGGTTCCGAGAGTTATTGGGACACCGTGAGTTGTAGTTACAGTGGTTGACAGTTGGCTTTTGTAATGTGTTGTGGTTGAGGATTTCCATTATTTATATTTAAGGAATTCCTATCAATTTCAAAAATTATCATTTGCGGTATTAAAGGAAAAATCCGCCTAACTACCCTATTTCGACATAAGAAAAATATAACGTGGAAACAAAATTTTGAAAATAGAAATTTGATGTTATCAAAATAATTTCTATTCCTAAAAAATAGAAATTTTATTATGAATTTCTATACTAGAAATAGAAATTTTAAGTTGTTAGCTAACGCATTTCTTTGCTTAAAAACTCCTTTAGAGATTTAAAATTAAAATATCCATTTCTAACTAGAAATCGATTTCTAAAACATAATGATTATCATTTGCGTCTTAAAGAAAACTACAACATCATAAGCCTATTTTTGGGATACACTATAGTAATGACCAACTTCATCTATTTCCTCCAATTTAAAATTCATGAGAGAGATTTCAAAAAATTTAGAGGTAAACTCAATACAATCATTAAAACATATTCCTATCGTCTGCTATTTGAGTCTGAAATGATTTTAGTGGTATAACTGAAAGAATTGCAAACAAAAAAGGTGTAAGGAATTTTGGCGATAGCATTGTTCCCCCTCCTCTTGCAATGGTTGTTTCATGTGTCATATACTAATTCCTCTATTTGCACTTCTGATTGTGGTGAAATTATCTCTTAGAATGCTTCATTTCCCTTATAACATCATATATATGCTTCTTTTCCAAAGACAACTATCTAGAACCATTGGTATTATTCTCGCAAGATGTTAGTGTTATGATTTCGAATACAATTCCCTAACCCAGTTAGCCTTGTTTGGTAATCGGCCAGATAGTGCCTAATTCTATTCTTTTATTTCTTGAGATAAAAAAATAAAAAATAAAAATCCATTTGATAACTTTTTTGTTTTTGAGAATTTATTTTCGAAAATAGATTTGGAACATAATTAAGTAAAAAAATTACTTTTTCTCGAGAATAACCCCAAAATCAAGTCCATTTTTTTCTTTGTTTCTTTTCTTCTTCTCCTTCTTCCCAGGAACAACTCTATCGTAACTGGGTAAGGTTTAAAATTTTAGACAGTTACCAAACAGGCTCTTATTGTCCATACTAGCGCTAGTTCCTCTTTTCACTTTTTGTATGGTTATTAATTTATTGCATTTCTAATCTAATATACTATTATATTCTATAAGTACCATGGCAAATATTTATTGACATAGCACGAGCTTATTAAATTTTATTGAAGTTAGCCTCCTCAAGCTCGAGAAGTCAAAGCTCAATCGAGCTTGATTTGAGTATTGATTTGAGGATATTTGAGGGGAGTTGAACTTACCGATAGAAAAAAAGAAAAGAGTGGAGTTGAATATGAGTATTAAACTTTGTCAACTTGACTTGACTTAATTCTAATTCATATATCATTTTTATAATCTAGTCAGAATACAAGTTGATGTGCACAAAGAATATCAAGAACAACCACCTCCATGGACAATGAACAATCTTCAAACACTTTCCACTTGTCACACACTGCATCCAAAGATGCACAGAGCATGTACATTTTCGTGACCAACTTAAAATATGAGTCCTATATAAACAAATCTTACCATAAAATAATTACTCAGAATTCTAAATGTTTAGCGATCCTACACGTGCATGTGGAACAATTTTTGGTTCAATTGATTTAGTTCAAGAAACCTTGTATGGAAGAGATGAAGAGAACTGATAGGAATAGCGGGCGAACGGGCGGGATTGAATCACGCTTTTCGTGCAATTATCCTTCGCCACAATGTCGGTGGTAGTTTTTTTTATTATTTTATTTTAATGTATTGTGATGTAGTTTGTGTTAGTAAAAAAATTGTACAGAGTTTTTCATGAGAGTGTTATTATGAGAGAGGTAAGTGTTGCACGGGAGATAAAGCAAGTGAGATGAAGTAGAGTGCACGTGAAGGAGAAATTGATAATCCTAGGGATTTGAGAGGTGGCAAATGAAAAATGAGTAGTAATAACCACAATAGAGAATTTTATTGGTAATGTTCTCGTTGTGAACCCCTGACCCGCAAATGAATGATTTAAGGATATTTATAGTCCCACACATGAAATGGTTGTTGGATAGGACGTGTATCGAATCAATGAACAGTCTCTCATAAGAGGACATAAGCTACGGTTAGGTTGGATATGTCGCTTTTCTTTTCTTTTTCTTTTTTTGGCTGATTAACACGGTACTCTGATATTATCACTTTTTCCCAGCATTTGATAAGAATTTACAGAATGCTATAATAGATCACGGAAGGACCTTATTGTATAAAAAAATTTAATTCGAAGACTGATCACATTAATCAAGTAAATCGATGGATTTAATCGCATAACAAATCAATGAACCCAATCGCACATTTGGTATCCGTTTGCGGACTAAAATGCACGTAACCCCGACGATGAGTTTTTGGGCCCAGAACTGAAACAGCCTTATGAAATGTCCTAAACATCTTGACTTACTTGCAGACGCATTAGGCTCTGCAATTGCAATGTTAATCATGCAAAAGTATCTCTCTCTCTCTCTCTCTCTGTAATTGAGTCAAATGCTTCTTCTATCTCCATTCTGTAATGTGAAATCTCACAATGGCGTTAAATGGTATCGGCCTCCTAAGTTCCTAGATCGCGTGGCTGTCCTAACATTCCCGATGAGGGCTCTAGATCGTTGCTGCTGTCGATAGCTTCTTTCCCGCCAGTGAGTTTGCCTCAGCTTTTTATCTTCAATTTTCATATTTGTCTTCCGGCTGCAACTTAACACTTGACTTCGGGAAAATTACGAAAAAAGTTCTAAACGTATTACAATTGTGTCAATTCAGTCATAAACTTATTTTTTTAATCAATTGAATTTTAAACTTTTTACAATTATTCCTGATTAATCCATCTGGCCAAAATTGGCCGGTCGGTGCGACGTGGCAGCTAGCTGGTGCTAGAGACATTTTTTAATAATAATTTATTTTTTGAATTTTTATTAATTTTTATCCTTTTTCTTTCTCTTTTTTTTCCCCCTCTCTCTCCTCCTCTCTCCTTCTTCCTTTGGCTTCGGTGACTGGCTAGAGGGGAGGGCTCGCTAGTCGCAAAAACTAAGGCGACTAGGCGAGCTCGCCTCACTGTCGCTAGGTTTGGAAAGGCGAGCCCCGCCGATCCGGCGATGGCTCACCTCGCTAGTCGGCGAGCTCGAGCCCAGCGACGGCAAGGCGAGCCCCCATCAGATTTGGCGAGGAGGGCTCGCCGTCACGTCTGGCAAGGCCATCCTCGCTGGGTTTGGCGAGGGCTCACCTCACCCGATGATCGCGAGGTGAGCCCCCGCAAAATCTTGCCAAATCCAACAGGGCTCGCCTTGCCATCACTGGGCATGAGCTCGTCGACCGGCGAGGCGAATCCACCGGATCACCTCAATCTGCCGTCGGCCGGGCATGAGCTAAAGGAATAAGGAGGGAGGAGGGAGGAAGAGGAAGAAGGAAAAAGATAAAATTAATTAATAAAATATTTCAAAAATATATTATTAAAAAAAAGATCGCCAGCGCTGGTCGGTTGCCATGTCAACATTGGCTGGCCAATTTTGGCCGGACTGATTAAGAATAGTTGTAAAATGTTTAAGACTCAATTGATAAAAAAAAAAATAAGTTTATGACTGAATTAGCACAATTGCAATAAGTTTAGGACTTTTTTTGGTAATTTTCTCCCGATTTCCATAAGATTATTTCAAAGTGGCCAATGTCCTTTTCTTAATTTTAGCTCATTTTAGGTGTTAGTTCTCCTTCTTCTTCTTTGAACAATGACGATGAAACTGGCAATTTTAGCACTTCCTTCATACGATAAAAATGTACAAAATAATTAAGAATGAAAGGTGACATTGTAACACAAAGCAGCTGATTGTGTTACTGTAGATTCAACTAAGGGTGTGTTTGTTTCACGAAAAACGTAATATTTTTGGAAAATGTTTTCCGAGAAACCATTTTTTAGGAAAATTATTAGTTTTCTTTTGTTTGGTGATACGTGACTGAAAGTATTTTCTAGTATTTGGATCGTATTTGAAAAATGATTGAATGACATTTAACCTAATAATTGACAATAATATGCCTCTTACTTCCAAATTAATTTGTTGAGTTCATATTACTTAATAAATGGATTTTTCTCGATCAGTTTAGTAAATCTAGAATTTGAATCTGCAAAATGAAAAGGCAACTTGAATTCATACTCATATTTTATTTTATTTTTTCTGAAAATGGACATGATTTCCGGTTACACGAGCAAGTCAAAATGAAAGGGAGGGGACAAAGGAGAAGGAGAGAGGGAGGAGGAGTTAGGGTTTACGTTCACAGGCAAAGAAAGAAAAGAGAAAACAAGAAAAAGAAAAAAAAAGAAAAGATATAATATAAAAATTCAAAATTTTTAATTAGAAATTCTTTTTAATAATAAATTTTTTATTAAGTAAGGATCTTAAAACATTTTGGAAAACGTTTTCCGGTTCTTTCAAAGGGGAAATCGTTTTCCCGAATTTAAGCTTTGGAAGGAAAAACATTTTCCATTAATCTAGGAAACATTTTTCTTCGTCGACTCATTTTCCTAAATGAACCAAACGTCATTTGGAAAATGAGAAAAACGTTTTCTCGTAAATTGTTTTCGCAAAACAAACACACTCTAAGAGTAGGTTCAAATGGCAATGCTATTTTTTCTGTCTACTTAGCTATGTGAGTCTATGAGTATGTTAATCCCCGTAATACCTCGAACTGCCATATATCGATACATTTTAGTTGGAATAAACTTATGCATTCTCGAGAATCTATTGTTATTGGCAATTTCTGTCAACACAATTCATGAGATGTGGCGTCTACACTATCAAGCCTATTGCATGATAGAGTGCGTTGCGACGTCACCTTTCGTTCTCAAGCTGGGAATCTTTGGCTCGTGGTCTCTCGCAAATCTAATTTCCCTTGTAAACCCTTCAATAGGGTCACTTGATTCACAGCTGGAATGGGAAATTACTTTACATTTGAACCCAATCTCACGGAATCAAATTAAACTAATTCTTGTTCCTTCAATGCAAGATTTATTTAAGGATGATCGTTGAAGGATGATACTATCAGGTAAGTTAGACGTTATATACTTAAAAGGGAAGGTTTCAACCTCGAGGATCCATGTTGCAAAATGTGATCATATATGTAAAAAGTGCATGTGGGCACGCAAAAAGGAAAGCAAGTAATGAATATTGTAAAAAGTGCATGTGGGCGTGCAAAAAGGAAAGCAAATAATGAATCATTGGGATAGCAAGAGGTGGACAATACATGTTATCACTAAGAAATTTGTGTACTCGTGGATTCATTCTAAAATTTACAATGGTTGTAAGTACATGATTGTGCCCTGCTTTGATGAAACTTTGACAAGAGTTAATGTAATTTGACACGCAAGTCAGTGAGGGTTTCTACAGCTTAAGAGAATGGGTTCAAAGAAGAAAAAAAAAAGGCAGTGACAGCAGTTTGTCTTCTCAATTACACAGAGGGAAGCAAAACACATCGGGACGTTGCAAATTGAAGGAATGAAAAACAAGGAGAAAACTTGGTCAAAAACTGAAATGAGTTTTGACACTACAATTTTACTCCCACTGACCTGACAATTTCATGGTTTTGATATGAATTCTTAACTTCTTGTGGCAACAGCATCTATCGCATAACATTCCACTAATCTACTCACTTTATCAACATTAACAAGCCACGCTTTTCAGCTATAAGTTAAAAGCTTGGTTTGATTGAAAGCAAAGGAGGAAAATTGCGATAAGATTTGCCCCCGAACTGCGGCTCCATTGTACCATCTTTGAGGTTCCCATGTCTTTGCCGCCTCCATCTGTCATAGGCCAGGACGATGCATTTCATCTATTTCCAATGAGAAGGAAGAATTCCAGCCTAGGAAGAGGGATGTGTTCTCCAAGCTCTTGACTTTTGTCCACATTCCAGTATCCATGTCAATGGCGAAAACATGAAATCAAAATTCTATTGTTGATTGGTAGAAGTACACTCAAGTACCAAAACTTAGCACGGAGGGACACTTAAATATCAAAAGTTTGGAAAGTGACACTTAAGTGTTAAAATCGGAGCAAAATTGATCATTTAAGTGCTACTCCGGCCAAAATCCAGCCAAAATACCGACGTGGCGATTTTCCGGCGAATGAAGTGCAAACGGCGCCGTTTTGCACTTCATTCGCCCGAAAATCGTCACGTCGGCATTTTGGCCGAAGTGACACTGAAGTAATCAATTTTATTCCGATTTTGGCACGTAAGTGTCACTTTCCAAACTTTTGACGCTTAAGTATCTCTTCATACCAAGTTTTAACACCCAGGATGTCCGTACCTTATTGTTGATTGCACTAGACAGCTTGCTCACAACCTGGGAGTTTTTGCCCCGTCCTGAAAACTAACTGAGCTTCGGACCGGATTGGTAATCCAGATCACACCTCAATATGCTACCCTCACAATTAAGAGCAACAAAAGCACCCCTTATAGAATATATCGAAATTATAATACCTCGGGAGGTCAATGCCGTCCATCCCTCGTCGCAGCTTTTCCAAAACCCTAACTATCCATAGCTCTTGTAGATTACCAGGACCCTTGTGATCTGGAGATTTGGTAGAGCAATCAAATCGGACGAACTTAGCAATAGCGTCCCCTTTCCGTCCATGGGCATCAGCCACAAGATGTCACTCATCTCTTCGACGAATGTTTTTTGTCCGCGAGCATCAGCCACAGGATGTCGCTCGTCTCTCTGACCAAAGGTGTCGCTTTTAGTAACGTGTATTATTTATATATTCTGTCAAAGTGCTGCACACTGCTCGAAACGCGGATAAATCCTTCCACAAAGGTGTTGCTTTTAATATTTATTATTTAAATATTTTTATACTCTTCATGCTTACTCTCATTTTTTTGTCCTCATACTACGTGTGTACATATTTAATTGGGAATCGGGAGAAGAACTCTATTAGTGATATAAATTGTATACGGCGCTCACTTTGATGTCAAAAGTTTCAATCGATTGCTCAAGTACCAAATTAAAGGAAAACGATTATTTTAGTGCCACCGGCAAGAGATTCCGGCCAAAATGATGACGTGGCTTTTATATTTAAAAAAAAAATCGACATGGCTTGAGAAACGACATCGTTTTCCGTCCTCCTTAAGAAAACAACGTCGTTTTGCCGTCCTAAGTGGATGGTTTCACAAAAACGACGCCACACAACTCATTTTGGGATTTTTTTATTTATTTGGAGATTGAAATTAGGGTTCCGATCCTCGTCGGCTGCCGACCTAGCTCGCTCGGCCGACCTGGCTCGCCACCGTCGTCGCTTAGCGACGTGAGGTTCGCACTTGAGCGAGATCATGACCTTCGACTTGGCCGCCGAGTGGCCAAGTCGGGGTTGGGGTCGGGGTTGGAGCAGCGGCCACCAAGTGCGAGGGCCGTTAAGGACGGCGACTGGCCCATCACTGGCGGAGATGGAGGTGAGGGATGTGGGCGGTTGAAGGGGGAGGAGGAGGGAAAACCATTAACGCCAGCGACGGTGCGGATGCCGGGTCGTTAGGGGTGGGGGAGCAGAAGACGTTGGAGTAGCTACATACATCGGGGCCGACCCAATTGGCGGTGAAGTTGTTGGGGTCGGAGAGGATGGCCTCGCTTCGGGGGCCCGGAGGGCGACGTGGGCGTTGCGAAGGCACGGTGTTCTCGAAGGAGGCGGAGGGGTCAACGGCGACTTGCTCGCCGTGGTCGCTGAACTCATCAAGGTAGTGGAGGAGGTGGTGGTGCTTGGCGGCACCATGGGCTGCGGCGGAGAGGAGGGCAAGGGAGGAGAAGAGGACAAAGAGGGTGGCGGTGGCCAAGATTATCCAGTAGATTTAGAGTTTAGGGTTTTGAATTGGGGGAGAGACACCAAACGACGTCGTTTTTGTGGTTTACATGCTGACTGTACTCTTCGATGAGCCACATTAGCGTAAAAAATTAATAAAAAAGTGTCACGTCGGATTTCCGATCAATCTGATCGGAGTTAGCACCAAAATGATCGTTTTTCAAACTTTTTGGCACTTAAGTGATCCAACGGAAACTTTTGGCACCAAAGTGAGCGCCGTACACAATTTATGACACCGATAATGTACTTCTCCCTATTTAATTGATGAGGTAATTGGAGTCTAGGAAAATTGAACTCAAGACCTCCCGCTTTAATACCATATGATATTTTGTAGGATTTACATTAAAAACTTAAGCCATTAGATTTAAATGTGATTTATTATTTAAATATTTTAACAATTTCTCGTCATTCTCAATTTTATGATATTTTGATGAGGGAAGAAAGTAAATCAATTTCAAGAATGATAATTTATCAACCACAAAAGCTGTGTGTCTCTATATATATATATAGGAATTTTTATTTGCTAAACCATAAAAAAGAACATTTAATATGAGATGGCCGACGGTATTAGAGTGCATCCAGCAAAATTAGTGCTAAATGACGTTGTGTATCACATTTGTTTTCTCCATATTTACAAATTAAGGCTAGAATTGTGGTGTACTTCAAACCCTAATCCCACAACTGATGAATTGGATCAAACTTGTTTTTCATTCTCGTCCGCTAGCAGCGACAGTCCCAACTACAAAGTCCTAGAGAACAACATTCGTCTCGTCACCGGAATCTTTGTACAAGGACATCTAGAAATCTTAACGAAGAACAAACACTTCATTCGCCTCAACTTAAGCAACAAGAACAGTGGAATGCCGCATCCAAATCCTAGGGCGATGCTTGGCACTATTCAAGACAGAGCACAACCAACATCGCGAAAGACTCCTTCGTCTTCGTGTCTCGTGAAGACATCGCCAGTTCGATCCTGCCAAACAGCAACAACACCTTAAGAATTCCAATTGGGAATTGGTTCCATGTCCTCCCGAATGAATTCCCATGTACCAGCCAGAGCGCCAATTTCCCCACGCAAGAAATGTTGGAGTTTACATAACATGCATAAGTGAGATAAAATATTAACACAGCTTGAAGCAAAAATAGAATTAAGCCATGCAAGTATTTCTAAAGGCGTTATTCGTGCATTTTAATAGAAAATCGGAAGACCAAAAAGGGTTAAACGGATCACCACTCGTAGCGTGCCCAAAATGACTTGGTTCAAATGTGCTTCAGTTCTAGCTCCACAAATGTTGGAACTTTAGTTTAGACACACCATCAATCGCACATTGCCATTATAATTGTGTTACCAATCCCGTAGAAATAATTCTTTGCACTCTTGATATTTCAGTCATTGCACCAACATTGCACACGCTAATATTAGCAACAGTTGCTGGTCGTGCACGCTGTGCATTGCACACGATCAGCAATGGTTGCACACCATGTGCAGCACAAGGTCAGCACACGATCAGCAACCATTGCTGACCGTGTGCAACTTTTTTCTTTAAAAATATAAATAAAAGGGCACGACCAGCATGTGTACACTTTGGGCACACTATCATGTGTCCACTTTGACGTGCGTGTGCATCATATGCACGTACGCTCGTGACCGAAACCAAAATAAAATAAAATAAAATTTCATGTAATTTTAACCCGAATCAATTCGATTCTTGTAAGTGCAAACATATTTGCAATCTCCCCTTCAACATTATCCTGAATTTGTTATTGTATGCAATATCCTTAGGTTTATCACTTAGTTAATAGTAAGACTTGCACCCATACATTTGGACTCCAAGAGAGTTGATTGTCTCGATTAACCTTTAAGTCTTATAAGTCATAATTGACATCTAGTGATATATCGTAACCATCCAGATAGTATGAACACTTTAAAAACATAATGAAATGGTCAGCTTTGGCTACAATATCATTCAATCCTTCTCTTACTATATCCTGATTGAATAAAGACCATGGAATATTTGTCAAATCACAAATTCAATATTATGCACAATACAAGACATAAATAGTTCATTCTTAATTACAACCTCGATCGAAGATTTTAATGCTATGTCATAATTAGATTTCATAGGACATCATTATTATAATTTGCATGTAACAAGGAGGCATATTCCATTTTGTGCATACATGTAACTTCATATATGAATGAACTATAATCATCAAGTATGAAGACAGATCAACAAACCAACAATATGGGCACATGTGAACCATCGCCATCCAACGCACAAGTCAACACTTGATGAATGATTAGACATTGAAAAAGCTAAAACTTCCACGTCACTACTCATTATATGCGTGTCATGTTCATGTATTCAAATTTGGGCATCACAGTACCCAATGACTCGTGACTATTATTTCATTAAGTATCTAATACTTAATGGTGAAATTACGAACACACTGATCTTAACAAAATCATTAATATCCATTCAATGATCCATTAACCAGGAATATTTATTGTCACACATATTCTAAATGTCTCAATAATAGGTTCAGTCACAACCGATTTTATGAGATCATTCATAGATATTACATAATTGGATAAATGAATGGATATGTCTCTGTCATTAATTAAATAATAAGATTGATAGAATGACTAAAATCCCTAACATGTAATTATTACATAATTACCTTAAGGCATACACCCAACAAGAAATACCACCGAGGCACCGCTCCTCTCATTAAACCGGTATTACCATCCTCCAGTGGATAGACCAGACACATAGGTGGGTCGGGCCATGTTTGGGCCGAATCGAAAATTCTCCTACCCAAATTAACCCATTTTTATGCAATACAGATCTAGTGACCTACACCCAACCCATTACTTAAAACTTCCATATTTAACTCCATTTAAAAATATAAAAAATCATACTCAAATTGATGTGAGAGCATAGAGTGAGCAAGTGTAGGATTAAGCGAGAGCGAAAAAATGTGAAGAGAGAGTCATTCATGTAGGTTGAGTCTAAGTAAGTTATGAACTCACCAACATCCATATTACTTTTTGTTTTATTATTTTAGACCCATTTATGATCCATTCACTAAATATAATTTATCCATATAATAACTCAACCCATCAAATATGCATTAATAAATGAGCTGATGACCTATTTTGACATGTCTACCCACGAAATTCATGATCCCTACACCCAAAAGAGAACGGGAGAGAATTAGTTTTCCCTCATACGAAGCGGCATCATTTTAGTCAAAAGTGCCATGTCATCTCATTCTTTTTCCATGTCGAACTTCAATATTTTTAAATGCCACGTCAAACTTAAAAGTTCCATAAAAATTCGATTTTCTTCCGAAATGGTACTCAAGTGACCGAAAAAAAATGTTGTGTTAATGAAGTGAGACTTGTATGAAAATTTCATAACACTTATGGGTCCTTTTCTATCCATTTTGTCAACGGTTGGTGTAGTAAAGCTATTCTCATACCGTTGAGACTTGTCTCGACTCCCCTTGCAGGCCCAGACTAGATGTCGCCCAGCCGGACTGTCCTCAGTCCGAACAGTGGGCATCCAACCCACTTTCGATCCGTTTAAGACCTTCTGAGCTTGTCCTCGGTGGTCCCTTTGATCATCCCTGGGAACGGGCTGAACATACATTAACCAGATCATCCATGGTGCGTAGCCAGCGGGTGTCGACGTTTATATTTTAAAGTTGCTCATGGGGATCCCGTCCTAGGGCATTATGACAAGGTCTTGTTTAGATATTGCCCGATTAGTCTCGGATTGAAATCTTTTCCTTTCTTTATCTTCATTATTGATTGTTTTAATGTTATTGTGGGGACATTTATGCATGGTAATGTAGATTCATTGTGTTCTAAAAATTGAAAAGCTGGAAGAGATCGCAAGAAAAAACATTTTATTAAAGGAGAATGGATACCGGTTAATAGGTGTTAGGCAAAACTAGCACAATCGAGTAAGGTACAAGAGCCTGCTTGCTCCTGATAGCCTAAGAATAGATTTGTGGTGGATCTAATTAAAATTCAGTTATCAAAGTACAATCAATAATGCTTGGAAGAGCCGGTGCAAAGTGTGGAGGCCACATCGCTTGCAAGAGTGTCATATGCACCCACCTAGCAATCCGTGAAACTCTTTTGGGGTTCACCTCAGGATAGGTAACAACGTGCATTAGTTTAATTGTTGAGAAATGTTAAGAGACACCCATTGTCGCACTAAATAACCATCCTCTTCTACTGCAATTCCAAATCAATGAACAAACCTCTAAGTCAAATAGCTTCCTTGATTGTCTTGTTGACCCGCTTTACTTCAATCCTTGACAAAGCAATTACAGTTGGCCGTTGGCCTTAGTCTCCTTTGGACCAGAAAAGTATAATGAGTGAATTAGGAGGTCCAAAATGTTTTTTTGTCCCCTTGAAATGGCAAATATGGTATTTGCTCACCACCTCTTTTTTTCCAAAAACAATAAAAAACACCACATCGGCATTTTCCACGCTCAAATTGGACATAATTAACAGAGATATTCGATTGCCACGTTTTGATAAATTTTAAAATTTAATTGCACTAATTAAAAAATTTAAAATATATTTACACTTTTATGACAAGTTTTAAAATTTCTAATCTACTTTTTTTTTTTTTTTTGGAACAATTCTAATGTACTTATCTCTAAAAGAAAAGCTACAAAAGGTGTACCACGATTAGCATGCTTGGTAAAAACTTCTAGGCCCAGCCTAAACAAGGCCCTCAAGGACTTGCCACGCCCACACATTTATTAAAGTAACTAATGAATTTGCTTTGGTATTTAAAACTTATTAAATAATAATAACCCCAAATTTCTAAAGTAGCATAAAAAAATAGTGTATAACCCGTAAATAAAGTAATAAAATAAAATACCACAAGTCCCCCAAAAAAATCGTTTTTCCATACTTATTTAATTGGGTTAATACCCTAAAAACCCCAAACCTGGTACACTTGTGACAAATTTACCTCAAATTATTTTTTTGACCATGAAAAGCCTCAAACTGATACATCTGTGACAAATTTACCCCGACTAACTATAAAAAACCCTAAACTAGTACATTTATGACAAATTTACCCAAAACTAATTTATTTGCGACAAAAAACTCCAAACCTGGTAAATTTGTGACAAATATACCATCCACTAAATTGGATTAATACAAAAAAAAATCACAAAAATTATAAACTGTGACAAACAGAACGTAAAATCCCAAATTGGTATATCAATAAATTGTCACGTGTCATTTAACTTAATAATTTGACAATAAAATTTAATAAAAACTAACAGAGATGGTAAATTTGTCACAAGTATACCATTTTTTGGGTAAATTTGTCAAAAGTATATCGGTTTGGGGTTTTTGATGGTCAAAAAAATAGTTTGGGGTAAATTTGTTATATGTGTATCGTTTAGGGTTTTTCAGGATATTAACCTTATTTAATTTTTAAGCTGGAATTTGAAAGAATAAAAAGCACAAAAGTGGGCCTTTGCTCCTACCCGCCCGTTTGGGCCTAGGTGAGCCTGGGCAAAACGTCTAGCGATTTGGGCCCAAGCAGGCCCGACCCGAGCCCTCCCAGGCCCGTCATGGAAAAAGAAAATAAAATAATAATAAAAAAAAATTCTCACAATCTCCATCATCGTCATCTTCTTCTTCTTCTTCTCGTTGCTTCGGTGACAGGAGAGAGTATCGCAACGCCAACATGGGGCCGTTATCGCTCCTCTGCAGCTCCTCCGCCGCCCTCTCGCCGCCGCCGCCACCTCCGGCTCAGCTCCACGCCGCCTCCGCCGCCGCTGCGACTCCCGTCCCCCGCGCCTCGTCCGTCCGGAGGAAGCTCACGTCCGCCGCGCTGGCCGGGGCTCTCTCGTTCGGCCTCCTGCTCTCGCCTCCCTCCATCGCGGCGGAGTCTTCTCCGGCGCGGACGACGAGGTCCGAGCCGCCGGCGGTGGAGTACTGTCGCGAGGAGGAGGGAGAGGACGGGGCGGGCGCCGTGCCCGAGAGAGTGACGAACGAGGGAATCGTGGAGGAAGCTTGGAGTATCGTCAACGAAAGCTTCCTCGGTACCGGTCGCCGTCGCTGGTCACCTGAAGCATGGCAGGCAAACTCTCTCTCTCTCTCTCTCTCTGAATGCTAATGGTCTTTTGGTTTGCTTTTTACCTCTCGATCTTTTTATGCTTTGAGTGGAGTGGAGTATTGAGCTGTTTTGTTTGCTTAATTTGCAGCGGAAGAAGGAAGACATACTGAGTACTTCAATTCCGACGAGATCAAAGGCTCACGAATTGATACGACGAATGTTGGCGGGTTTGGGCGATCCTTACACTCGATTTCTTTCTCCTGATGAGGTGATTAGCTCCCTCTTCACCCTTGTAAATTTTGTGTTAGATTAATGTTTGTGGATATGGCGGTTACTGGGATGGAGGAGTCTGACACTGCTTTTGCATTTCATAATCTTTTGACCACCCATAAAAAAATTTGCATTGCATATAAACTTGCATTACATTTTCTTTACGGCCCACAAATTTGCCTTATGTTAACATACTTAAGTTTGCACCTTTCCATAGAATGTCCAGATCAGTGACAATTTATGCATATCAGAGAAATTTTTTTAAGAAGTAACTCAGAACTCTGTCCTTGTTTGAACTCATCTTTCTAGAATTATTTAATGGGTCTATTAGTGTCCTCCATACAGTGACTGCCCTAATCGGCAGTAGTATGTTGATGAATATCAGTAGAGCTTTTTTCCCTGAGTTGTTAGTCTAATCCTGTCCACTACAATTAGAGAGATTTGTTAAAGATTATGGCAAAGCTTGAGCAGTCAATTTGTATACCTGTCAGCATGAAATTTACTTGGTCATCA
The DNA here is from genome assembly GCA_014182375.1 of Eucalyptus virginea. Taxonomy (NCBI): domain Eukaryota; kingdom Viridiplantae; phylum Streptophyta; class Magnoliopsida; order Myrtales; family Myrtaceae; genus Eucalyptus; species Eucalyptus virginea. The sequence continues at coordinate 33,413,429 of CM024518.1, forward strand.
TCTTTTGCTTCACAAACTTCATGGACTTCCTTTCACAACCACAGAATCATTCTACCTTAGGTGTCTTGTATACCTTCTCATTTCTTGTGGAAAATGATGTTTTAGACATCATCAATTTGTAGAACTAATTTAACAAGCTTTCACCATTAGAGCTTTGGTGCTGATATTGTGGGAGTCCTGTGGAACTTGTGCTGTTGAATTTGTTCAGTGGGGCTTTCATCTAGTCCCTCAAGGGACACCACTTCCCTATCATACTAGTCTTAATCCAAGTTCTTTTTTTTTGTCATAACTCCTATACGTATAGTCATAACACAATTCTGAGTGTTTATGTGTTAAAACACATTGTATAGGAGTTATGACAAAGGTAAACCCGGATTACGATGGGTACACTGGGGATTAGTCCCTTCTGAGGGACCATGGCCAGGCCCAGAAGTACTGTTTTCCAACATTTAGTACCACTTAGCTCTGCTAATAGGATGTCTTGGATTATTTCTTATAATAAACAAGCTTGATATATTTGAATATATTTAAAATTACAATGTATAACACTTCCCAATTATAGTGCTTCTTCTTAATTACGCTGAGCCCAAGATAGTTCTCTTTGCTTGAGCTAAGATTAAAAATAAAAATTCATATACGTCAGGTTGATGTCGATCACTTACATAATAGTAACATAATCGAGAGCTGACTGTAACAAGCATCTTCCCCTTATGTGGGGTCAGCCACATGGATCCTCCTACACTAGTCTCCTCTTGTTGGTTTCAAGTGTTAGGTAAGATTGAAGTGTTCAAGATCTTTCTTTAAACTTTCTGTTGACATCTTCAGATGTCTACCACTCCCTACTTCAACCTAGGTCAAAACTCACATATCATCTCTGGACTTCTGATGCATAATCTTGATAATGAAAGTTCTTTTTTCTTTCATTGATAATGAAAGGTTTGCGGGGTGATTCTTAGGGGGCGATAGTAGGGGACACTTGTTTTTTTGTTCTAGGCTCAAGGCCTAACACGTGACATGATCAAGCATGTTTTATTAAGCAATAATCCTATTCCCATTTGTTAATGTATATATATGAGAAATTTATTGATCTTAATTTTAATTCTCTGTTATGTTAGCTCAATCAATTGAATGGAGTTCTGCATAATTGACTATTAAAAAGCAACAACTACATCTGCCATATTCTAAGGTAGAATAATTTATGTCATTTGAAGATCCATGTCGGCAACTCTACTTAGCGGGAGGAGGCCCGGTAGTTGTAACTTATAATTGGAGGTTTTGGGAGAATGTTAGTGGCACATATGTAGGTAAGCATTTGGTGCTGTCTTTTGCACTTTTGCTTGTTCTTATTTTATGCCGAGTACTTGTTCTCTGGGAGATTGTTTCTCCAAGTCACCTAATCATAGCACCTTAAACTTCCTTAGAGACCAAGGGGAGAGAAAAAAAAAAAAAAAAAAAGAGAAGGGGGGGGAGTCCACTGCCATAACTAAAAGAATCAGGGAGGGGGAACATACCATTTGGATATTGATTTAATGTGTAAGTTATGATGACCATCTGTTTGCCTACAAATATAGTACATTACTAAATTCTGGTGGTTGTCTTTTTCATTTGGACAGAATAGACGCTCCAAATTTTCAGCATTTACTAACAATCTGTTCAGTTTCTACATGTCGTTATGACGAAAGTTCTCCAGGATGGCTAGGTATGACATGACAGGTATTGGGATAAATCTAAGGGAAGTCCAGGATGATGATGGAAAGGTCAGACTGAAGGTTTTAGGACTTCTACTGGATGGACCAGCCCATGCTGCTGGTGTGAGGCAGGTAAAAATATATCTAAACATAGATGTGCAACTTAGTAGTAAGTGCACATGTTCATACTGCTATAGATACTTAAATTTAGTCTTTTCAATTTACTGTTACAAACTACAAACTTCAATTTTGTTACCTCTTTGATGAGTGCACGTGCATGCTTGTTACAGGTTGTTTTGATTCTCCAGTCTTCACAGGTTCATTTGTCATTGGCAGTGGTCACATTGACCAACATTTACATGTGAATGCTTATTTTTCCTTCACTACGTGATGATTAAATATGCCTTTCACAATCATTGCTAGGGGTTAGTGAACTTTATTTGAGTATATCTGATCTCAGCATGACTCAATGCTAGGCCTTAAACAGAGTTGTTGTGTCATTTTTCTTCTAGGAACAAAATTCTCCTTCCTCTTGTCATGATTCACTTAAATTTATCATGGAAATCTTTGCATTTCCATATCTGGGCTTTGTTTTTTACACATTAAAGAACTTCTCTGTCCTTGACTGCTCTGTAGTTTGTCATGCATTGTTTGACAACTTAATGTACAATTTATCGTATTGTATGAGTAGTATTTCCTCGAAGGACCCTATTTAGTTTAAGAAAGCCTCTTAATAACTTACCGAAAGCCATTCTGATAGCTTTAGTGTTTTGGTGTAAGAGACTGAGCGGAACTCCTCAAGAAAGAATTTTATGTCCTTTTATCATGCTATAGGCAGAAGGCAGAGGACAATTTCTTGGTGGGAAGGTTCTTATACTTTACAGCCCTTGTTATGAGCTCCTACTCTACCAGTTAGATTTGCTTTGATTGATTCTCTTATAGCAATTGCTGTTTCAAGAGTTATCATATTCTGAAGTATCCTCTTAAAAATATGCCTCACGTTTGTCAATTTTGCCTTGAGTATCATCTTGTGATAGTCTTCTCTCTTCATGCCAGGGAGATGAAATACTGACGGTTAATGGAGATGATATCAGAGGAAAATCAGCAGTCGAAGTATCATCCTTGTTGCAAGGACCAAATGGAACTTCAGTAAAAATTGAGGTTAATGTTCTGAAGCAATTTTATTGGGAGCATTGTTGCTTTTAGTTTGTTCTCTCCTTTCAAGTGCAATACATGTTAAGAAAGATTATCTTCTTTTTGAATTCTCATATTTAGAAAAATTATGACAGGTCAAACATGGGAATTGCGGACCTGTTCATTCCTTCGATGTCCAAAGGCAACTTGTTGCACGAACCCCAGTATTATATCGGTTGGAAGATGCAGAAAATGGCATGTCTGTTGGTTACATACGTCTGAAGGAGTTCAATGCATTGGCCATAAAAGATCTTGTTACAGGTGAACATTCATTATTTAACTTCTTAAATCCCTTTGCGATATCTTGGGGATTCTTTTGGTGATTCGAGTGGATGATACACTCTTCTTTTAGCCATTAAGAGAAATATAAGAAGTTACGTGCCATAAGCAACTTAGGTATTCTATCACTTACTGGTAACTGTAAAGCTGGATATGCTTGGATGTTGTTACAGCTGGTTCGTTTTGCTATTTCTGCTCATGAGCATTGATGAGCCAATGCTTGTCTCTTTTTCTCTTATTCAGAAGTCACATTATTAAAAAAACAAACATGAGGAAGTTCTAGGGTCTGTTTGTTTACACTTAAGCAAAAGCAAAAAGTGCTTTCCGACCCAAATCTAAAATATTTTTCAAGTTTAAGAAAATTATGAGGAAATCATATGTGAATTTGTGTGTCAATATTTGAAATTTCAGGAGTTTTGGATTTAAAAAAAAAAAAAAATCAAAATGGTTGAGCCACAGGGTTTACATTGAGTAAGAATTAAATAGTAAGAGTCAACCTGACAACCCCTTGCCTTTTGTGAGCGAGGTTGACATGTGTTAGAAGGGCAGTAAGGTCAATTATTCTTGATGAAGATAATATTTACAATTCTTCTGAAATTGAAAATGCTTGAGGTACTTTTACAAGTTTGGGATACAAGGAATCTTTCATAATGGTAGTTGAAGTGATCAGCCTTTTCCTTCTTTGCTAAATTTGGGCGATAAGATGTTTGTATTGCAAATTTGTATAACTTTACTTTGAAGAGAAATGCATGCTGGATGTAGAATTTGTCGTTCTTGCAAAACTATGACAAGCTTTCTATATTTTTGTTATGATCTATGTTTTGCGTGCTTAAGTGAAGCTTACATAGCAACTGCATGTTGCCTCATTTGTTATGGGGCATTGTAATTCGCAATCAAAAAATGAAGTGGATTATGTAAATTGTGTACTGCCTGATTTGTCACCATGCATAGAACGCAGTATTATAAATTTGGGATAGAAAAAACCTTCATAGTAGTAGTGGTAGTGATCAGCCTTGTCAATACTACTAGAGTACTTTCAATATCTCTAGTTTGTAAATGTGGACTTTTATGTCCTTCTGAAGATTCTATGTAGTGTTGTTGTTATAAATCTGAAGGATGTGATGATGTTTGTAGCAATGAAGCGCCTTCAAGAGATGGGTTCCTCGTATTTCATTTTGGATCTCAGAGATAATCTTGGGGGGCTTGTGCAGGTATGCGTCTGATGTTGACAGATATAAAGTTTTGCTTTAAGTATTCTTATGTTGTGTTTTCCCAGAGTTACAAGCCTTTGTTCTCTCAGATTCTTAAAAAGACGAGATCAAAGTGATTTTCCTCCTTTGAACCTCATTTTTAGGTATTTCATTTTGTATTTGATTTGGTTCGCATATATAATTGTAAATATAAGTAATAATATATACAATTCTTAAAATTCTTTCCGCACCGTAAATCTTTCCTATGGTGAGTCTTCTGGACCGAAAAAATATGCTTGTTGGCATGGATGATTTTTTTGTGAGAAAAATGTGTTTTTGTTTTTCTAATTTCTCTATGTAATTGACTCTAGAAGAACTTTTGGCGTATGCTTTTTCAATTCATAGAAATGTTCTACTGTAGCAGCATAGATTGAATGAGCATAAATGGCAACAAATTCTATATGTCTTTTCTGACACTGGCAATATTGATTCAGACTTGACCTGTGTACCTGCATTCTTTGCTGTACATTAACTTTTTAGGTTGTTCTGATAGCTATACAAGATAAGTTGCCGGCAATGGTTATTAAGTATTGTACACTCAGTGAACAAGTGTGAAAAGAAAAAAGAGCTAAGAGCACGTTGGCCATCCCTGCTAATATAGAGAAGAGGAAGATGTTTCTTTTGATCCATCTGGTAACTTTTTAGCTGATTTTGAGGGAGAGAAAGAGGAGATTTTTCAATAATTCTAAGAGCCATTTAGTAAAAGCTAGGGGCTCTTGCCTTTTTTACTTTGAACTTTTGGTATGCACAGCACAAGTCTTGATTTAAATGCTATCCTTGATGGATTGGACTCCTTATTTTTTTAATGGGTTGGCATCCCCTTGGTTCCTCATCTAAATTGATTTTATTGGTTACGAAAAAATAAAAAAGATTCTTGCCTGACCATGCCCATTTGCGACATTCCAATAGAGTTAGGAATGACATCAACCAAGCAAATACACTCCACTGTCTGACCCACCATGTCCACTAAAAAGACGAACTATTTTTCAGCATTAGGTTTCTCAAGTGCATGAGCTTATTTGATCTTAATTTTGTTCATAAGTGCACTGATGCTATAGGTTATTTGGAGTTATTGAAACCAAGTATCTCATGCTGTTCTATAATTGTGTCCATGTTTGTTATTGTTCTGGCAAGAGTGTCTTTTTTTTTCTTTTTCTCTTTTCACATCTGAAGCTTATGACCCGTGCCAAGACTTAGGTCAACTTTGTAGACAGTATCTCTTGATGAAGGAATTCCAATACTCTCTTAAATGCAAATGAAAGAAATATTTCTGTCTCCTTCTTGTTTTGTATCTTTGTATGTGAAGTGTGAGGTTGCTGAGTCCTATACATAGGTGCAAAACAGCTCCAGCTTTTTAATTTAGCAAAAAGGTCATTATGTAGATTCTAAGAGAAGAGATTTGTTTTAACTTGATGATATAGCATCAGATTCTTCTTATGTAGGTAGAGGCCAGAAATAATCTTATACAGTCAGGCTGAGGGTCATTGCAATGATCATTACCAAGTTGTATGCAATCTAAGCTGAAATATATAGGATCAGCAGACTAGGAGGAACTCAAAATCCATATGTAATTGATAGATGGTTAAACAATACCTCATGAACTATTAGATATGCATAGTTGCATAGTTTGGAAGTAAATGTAGTATGGTTTAAAGAGTTCTGTTGGTAATGCTACTTTTACCTCTTCTGATCTTTCAGGCTGGAATTGAAATTGCTAAGCTCTTCTTGAACCAAGGAGAAACGGTACGTTATATCATGTGGACTTTCCAGAGTTTAGTGACTCTTGTGCCATGGTGCTTATTTGTGATTTAAGTATTTTTCCCCCTATATATGGTTGCTAAGAGATTGTCCACACAAACTTGTATGATCTGTTATCGATATTGCTGCAATTGATTAAAACAGATAGCTGCAAACAGCAAACTTTTCTTCTACAATAATTTGTCATTGGAACCACTTTACATTAATGTGTGCATGAGCATGTCTTAATTGATCATTTAAAATTGACATATTTGACATAAGGGTTAACGGCACTTGCTACATTGCATGCTTAATTAGGTAGTTATGTGTAGAAAGAAAGCGGGTGCTATTTTTTTAAATAGGTGGTTATGAAAGATATATGGTATTTCTGTTATGTAATGGAAGGGTAGGTTAGGAAATCTAAAGTGTGACGAAAGTGAGATGTTCACTTAATGACATTTTTTTCCGGCCAGTTGACTATCCTGAACATTCTCCTCTTGGTGGTGATTTTCTTTCTTTGATTATCAGAATCCTTTTTCTTTGATGAATGGGAAGTTCATCTAGTGATGGAGTACAATTATAGCACGGGGGTATTTTGAGGGTCAAAATGATATGTTAACTTATGCATCAATCTTTGTATTTTGTCTTGAAGTTTAAAAAAAAGAAAAAAGATCTTGAAGTTTATTTTTAAATACTTAAAATTAACGAGTACCTTACAGCACCCATTCCTTTTATATACATAAAGAGTTCTTTGAAGTTAACCATTAAGCAAAACCTGTAGAGTATCTGGGACACAGAGAAATAGTATGTACTACTTGTTAATTAAAATGGCTAATTGTTTCTTCTCGGCTCAAGCTTTTATCCTCCAGTAAGTGTTATCCTTTGGATTCTATTACCGAGGTAATTTTTTTTTTTTATTATTATTATTATTATATGGTAGCTTTCAAAAGAGTTGTTGATAGTAACCTTTGTTAACCATGTATATTGATTACATAATGTGTTTATATTGAATCCTATGGAGACTGTGTTAACCATATTTTGTCCTGTTGATGCAATTAAACAGGTGACTTATACTGTTGGAAGGGATTCCCAGTACCAGACAACAATTACTGCTGGTGCTGCTCCTTTGGTCAAAGATCCAGTTATTGTATGTAATAAGAGTTGCATTAACTTATTACTAAGAGGCTTAGAGACGTTTCTCCGATTAAGAAGGAAATCCCTTTATTTCTGTTCCTTTGAAGAAGACAATATGATGACAATATTGACTGTGGAGAAAATAAGTCTCTTCTCATGGTACAGTCATTTGGGACTGATACGAGTCTTCTCTAGACTGACACCCAACTTCTGGTTCCAAAAGTTTCTCTCAATTATTATGCGAATTCATTAAAAAGAAAACCTTTATTTTAAATCCTTCAACATAACAATGATTTTTGTTAAAAACTACTGTGGAGGCGCTTGTTGAGCAACTAATTGATATAACTTTGTCGAAACCAATGAACTGACTATTATTGTGTTCTGTGCATAACAAGGATTTTTGTTAAAAACCACCCTAGAGGCACTTGTTAAGCAACTAATTGATGAAACTCTGCAGAAACCAATGCACTGATTGTTCTCGTGTTTTGTGTAATCCCTGCTTAACAAGTTTCTTTAGGTCACTCATTAACGTGACTTGCATAATGAGGAGATTTATAATGAGGAGAGGCATGAAGAGTGGTGTTTTTCTTCTCGCTTGGGCATACTACTGACTTCCGCCAACTTCCACTGAGTAGCTTGTTATAACTAGAACTCTACAAGTTTTTTTGTGCCAATTCTGCAGACTTTTATTTCATGGTTAAACATAAATCGTCATTTTAACAGTTTAACCTCTCATGCAGGTTTTGGTAAACAACAAGACAGCTAGCGCTAGCGAAATTGTAAGCTCATTAATCTAAAAATGAGCAACTTATTATGAGTTCTGTCATCTCAATTTAAGTTGAATTATTATGACCGTTTGACTTTTATCTCAGGTTGCCTCTGCTCTTCATGACAACTGTAGGGCTGTTCTTGTGGGAGAAAGGACTTTTGGCAAGGTACTGATGTTGATCTATTTTTGGTAAAATCCATTGGCCATAATTTTTCATGGAGGATCTGGAATCAGGTCATCTAGCAGACAACACTTACTGATTTTTATGATCAGTTTCATTAGGTTTATGAGCCACTGTGGTATTATCATTAGCTTCTCAGATGAGACAGATGGATTATCAACTGTGTTGCATATTATTTGAGGACGCAAATAGAATGAACTGTTTCTTTAGGGGGATAATTTATACCTAAGAGGCGTTTATTTTTGCTTAAGAAAAAAGCAAGAAACTTTTTACTTTCCTGCCATATCTTCATTATATTATCTAATTTCAGAATATTATGAGAAAATGATATGTTAACTTACGCATCAATCTTTGTATTTTGTGAAGTTTCAGGTTTACCAGATCCAAAAAAAGAAAAAATGTGAAAGCACGTGAGCCATGAGATTTTAGATTAAACAAACAGTAGCAAGTAGAGTCAATTAAGGCATGCCTTTAGCTACATTATTTCATCTGATTATGTCATCTTAGGAATCTTTGCGAAGTCATCTTCCCTTTTTCATTTGTTTGGAATCTTTTTTGTACTCTTTATGTGAGGAAATCAAGTACAGAAATATTTCTGTATAGGAGTAAGTTGCTTCACCGTGATTATTTTTCAACAACTGGCTTAAATAATTTGTTCAAATTGCTGACAGTGAATTACTCCAAGTCTAAACTTAGAGTGAGATAAAGATGATTTGAGTACCTATTCTTCACAGGGTCTGATCCAATCCGTTTTTGAACTTGATGATGGTTCTGGTGTTGTCGTCACTATTGGGAAGTATGTGACCCCAAATCACATGGACATAAATGGCAATGGAATAGAGCCAGATTATCAAAGTCTCCCTGGTACATATACTTTCTTCCTTTTTTCTAATGCTCCACCCTTTCGCCTATGTTGGGGCAAAATCTTGGTTAGGCTGGTCTATTAGGATAAGCCATATTGGATCAATGCACGCATGGGCTCCATGCCACCTGATCAGATGGCTCCTGAATTTATCTTCAGTAGACCAAGTGAAAACAAGAATTGCTCCTAACGAGGAAAAATGTGCTAGATAAGTGGTAGGGCACACCTAATCCAATAGATCCCTCTTGCAGCTTGGAATGAGGTCAACAAGCACATTTCTCAGTGTAAAATGCTTAGACAAGGATAAGCACATGTGCCGGCCACCCTTCAACTTCCTTTGTCGGCCTTCACCGGTAAGTTTTTGCTTCGTGTATTTCTTAGCTTATATTTCCACTCGGGGCATCAATTTGTGAGCGTGAATTATTCAGCAATAGACTACAGCTTTATCATATTCTTCCATTTCTCTTTAGGCATTTCACCTTTTACAGGAATACAACATGCGACTGTTCCATAAAGGATATCACAAGTTATCTTTTATCAGCTGCATCAGGTGGATCACGGCTTTGATGGAGTATGTCAGGGAAATTATCGATTAACCTGATTGCATTGGACCATGAAAGGGCGACTTGTTTGCATCGGAGGAGGATAGCTTTTCTCTTCTGGATCCGAATTTTCTAGCGAAGGTGGGGTTTATGACCGTATATAACTAAACCCCACTGAGGATTGGATTACAGGTCCCGATTTAGAGAGTTCATAACACATGTTTGGGAATGGCCAGCTTTGCAATGTTCTTCTGTAGATGATTTCGAAAGTGTAAATACAATATCATGATGAAGTATACGTGTTCTTGTCATCTTTGAATTAGATGATGTAACAACAATTAGAAAAAGAAAGAAGCAAATCTTGCTATTTCGGAGAAAAGATTGGTGCATTCAGTCGACAAAAGGGTTTAGATTTCTCATGAGGTTTATGCTTTCTTTCTTTTCTTGGGATGAAGTCGAATGCTAGCTATCGGCTCGATTGGTGTTCTCGCTCTAGACAAACTTCGTTTGCGGCGAAATTATTCCAAAGTCTCTCCGATCCCCTAATTCCCAATCTGTCTGTTAAAGTTACATTCTCGATCCGCCTGGTAAAACAGCCACGGTAGTTCCGAATTTCATTTCCCCTCAAATCAAATGCGAATTCGCTTTTGTCGCCACGACATCGCCACGACAAACGCGTAGCGTACTCCCATCCTTTTGCCTTGTCATTGTGGAATGGAATCCGCGCCAAAGTTGACGACGTAAACCAGCTCGAGTTCGAAAAGCGGCGAATTCGGACGGTATAAAGACGAGTAATCGAGTTCTGGTGCTACCTTGTCCAGCTAAAGCACGACAGATGTGGTTTAAGACACAAGTTAGGGACCTGATCTGGCGTCCGTTATTTGCTTTTATTAAATTAATCGGGCCTCGGAATCGTTTCCCTCCCTCCCTCCTTTTGTTAACTTCTGAAAGCAATCCTAGAAAACCCCTAAAGTCTTTTTATTTCATGTCGCTGCTTTATCAATTATTAATTGACAACCGGCTGCGGATACATGTGTCGATACGTCTGTATCTTTTTCATAAATGAGTACATATATTCTCCGACATGTCCAATGAGATTCTCAATTGAAATAAGTACTCCCTTTATTCTAGTGCCACAGAGAAAGAGAGATCTAATGCAATATAACTCGGCCTACATCGAATATGGCAGCGGATATAATCACAAAAATAAAATGAAATAGAATATTTAAATAATTACTTTAAAAAGTACAGAAATAATAAAAGGCCGAGAGGGAGGAGGACCGTGGCTTTGGACCACCAAGGTGATAGTGGTCTAGCCCAATCGCGGGTGACCACCACTATCGTGGTCACGGTAGTGGTCACCAGTCTACCGTGACCATCGCGATAGTCGTACCACAACATAGAGAAAGGACTCGTTGCATAAAGAGCTCATTGCACATGCCACGTTGATCACGACGGTTGCTTGTCAACTAGTAACCAGTTCACAATCCCGCCTGTCGATGATGACCTCAAGGAGCAACAAGGGGCAGAACAAAACAAAGAGAGGGAGTTGTGTTAATTGAAGGGTTGAGATCTTAGGCGATCATCGGAACCATTCTAGCAAGGTCAACCGGGGCGTGATCACAGTGCAGCGTAGTCAGCAACACCAATGGCGGCGCTGCCATCTGCGTCTCCTAGGATGATTCTTCTAGGATTTGCCTCTTTGTTTTTTTATTTTTTATTCTAGGTCAAGTGAGACAAGGTGGGATAGAATTATCCCACCCCTTAGGGCTTGGATAAGTTATCCGGGCTTTCTTCGGACTTATCCTAATTTGAAGGTGTTCATCCAACATCAAATAGAATTCGTTTTATCTTATCCAGCATTTTTATCTAAGCTACCAAACCCACCTTTTTATCTTTATCAGATTATATTATAACTACCAAATTTTGAGATTTAACCTGTCTCCTACTTTTTAAATAGTAAGAATAGACCATCATGTCAATCAGGCTTGGCACACCATTGTACGGAGAGGACAATAGACATGATGAAGCGTGGAGCTCCTTTTAGCAAAGAACATTGGTGTCCATACAGAGCCGTACCGCAGGCCAAACCGGATTGGTGGCTGTACACGGTTCAACTGTTTATACCTAGCAGTTTGATAAGGTGAACCATAACAAAATACATATTGATGGATATCTCATAGAGACGCCATATGTGGCACATGAGCTTAGTCGATTCATGGAGAGCGCTTGTTCGAATCTCACCAACACGGTTCTCCCTTTTCAATTTTTGAAGGATGTAAAAAAATAAGGAGTCGAAATTATTACTACCAAAACAAGTCTAAGATTGCTCGTGCCTTAGTTACTTGAGCATCATCACTTATTCCAAGGGAGATTGGGGCTCAAATTCATACATAAGATGTCACTTTTAATGAATCAATCATTGATTGACCCGAGCCATTGGACGTAAAGACGGCTAGTGAGCTAGAGAAGTCACACTACTAAAGTGCTGAGATAATTTAGCATGCACAATGCCAAACCATGAGTACTTGCTAGCTGTGCACTTTGAGCTTTTCGCTGATCTTGTACCACAATGACAAAAGAGAATATGTGTCCCTCCAAACGTTAGTGTCATTACTGTTTGTGAGCAGGTATGAGTAATCTTAGAAAGATATTGGGAAGTTGTGAAATGGATTCAGAGGTTGCTAAGAGGAACAAATGACGTGGATTTGACCCTTGGGAAGAGATGGGCTACAAGAGGTGTAACATATTATATGGATTATGATTCTGTTGATGATTTTGACGTTAGTTTAATAGTTTAATCACAGTCATTGGTTACTTTGTCAACAATTGAAGCAGAGTATATTGGTGTCGATCGAAGCAATCAAGGAAGCTAATTGGCTCAAAGGTTTGCTCCTTGATCTATGATTATAGCAAAAGAAAATTGATTTTTAGTTTGATAATTAGAGCACAATAATTTGACTAAAAATCAAATGTATTACAGGCAAATTAAACACATTGATGTCACATACAACATTATACATAATATTTTGTCATAGGAAACCGCATCCGCCGAGAAAGTTTATAGAAGATAATGTGGCAGATATGCTAATGAGCATATCCCATTGGCCAAATTCCAATGCTGATTGGGCTTGGTTAGCATTTGTAGCGAATGAAGAGCCTAAAGGCGCTCCGGGGAGACAACGGTGAAGTTGAACTTATGACCAAGGTGGAGACTCGTTGATCGTGACTTGAAAATATTTCCATTTGAGTTAGAAGATAGCCTGCCTACCGCTTGGACAAACCCGGCAACTCAGCGGGTACCCCGGTTGCTGGCAAATCGTCAGGATTGAAAACAATTTCCGATAATGCGACCGAGCCTATTTTCGCCAGATACCCGCCCCGAGATGTGGCCCCCATTCTACATTTGTTGAAAGCTAATTTTGTAGTTTTATTTGGTAAGAAGATACTTGTGAGAACCTAAAAATCTTTCAAAGGCGTCATCCGAAAGAGTCGAAGTGTGAGAGAACTCTTTTTTCGTGAGTGATTCTTGTGGATTTAGGCGTATCTAGCATTGGGAAAAACTTGAATGTAAGAATTTTCAAGTAATCTCCTTTTTACTTATCATAGTAAATTCATCTCGTCAATTTCTTCCCGTGGAGTAGCCGCACCACCAAATCATGTAAACATCCCATGTCAGAGTTAGTGTCTACAATTTAATCCTTGATCGAATTTATTATGTTTGTTGTAACCTGCTCTCCCATGACAATGCCAGTGGTGAGCCAACCCTGGAGAGTGGCCCCTATGTGCCAGCCCATTTTGCCTCACTTCTCTCACAATTCATGACAATAAAATGTAAAGTAACCACAGGAATTATCAATATTCTCTTTGCCCTTTCCATTTAGTCCCATGATGCAGGGTAACGTAGGAAGGAATCCTTGCCCCTAGCATGAGCTGTGCCTTAAATGGTAAATCTAGAATCCCAAAACACCCAGATTTAAATCCCCAAGCGGATCACTCTTTCGCCTTTTGCCTTTTTGCCCCTCGCCTTTTGCCGCTTCCTTAGGCCCCTAACACTTGCTTGCGCAATCCACCAATTCCCAATGCCTGCTTTCTCAAGTTTCCTAAATTCCCCACCTTTCCTGTTTGGGGGTCTCTCTTCAGCCCAAGAAAGCTCTGATTCCTTCCCTGCCTTCTCTCATCTACAATTCCCTCCTCACTATTCCGAACCAATGCCTGAAGCCTTCTCTGCAATAAAGCCCTCGTTGCTTCTCTTATTTAATAAACGCTGGCTTCTCTATCATTGTTCCACAGACAGATACATAGAAGAAATTCCAAGCCCTCATCACAGAAGCAATGCCTCCTTTGGTTCTCCATTGCCATATACTCTTCCTCTTGTGTCTATGCCTCAATTCAGGTAAGTTGTGCTCAATTTCGACAATTTTTCCAATGTCCCAAAGATGAATTTTGGAGTTTTGAATTTGGGCGATGACATTTTGTTTGGTTTTGGCTGCGGTTGCCTTTGATTGTCCGGCTGGTCGCCTTCTTTTGTTTTTTGTCCTTTTGGTTGTGACTGTAGTTGTGCGGCTTAACCGTGTTTTGTGCCTTGTTGGCTTCCCTTCTTTTTTCTCTCGGCACCCTTCCACTCTCTATGCCTCTATTCATTATGAGTGCTTGTTTTGGTGCCGTTTTTGATGTAATTATTGGTTTCAGCTTAATATAATTACCTTTCACCAAAAAAGATTTGGAGTTTTGAAGTCCAACCATTTGCTGCTAATTTGATTCTCGTCATGTTCCTCAGGTTCAAGAGCTGCACAGCAGTTGAAAGAGCATAGTGAAGTACTACTATCAACTTCCACATTTGCTGTGCAGCGAGACACTACTCCTGCAAGTATTCCTATTGTCAACCCGACAAATCCAGGTTCTTCAACTCCCTTTGTGAACCCAGCATCACCTTCCCCGCCAGCCACCACGTTGCCAATCCCAAGTCAAGTCACACCTCCGGCAACTACCATGCCGACTACCACGCCTCCAGCAACTACTACGCCGACTACCACGCCTCCGGCAACTACCACGCCGACTACCACGCCTCCGGCAACTACCACGCCGACAACATCAAGCGGACAATGGTGTGTCGCGAACGCAGGCGCGTCTCAAACAGCTCTGCAGGTGGCTCTTGACTACGCTTGCGGTTATGGAGGCACAGACTGCTCAGCGATACAGCAGGGCGCGAGTTGCTATGATCCTAACACCCTGCAAGATCATGCCTCCTATGCCTTCAATGAATACTACCAGAAGAATCCGGCTCCCACTAGCTGTGACTTTGGAGGAACGGCACAACTCACTTCAACTGACCCAAGTAAGATACTTCTATCAGACACTTTCATTTTCTGGAAAACTGGGATCCATCATATATTTCTTAAATCTGGTACTGTACAAATTCTGTGAGTCATTAGCACTGGAAATAACTTGATTAACAATCCCACAAAAGCTCTAAAATGAGCAAGCTTCAATGGCACTAATCTAAATATCAATGAAACTTCTTGACCTTAGAAATCCCAATATCCACAGAAAATCAATTTTGGGCAGCTTCAATGCGTGTAGCTAATTAGCATCGATCTTTCGTTTTGCTTCATTTATGGCAGGTCATGGAAGCTGTCACTTTTCATCTTCCGGGTAATCCTCAGAACCTATTATTTTTATCACTCATTGCGATATACTAAGTGACCGAGAATGACAAGGTTGAACTTTCCAATGCAGCGCAAGTTCAACTCCACCTTCTCTTACTCCACCGACTGCTACTTCACCACCTTCACCGACATATAGCACACCAATTTACCAAACCCCACCTTCAGTACCAGGGTCACCAGCAACCTTCGGGGTTGCAGAGCCGACGGGACTTCCCAGCTCAGCCACCTCCATCACATGCAGCTTTGCGGTTCTACTCATCGCAGCTTGCCTGTCGTGGTCGCTTCCCGCATGTGGTCCCTAAGCCAAGGCAAGGAAAGTTGCAGCTAGCGCTACTATGAGAAGGCAATTCAATCGCTTCATTGCATATCTCATGGTATTTGCACTTGAAGGAGACAACCAGGATACGCAAGGAGGCATTTTGATTTATCGGAGCCTGATCGACCTTCAAGGTGGTGCTCTCTTCCTACAGAAGCCAACCTGGAAGCAGTCAAGATGCACGAGATCTCTTGTATTCTTGTCTTTTCATCAACCAGAATAGGTGCAGACCCAGAAGAATAATTTACAATACAGGAAATCAGAATAGTCATATAGTGTAAGAATCATCTACACACAATTAGCCAACACAGATAATAATTCATTTAGTTTGCTGGTTGAGCAAGATGTCTCCTTGTCTTTCATGGACATCAGAAAGCTCGATTGTTCAGATGCTGATAGCGGCATGGGGAACATAGCAAGTTGAGTAAATGGGATAAGGTATCTACAGATTTCTGCAGTAACCACATGAAACTTCAAGAACACGTTCCCTTTAAGACGTGAAATCGTTCTTATCCTTCCTCCTCCAATGCAAGCGAGCCATGTATTGTTCCTTACAATATCGAAAAGTAAGTATCGGTTGAGATGATAAACTCAACTTTAGAGGCTCTTGATTTTCTTTGTAAAAATGGTGGGTATCAAAAAGACAAAATTAACAATATGCTTAAATTAATTGACGAAATAATTCGATCCGTCAATAATCAAATCTCACTCTTGAATTCTCTTTTCGTCAACTTCAATATATAATTTTCAGTAGAGCAAATACCACCAAAGCCCCAAACTATGCCTAATGTGACACAAATACTTACCAAAAACCCTAAACTTGCTAGCTATGATACAAATACTCTCAACTTTTTTTCTGTCATAAAAACCCATGAATACCCTTTATTTTAGTTTTGTCCAAGATATATTTGTTACACCGGTATAAGTTCAGAATTTTTTATGACACAAAAAAAAAAAAAAAGTTCAAGACATTTGTGTCACAATGGGCAAGCTTAGGTTTTTAGTGACACAAAAGAAAATTTTGGGATATTTGTATCACAGTCAATAATATAGATTGGGGTTTCTAATTGTATTAGTCATTTTCGTTACTATTTAAACCTGCGGAAATAAGCATTTCGAATTTTCCTCGTGCAAATATGATTTTCCTTTCCATTTTATGGGAATGGACACCATAGCCATATACATTTATAAAATCTGTTTATTTGTTGAGGTCAATAATCAGCGAAGTTTGGCAATTTTAATTACATCTTGTAATAATTAGCGATGTATTGAAGTTATGTTTGTCCACTGAGGTTGTATGCGTCAAATTTCTTGTTTGCGAAGAATGCCTTCATCCGATCTACTAATATTCAAATTTCAACGAAAATCACATAAACCTTATACTAATTTGGGTAATTGATCTTATTTAAGTTGATTATTCCATAAAGATGCCATTTCGAACTTCAACTTCTTGAGCCTTTGAGTGATCCTGAGTTCCTGACTTAATGATATTTAAAGTTTAGCTCTAACATTAAATTGTAGGGTTTAATTTTGAGCTTTCATGGGATCCCTTGAATTGTAGTTTCGATAATATCAATCTGTCAACTTTGTATGGCAGTCGCACTTTTGCTTAATATGCTTCTCATACTTACCTGTAAATCATAATTTTAATTAAAAGATTTTATTGGAAATACAGCCTTCTATAATGCACTTACCAATTTTCAAGTTTCATATTTCTTATTGTATATTAATTTTTAATTTACTTAATTTAGATTTTCATTTAAGCACTTTCTTATGTTTTTTTCTTATATTGTCCTAACTCAATGCAACTTGAGCAAATCTTTCAAACTTAGGGCTGGCCAAAAGAAAAAAAATCTTTAAAGCTTGGGCTTTTAATCCTTTGAGGGATTTGATTTAGTTCCTGTTGGATCACAAATAAATGAAATAATTGCACAAATGATTCCTAAACTTTGACAATGTATATCGTCCCTGAATTTTAGCAATATGTGTAATGTTATTTCTAAACTTTTGATAAATGTTCAATCTAGTCTCTAGACTACATAAAAATTTCCAGTTTTATCCTCCCTTCAATTCAAATTAACAAAATTTGATAATTTGGGGCTCACATTGTAACATTCCTACTCCTTGATTTTTTTTTGTTATTTTATTTCTCAGAATAGAAAAAGAATAGAGATCCATTTGGTAACGTTTACTAATTTTTCTATTCCCCAAAATAGAAAGATAACCGAAAAATAGATTTAAAACAAAATAAGAAGTAATAAAAAATAACTTCTTGTTTTCGAGAATAATTTTTAAAAATAAGTCTTTTCTTTTTTTTTTTTCTTCTTCTTTCCCGCCATCCACCACCCCACTTCTTCCGCCACCCGCCACCGCTAGTTGCCAACTGCTGCCGCCGCCGCTCAATAAAGGAGGAGCAAGAAGAAGAAGAGAGGAAAAAAAAAAAAATCTAAAAAAATATTAAAAATTAAAAGAAATTCTACATTACAAAAAAAAAAAAATAGGTCATACCAAATCCATTTTTATTTTTTTCTATTCCGAAAATAAAAAAAATTATAATTACTAAATGCGTTCTTTTAATGAAAAATTGCTCCAAAAATAGAAAAAAAAAATATTTCTAAAAAAAAAAAAAAAATTATTCTCCATAACAAAAATGCTACCAAACGCACCATTCGCATCCAATCAAGTACATGTGAATAATGAACCAAAAAAAAAAAAACCTTACATGTAGATTATATATGTTAGATATTTAACTCGAATTAGGAGGATATAGTAATTCAAGTCATCCAATAAGATGGATAATCATTTTTACAAATTGAACAAATTAAACATATTAAAATGACTATTATATTATATTCTAAGTTGAGTTTCTAGCCCAAAAAATCCATCTATAACGTTCGTTTTTGCCCACCGCTTAAATGTTGCTAGATTAGAAGCCAAATCATTAAATTTCGTTAATTTGAATTAATGAAATAACAACATTGAATATTTTCATATAATTTAATGATTAAATTAAATATATACAAAAATTCAAAAATTATACTAAACAAATTAAAAATTTATATACGACATTATGCACTAGACTAAAGTTGAGAAATCATCAATATCATTTTCCCCAAAGAAATAGATCTCGTCTTTGCATTAAAGCCTGTGTCTTACGACGACTTGTACTGGAGTGCTGACAAAAAAGACATTGAGATACTACGCAACATGACTGCGGACCGGGCCCTTTCGGGCACGACAGAAGCCCCTTTACACTTGTCCCCCCCATACTTTGAAAAGTTACATGCACCTCACTTAAACCTCTTTCTTACAAAAGATCATATAGGATCATATAGATATAGATATAGACGTGGATGCATACATATAGACATCCTTTCTGCTTGCACTGGAGGAGCAACTCTCTCTTTCACTTTCATATACTTGACGTAAGCTAGCTCCATCCTCACCTTCCCCTCTCACTTCAGACCCCAGAATGAAAATTGCCCAGAAATACAAGAAAAGAGATGAAATCTCTGAGGCAAAGGCATTATTCCGTATACAAGAAGTCCAAAGTCCATGGGAAACATTAAAAATTTTCAATTACATAGAGAGAGAAAAAAAAAAAAAAAAAAAAACAAGAACAAACAAATCTGCTTTTGTATACCGCTCAACCTATCTTAGAAAACTATACTGTCCCTGATTGTCCCAGGACACAGACCGATGATTATTTTACAATCTTCACGGCACAACACGTGACATATCTATTTGTAACCTTTTCCATGAAGTTCAGATTAGAAACAACAGTGAGGCAACTGCAACACAAATGATGGCTATGGTGGCGACAATTGAACCTTGCTCGAATGATTTCTGCAAGCTGGTGCGGGAGAAGTGCTGAAAGCCCAGATACACTGCTATTAACACTGCAATAATAGCACCTTCTTGCGTTCCCCTGTACATTATATCATAGAGGTCAGGAAATAGAAGATAACTACAAGCCTGACATATGGTTCCACCAAAAGAAAGATTCAACTTACCTCAAGTTCATAACTTGATGAGGAGCCAGAATCACCAGTAGCAGTGCCATAAATGGTAACTCGAGTTCACCTAGGACCAGAGCATAAAATAAGAATTCATGCAAATTAGCCGTCATTAATTTGTAGCATAAAAAGTACAAGGCAGCATTAATAACAGAACTGCATAGAAATGTACAAGAAATTTGTGATAATTTCAAGGGTGTGCCATTAATTTTTATGCTTTGTTTGGCAACATAAGGTGGAGGGGAAATGAGAAATGAGGAGAGAAAATAGGAAAAAATTCAAAATTCATTTGAGTCAAGAGTTTCTGCTCCAACTTTCTCCTCCCATCCCTCAACTTCCCCACTGCCCCGTATCTCCAGACAAAACCTTGTTTCCCTTAAACCCTCAATAGATTGTCAATTTACTGTCAATTTAGGTTTGGTGGTGACTGGTGACAGCCCACAGGAGTACAATATAGCTTATTCTGATATGTGAACTAACAAAATAAGTAGATAAATTCTCATTAAGTATGCCACAGCCATAATTTGCCCCAAAACCAGGGATATGACTAATAACTTGTACAGGAGTCTAGCAAGACTACCATTTAGAAACCAGATAAACATCAGAATGCTTCGTAAGTAACCTAAAGGCAGTGACTATGCCGATATATCTGCAAGTTTCCTAGTTATGCCAATAGCCAGTAAGTCAACAGTGCAGGGCAGTATGTATGATCCTGCCTAATTTGGAAGAGTGAAAACACATACCAGTCGCAAATCAAGCATAGGTAGTCAACATACCTGGAATATAAAAGAAAAGACGAACAAGAAGTGCCAGGAAGGCAGCCCAAATGCCATACTCGCCCCTGCAAAACTCAAATCACCAGAATTTTACCAAAGATGCAACTCTGAAGAACATTACAGACTAAATATTTCATAAACTCGATCATAACATGATACTAGGGCAGAGACAATCATGTGCTCTATCCAAAGGACAAATACTTGGGCACAGATTCCATCAAGAACTTTTGACCGAAACAAATCCATCACCACCCCATGAAGGATAATGCTGGTTAGATAGCATGGTTGTGAAGAAGGTTGAGATCAGATATGGGAAGATATCTTACTTCATCCATGAAATGAGACTGGATGGTGCTTGCAGAGCAAACAGCGGAACAAGAAAGGACTTTTGAACAGGAGTCCCCTTTGCAAGCACGAGTACCCTGCATCAATACAAGAATTCATAAGAAAATGCTTTACAATCTTGAAAAGCAGAGAAGTAGCACCAGGAAGGAACCAACAACTGCTCCTCAGCTTCTTCATAGACCATTAAGAAGAAAAGGCAAACTTGACTGGTCCACTGAAAGGATAATAACACTACAGGTTACCGCATTTTCCAAAAAGCATTAGTGAAGAAAAGAAGGCTGTCAGATCACACTCTCCATACTCTCGTGTCGGATTAAATCAATGCTTATCTGAACGGCGAAATTTGAAATTCATGGGGTGCTACAAATTTCGAAAGAAAAAACGAAATACTTCATAGAACCCGAAATTACTTTGCCAGTTCACACGATCTAAAGTCTCGGCAACAAGTTGGCAACATTCAGATCGAATGTCACATTGGCAAGGACTGGTGACTCCATTTCGCTGATTGAACTGTCTCCTATAACTCAGACCAACCCATGAACCATCTCAACAACCCCTAATGCATATCGAGTCAAATTTAACTAACACTGAGTGAAAAATGAATATGTCTAGTAGTCATCACACAGCGAGAGAGCCTCACGCGGAAGAGATGGCGGAGATCCACTGGATATTACGGGCAGTGAGAGGCGCGGCATAGCAAACAGCCCCAACGCCTCCGCTCCTCTTCATCTTCCTCCTCGTCAAAGCCGTCCCCTCGCGCTCAACCGCATATCTAGCGAAAAAAAAACCAATCGGACAAAAACGAACCGGCATCAGTTTCGAGACCAGCTCGTCATTGGGTACGTCCTCAAGGTCGACGGGCGACCGAACCCACAAATTCAAGACGGGCGAGACGAGACCTGAGAGGGTTGTAAGCGAAGGAGGAGCTCGCGCGGCGAGAGAGAAGCGACGTGCGGTCGCGGACGCCGCCGCCGCCGCCGCCGCCGACGAGCGGAGGTTTCGGGGAGGGGAGCTGGGGATTCTTGCTGATGCGGTGGAAGAGAGAGAGCGCGTTCGGGGAGGAGAGAGAGAGGGTCGCCATCTCTGTCCGCTGCTTGCTTTTGGGTTTCTGGCTGGCCAAAAGCTCGAAGGAGAGTGAGCAGCGAGCGGGACAGAGGAAAGAGACAGTGCAGAACTGACTAGAAAATCTAGAGAGAGGGAGACGGAAACAGAGGGGGCTCGTGTGGGTGTCTATCTATGATATTTTTTGGCGGACGATGATTGGGGTTAACTTCTTTTCAGATAAGCAATCATAAAATTTGTCAGGATCCGACTTTTGAACTTCCGTTTATTTCACGGAAAAACTCGCTTAAAATTATTAATCAAGAGAAAAAAATTTCATAATCAATGAAAAAGATATATACTTAAATTCCGAAAAATAATGATTTTCTCGCTAAAAATTGAAAATCATTTTTCAAATATATAACAACGTATTAGCATTTGAACTTAAAACTTTATGCTTAAGCATGCAAATTCCAACACTGGTTCTCGAGTCGACTGCGTTTATGACTAGGTATTTAGCGCCCTGGCACTGGGCCCATGACCTTAGTGCTAATGCACAAACCCCCAAAACCCTCGATTAGGTCCATTAAGGCAAAGCTTGAGACTTAGGTGCTAGGACTTGGGCCCCTAGTGCCCATGCCCGAGTCCATTGAGATTGGGCTTCAACCCTCAGTTCCCATGCCCAATGCCTCGACACCTGGACCTTGATCCACAAAGTTTGAATGTGGAATCCTAGTACTCAAGCTCAAATCTCCACCACCCAAGCCTCCACAATGGTTGTAATTGGGTCCACCAAGGCTAGCCTCAAGACACTAGTGCTCGCACTCGAATCCATTGAAGTCGAGCTCAAGACTCACGTGCACGTACCTCAATCCCTGTGCCCAATTCGGGGTCCATTACCGCGAACTCAAGACTTTATTGCCTATATCTAGTTCCCGGACTATTTATATGCAAGTTACTAACCCGCTATATAGTGTTTGTCTATTGAGGAAAATCATATCAAATTTTCTATACCAAATGACGAAAAAAAAATTAGTTTATTTTCGAATTTCAGTCAAACAATAAAAAAAATATTATCATTTTTCTAAAAAAATATTTTCCAAAAAATATTTTTCAGAGATGTCGTATATTCCTCAAAATAAACGGAGCCTATATCTCATTACATTTTCTTTCCATTCTATTTAAATCCTAATAATTGGACGTGGTCTTTACCAAAAAAATAATAATAATAATTGGACGTGGAATAGTTTTAAAATTTCTGTGTTAAGTCCGTCTATTATTTGTGGTCGGAAAATCTCACGAGTGTGAGAGGATGGCCAGAGAGGAAAGAAAGAATATCAAATCGATTTAGCGTATTTTATTATTGATTTATGAAATATATTGAGATAAAGAAATACTCTAAAGTTATTTTACCAAAAAAAAGAAAGAAATTCTCTAAAGTCTGAACGATTGTGTAAGTGTTGATACTTATGAATAGTACAAAGATTGGTCTGATTTTATTGCGAAAAATTGAAAGACTAGATAGAACAAACTGAAAGTGTAAGAACTAAATTAAACATTTAGAAATAATTTAAAGATTAGATTTAACTGATAAAAAATCCAATAATGATATGTATATTGGGTCGAAATTAAAAAACTGCTACTGCCGAGTGCCAACTTTCCCTGTACTCTTCAATAACCTCTTATCTTTGAGAAGTAAGAGATTACTTGTATAAGGCCACTAAATTTATGTGAAATTTGCAAGTATGATTCCAAGTAACTAACGCATTTTTTTTTTTTTTTTTTTTTAACTCTTACCTTTCCAAGGCAATACACTTGGGATGGAATCCGCTACGCTCTCGGTTTGGTCGTTTGATCACGAACATGGATTCGGTATGCCAAAAGCAATCGCATGTGATCGAAAGTTTTCTTTTTTCTGTTCTTTTTCTTTCTTCCGAGCATGTGATGGACGGTCGCTTGGCATTGAATTTAGGCTTTATCTTGACCACTTAGGTGCTGCCACGTCCTTTGGTTTTAATTCCTAAATGATTCTCAAGTGCCTAGGATCGTCCAATTGTACTTTTTCACTCACAGGTACTTGACCGTTGAATGGGATCTCACGCAATTTGATAATATTTATTTTTTGATTAATGCCATTAAAGAATCCCAAACCAATATCCTTAAGATAGATTGAAACTAATTTTCATCTCACAAAATATATGTCAAACTGGTTTTCATGATATATTTATCCTAAATTAATTTTTTTCTCTTGAAAAGTGTCAAAGTAATATCTTATAATATATTTATCACAAATTAATTTTCAACTCACGAAAATTTCAAACTGATACATGAATTAGAGGTATTGATTTGAATATGTCATAGAGGTAGTGATTTTAGATTTTTCAAAAAAAGAAAATTATTTTGGAATAAATAAATGTGTCTTATTACACCAATTTGAGATTATTCATAGGATGAAAACAGTATGGTACCATCCTGTCTATTGACTTAGCTCTCTCACTATAAATTAATCATTAATTGATTTGTCAAGAGGTCGGTACTTCTGGACTTGGCCAATTCCACAGTGGTGGCTTTTGAACGCGCACCTCAACTTTTTTTTCATCAAACTTCATAATTTCGGCGATAGATCAAATCATGGACGTTAGCATAAACCTTTGCCTTTATATCATTTTCCTAAAAATAATCGTTTATATCGCTTAAAATAATTATTAAATGAGAAATATTTTCATTATTTATGTCCAAACATTTGCATAGACGATCAAAATATTTTCCAAATTATTTATTTTTGGTGAAACAAATGAAATCTAAAAGAATGAAGATGTCCGTGATTGATACAAATAAACAGATGCTACTCCTCAAACTTTTCAGGCTTTTAATTTGTAAGAACATTAATTTGGCTATATATATTGTAATCCTTCCCCAATTTTTTAACCCAATAAGAAAAATTTCTACATTTGTCCCCTATTATAACTATTTCTTATCAAACATCGACAACTAAAAATTAAATTATGCCTATTTTTTCTTTCCCGTTACTAGAACGGCATTTTCCTCTTTCAAGCTGACCATTTATCTCAATATTTCATTTCAACGAAAAAAAAAATGTAAGATTCGGCTTTTGGGATTGGGTTTTAGTCCACAATTATTCTGCATCAATTCAAAATAACATTACTCTCGTTACACCAAACTAAAAAAGATCATAATCTTGGATTGAACAAGAAGTTCTGCTCAATTTTGAGGTTTTTGAGGACCGTGTCCCGGGATTTGCAGGTGAAATCTTATTGTTATTTGGCTTATTGACCGCCTAAGTAATTTGCTGGCGATCTTTTATAAAAACAAGAATAACAAAAAATCCTTTAACATCAAAGAATTTGACTCGAGAGATTGAGTCAAGTTAAAGAATATTTCACAATGTCCAAGATGGCATTGATCTAAGAACTATGTCCAAAATTTTCAGCCTCAGTTTCATGTTTAAAGACATTCATTGCTGTTTCCTCCCCTAGACAAAGTGAAAACTTTGCATATACTAAAGTTCTCCCCCTCCCAACCCCCCCCAAAAAAAAAAAAAAAAAACACAAATCTCTTTTTGGACGGAGTGGGTTTTAGTTGTTCAAGACATATATTCAACTGGAAAAGACAAAAGCATAAGCTAGTTCGTGATTAACTACACGCCCAGCTCGGAAAAGTGCCAAAAAAAAGTCACCTAAACCTTTTGTCATTGTGCCAATTTAGTCCTAAACCTTTTTTGGTGCCGATTTAGTCCTAAACCTTTTAAGTGGTGCCGATTCAGTCCATTTGGCCGGCCGGAGCGACGTGGACGCCGTACGGAGACAAATGGCCGGCGAACAATTTTTTAATATTTTTTCGAATTTTTTAATTTTTTTCGAATTTTTTTCTTTTTTTCTTTTTTTTTTTTTCTTCTTCCTCTCGGCTTCGCGCCGGCGCGGCGCCGGCGCCGCCGCAGGCGAGGGCCGCGAGGGGCCACACGCGGAGGCGAGGCTCGGCCGCCCGGCCGTGGCGAGGTCGAGCCTCGCCTCGCCTCGGGCGGGCGACGGCAGCCTCGCCGCCGCCGGGCGAGGCTCGTCCCCGCCGCCCGGCGAAGGCGAGCCTCGCCCGGCGACGGCGAGGCCGCCGTCGCGGATCCGGGCGAGGCTCGACCTCGCCACGGCCGGGCGAGGCCGAGCCTCGCCTCGGCTAGGCGACGGAGGCCTCGCCGTCGCCGGGCGAGGCCGCCGTCGCCGGATCCGGCGAGGCTCGACCTCGCCACGGCCGGGCGAGGCCGAGCCTCGCCTCGGCCGGGCGACGGCGGCCTCGCCGTCGCCGGGCGAGGCTCGCCCGCCGGCCCGGCGAAGGCGAGCCTCGCCCGGCCGACGCCGAGGTCGCCGTCGCCCGATCCGGCGAGGCTCGGCCTCGCCCGGCCGTGGCGAGGTCGAGCCTCGCCAGATCCGGCGACGGCGGCCTCGCCCGGCCGACGGCGAGGCCTCCGTCGCCTAGCCGAGGCGAGGCTCGGCCTCGCCCCCCGTGGCGAGGTCGAGCCTCGCCGACCGGGCGACGGCGGCCTCGCCGTCGGGGCGAGGCTCGCCGCCGGGCCGGCGCGGGACGAGCCTCGCCCGGCCGACGGCGAGGCCGCCGTCGCCTAGCCGAGGCGAGGCGAGGCTCGACCTCGCCACGGCCGGGCGAAGCCGAGCCTCGCCCGCCGGCTCCGCCTGGCCGGCGGGCGAGGCGAGCTCGCCGGTGGCCGGCGAGGCCGACCTCGCCGCCCTCGCCTCGGCCGGCGGCGCCGCGCCGAGGAAGAAGAAAGTAGAAAAAAAGAAAAAAAAATTCGAAAAAAATTCGAAAAATATTAAAAAATTCGAAAAATATTAAAAAATTGTTCGCCGGCCACTGCCTCCTACCCGGCGTCCACGCGCTCCGGCCGGCCAAATGGACTGAATCGGCACCACTTAAAAAGGTTTAGGACTAAATCGGCACCAAAAAAGGTTTAGGACTAAATTGGCACAATGACAAAAGGTTTAGGACTTTTTTGGCACTTTTCCCCGCCCAGCTCTCCACCCTATATGAATAAATGCGAGTAGGCTTGGGCAAAATGGCTATGATGCGAGAACACAAAAGCATGAGCTAGTTCGTGAATAACTATGGAGCGAATGAACGAACAAAATGGTGGATTCAGATTCAGTACCGAGAGAATCATTTGCTTGCCAAATTTAAAACGAATATTCCCCCTTAAGTGAAACCTACAGTGAGGGCGTCTAGGGGTGAGAGAGCAGCGGTTCGTTGGTGATCTACCTAAGAAGGAAGAAGAAGAAGAAGAAGAGAAGAAAATGAGGAGAGGGAGAGAGAGAGAGAGTAGAAAAACGGTCGGAAAAGAAAACAAAGGAGGAGGCATTAGGAAATATTAGGTACTGCTCTAATTCCACCGTATCAAAATCTGAATTCATTCACAAAGCGACATGTGTCATGTGGCCCCACCATGTCAAAAGTCCTCCTAATTTCATTTCAAATAGACGAGACTCTTTCTCTCTCCACTTTGCTCTTCATGGGCTCTCTCTCTCTCTCTCTCTCCATTTGTCTCTCAACTCACTCTATTCTCTCCCCCTCCGCCGTCTGATTAACCACGCCACCGGCCCCCTACTCTGTACATGCCATCACCTTCACCTTGAAAGGTACAGATTTTCTTAGAGTTACTCCAAAAATTGTGTAATTTTTGCATTAGATTAGTAATTCTAGTGTTTTATGTTAAAGCATGAATTTGGACATCATGCTTCTCATCGAACTGCAATGTTCTTGTCTTGTTAAATGGGTCTCATTTTGATTTTTTTTTCCTCTTTACATTTCTCTCTCTCGACTCCCTCTAAGTCTCTCTACCTCTCTCTCGACTCACTTTGTTCTCACCGTCTGACGAACCACGCCACTGCCGCCATGCTCTATATACTACACAGCCACTTCCGCCTCTGCCTCCACCTTAAAAGGTACAGATTTTTGTAGATTTACTCCAAAAATTGTGTGATTTTTACATTCTTTTGTAATTTTGGGGAATTTGGGGGCGTGAATGATATATTTTCAATTACATATGTCGTTTACGTATGTCGTTGTTGGTGCTTACATCCCTTGTTTTGGTCATGGTTAATTATGTGTCAATGCTTTGTGTTCTCATGCATGGTTACCTATTTTGGAGCAAATCATGCTGACAAAATCTCATGTTCAAGAAAGCACCAAAAAGTGACTCTCTTGTGTATGAGTAGGCAATAGAGAAAAATAATCCGGATTTTTTAATACCCTAGGATGCTTACACTGTTAAACTAACAGTTTTATGAGGAATTTTCTATTGGAAATTAAATTTCATTCTCACATATCTCTGCATTTATGTTTGTTTGTGTAATTTCATGATTTTTATGGAGCACTTGAAGCAAAAATTCGGAGGTGCATTTAATCTGCTTTATGTTGTTTATGTAACTAGGTTAGATTACTATTTTGGTCATTACTGAAGTTAAACCTACTCCGAGATTGATTTGATGTAATTTTAATCTCAATTTGGTACAATTCGGGTGCAAATATGCATGTGTTAATTTATCGAATAGATGAATCAAAGGTAATTCTTCACTCAAGCTAAGTGAAACATATTTTGCTTTCTTAAGTAACGATGAGATATTATTTTGCTTGTAAAAGCACTATAATAATTACTTTTTGTTCTTTTAATTGTAGCATGAAATTTTCCATCTTTCACTTGTAATACTTGATAGGGAAAATTTTGAATTTGCAATAGGAAGGGTATGTGACATACGCAACCGATAAAGGATTTGAAATGAGGAAGGGTAATATGTTTAGAAATAGTAAAGAAGAACTAGCCCAACAAATTTTTGTATATAATTGTAAGGGGCATTTTGTCAGCCCATACAGTAAAGAAAAAAATACGAGAGGTATAAAGTTAGATGTGGCTATCTTCCTCATATTAAACTTAAGGTTGACAATGGTGTTTATGAGTCATAAAGTATGTCTCTGAGCATGATCATGCATTTATTCCGGAAGATTATAAACATTTGATTAGATGCGATGTCGGATACTTGTAAGAGTATTTTAGTTGACATGAATAAAGTTGGCACTAGGGGAATTGTGGCCTATGAGTTTTTAGCAAATGGAGTCGGAGGAAGCAAAAACTTGCGTTTCAATATGTGTGATTGTCAAAATAATTTGCATATGAAAAGATCCAATGATATTGGTGGGGGAGACTACCAAGTCTTCTAAATATAACAGAATATGTGTACCTTTTATTAAGATTAATCATCATTGGAAGAACATCCTATTCGGATGTGCAATTTTGTTAGACCAGACTGCGAAATCATTTATTTGGTTATATGAGGCGTTTTTTCAAGTCTATAGGAAACAAGGCTTCGAAAACAATGTTCATTGATCAAGATGCAGACATGGCAAAAGCCATTGGATTAGTGTTTCTAAATACACATCATCATTTATGCACTTGGCACATCGAGAAAAATGTCAATCAAAATATTACATAACTTTATCACAATCCAAGGTTTAAGGATATTTGTTAGAGTTTATGTATAGAAGCAAATTGAAGGACGAATTTGAATCTATTTGAAGGGAGGTTTCTGAGAATAACAATGGCTTTGGAAATTATAGGACCTTAAACATTAACGGAATTTAGCTTTTGGTCGTGATACTTTTATATGTGGTATAAGATCAAGCCAAATGAGTGAGAGCACTAATAATGTCTTCCAACGTATGTCGATGAAGACATTGACTCTTGTAGAATTTGTTCACCACTATAAAGAACAACTAAGTACATAAGAGAAATTGAAAGTCAAAATGATTATATTCTCGTGGGAACCTCAAATTGCAAGTTTTGAATAATGGGATCTTGAATCATACTGCTTCAGTGTATACTCGCATTAATTTTAAAAGGTTCGATAAAGAATTTTTGCAAAGTCTCTCTGTGCATATCTCAAGTGCTACACTAGATGGGTTGGCTTATTTATATACTCTCAAGTGTATGGGGGATTCAACGTGAACATATTGTCAAATTTGGCCCTGTAAACTTTTTCACTTTCTTGTGAATGTAAATTATTTTGCATCAAAAGGTGGTTGTATCGTCATGTCTTGAAAATGTTGATTGAGAACATACCGGTCACGAGCATTCTATCAGTTTATATTTTGAAAATATGGACTAAAAGGGCTAAAAAAGGGATTGTGAATGATGAATCTTGTCAATCCTTCTAAATTTAATTGATTTTTCCACATTAATTCAATGATCTTTTGAATTGATGAGTTCGAGAGCCAAAAATGTAAACACTGTGAGAATAGTGACGAAGCAGAGCATGGCGGGCATATGCTATGATTTTTTGGGTTGCTTGATCGATGGCCATGCTAGTGTTGTCCAAGCTTTGTCGCCTCTATAGGTGGAGGTATTGGCTCTCTCTCAAACCCTAAGATTTTTTATTCATACAAAGAAAAAGTCAAGAGAACCTATTTGTTGTGTCAGGCAATCTTAAGGTGGTAAAAGCCATAAGCAATCCAACTTCTACTCCATAGGAGATTCATGTCCTCCTCTCTAACTGTGCAGAGTTGCTACCATCATTCCTGAAGCTTCGAATCTAGCATTGTAGAAGGGATGCTAATTTTGTTGCAAACTAGGTCACTAAAGTTCATGGACGCAAGTCTTTATCATCAAATTGGGTTATTTCACCTCCTCAAACTCTTTTGGACTTCTTACGTACTAAAGGTCATTTATTGGGCTGATTTGTTTTTCCTAGTTGAATGAAAGTTCCATCATTCTAACCCAAAAACAAAAAAACAAGAAAACAAAAACAACAACAACAATAAGGCAATAAGATGGTAGTTCAACGAGAAACATGACATCCAAATCCATCTTCAAAATAAAACCCTAAAATTACAAATCAAATGCAAAAATTATATAATTTTAGAGTAACTCTAAGAAAATCTATACCTTTCGAGGTGGAGGCAGCAGCATGTACAGAGGAGGGGGCGGTGGCGTGGTTCATCAAACAACAGAGAGGGTGAGAATAGAGTGAGTCGAGAGAGACAAAGAGAATAGAGCAAGTCAAGAGAGAGGGAGAGAGAAAGAGAGAGAGACGACATAGTTTGGCATGGTTTGTTGGACAACAAAGGCAACGAACAAGGCAGAGGCAAAGGTGGCGGTGTGGTTCATCATAAGAAAGCTTGATCATGAGTTGAAAGGGTCACGTGAGTGGGAGAGAGAAAGCATGAAGTGAGAGAGGGAACGCGTGAAGAGCGAAGTGGAGAGAGAGTCTTGTCCATTTGAAAATGAAATTAGAAGGGCTTCTGACACAGTGGGTGTGACATCCCAACACGTCATGCACAACACATGTCTTTTCAAATTATATCTCATAATTAATTATGCATGTCAAAGTAACAATGAACATTCTCGACATTCCCTACAAGAAAATCGCATGAGTTTATACATATACTTATGCTTTTTCTTTATACAAACACCAGTAGTTATTACCACAACATAATATATAGTCCTGAAAAAAGGATTCCCTTATTTTTCCACAAGCAAGCTATCATCCAACTCAACAGTTGATGACCTCATCCCGATTACTGTCATATCTAAGGAGACCATCCTACATACCAAAAAAAAAAGGGGGGGGGGGGATGAGGTGAAACCTAGTAAATGAAATCTCGAAATCTAAGATAAAAGAACGGCTTAATACTCAATCCAGTACCAATTAGACAACATGAGTTCAAGGCAATAGGAAATAACCATGCATAACCAAGTTATCTTTCTTTTCTATCATGATATTCCAATTAAAATCATTAACCATAATAGAAGTTCATTCACTCATAAAAAAGCAGATGACATATCATTTCATGATGCACCAGTATCACCTAGTGACTCACCACTGTACATGGGGCATATGTATTTCCTATTGATCATGAAGCTTATCGATATACATAGGTAAGTCCATACTTATCATGAAGCTCCTCAACATTCACATAGGTGACTTCATACTTGTAACTAGCCAAGACCTTCTTGACTCATAAGATATCTCGACTTAACAAGGCATCATCATCACCAACTCATAGGAGACGGAATCATATATACTCTTTGACAGACCTCAATCCATTTATCACAGGTGTCCTCTACATTCGTGAGGATAAATGCACCACTGTAGATCTACATTATGATGGTCATTTCTTAACATCATATCATGATTATATGAACCATGTCATATCGTGACTACACAAGCTATGTCATAATAGGATTTTATATCATCGCAACCTTATAGGAAACCATAATATATGGTAAAATATCTTGTTAACTCCAAAGTTTTATCTATATACTCATAAAGGGAGTTCGCTTAGAGGCAAATAGGCCGTGGCAAAGGTCTTAATTACATAGTATCATTCACATGCAATTTATTATAACGTAACAACCGTCATGTTCATCACTATAACTTTTTGTTTCTCATGCACTCGAACGTCCTCTTTCTTATTTCATCTCACATTCATCAATGAAAAGAAATATATTATTCAAACAATTAAGTAAAACAATAACATGTGATTATATTTAGAAAACGAATCAGACTCAAAGTGCATATCAGACTCAAAAGTAAATCGAACTCACAGATATATGGAACCCACAGATATATCAAACTCAAAAGCAAATTAGACTCATAGAGTAAATCAAATTCAGAGAGCATATCAGACTCAAAAGCGAATCAAACTTTGAAAGTAAATTAGACTTAGAGAGCATATCAAAGAGTATATCAGATTCAAAGAGCGTGTCAAATTCAAAGAGCATATCAAACTCAAAAGCGAATCAAACTCAGAGAAGATCAGACTTAGAGAGTAAATTAGACTCAGAGAGCAAATTAGACTTGAAAGCAAATCAGACTCATAGAGGATTAGATTGAGAGAACATATCAAACTCAAAAGTGAATCTAACCCAGAGATGATCAAACTCAGAGAATAAATTAGACACGAATAGCGAGAGGATCAAACTTAGAGAGTAAATCAAACTCCGAAAGTAATTCAGACTCAAAAAGCGACTTCGATTCAAATTCAATAAGTGAATATTACCAATGACAATTAAATATGAAATTAGAAAAAGTAACACTTCCAAATTCATATTTATCATTTACACATACATGCCATCGCAATCAAAAGAAAAACAATCAAACACATTCTAGTCATGTACAAAATCAACAAAATAAATTAAACTATCACAACACATTTACGTCCATATTTCACATACTTATACTCAATTTACATGTATCGACCAACCAAATCAAAGTACTAATTAGATCAACCCAACTTAGCACCTAGGATTTTCACAACCTCAAAAATGACTTCAAATTTAGAGCTTTAAATCACCTTTAAATGGAACAAACCAAAATTGAAAATCAACAAAGCTTGATTTGAAAACGACAAAATCCATTAGTGAAAATCAATAATATACCACATCCAAACCTAAAAGATGGAGATAGAATCTAATATTTTGAGCATAAGACCGTTGTTTCCAATTATGGATTCTTGAAAATAAAAGATTTGGAGAAAGGAGTCGGTGATTGGTAGATGTTGGAGTAAATGTTTTTATCCTTGGATGTTGAGTATCCTCAAGGGTCCTTTTATACGGCCAAAAAGTTATGAGAATGAAAGGTATTAACCATAGTTAAGGTCATAATAGGTTTGGAATTAAAATGCCAAGTGTTCCAATGAAAGAGCTTCAAGTGGCCCTATGAGAATAGCTAGGGCAATGGTCCACTCAAAATTTGCTACAGGAAGAAACTTTGATAGAGATGAAGATGAGCCTCTCTCATTGGCCAAGTGTATGCAAGAATCATCAAGGTATTAATGAACTATAGGCATGTAGGCATGAGTTAACAAAATATTAAAGATTATAGAAATGAGTCACCCAAAGCATTAAAGGAATCATAGGGATGAGTCACCCAAAACATTAATGAACAATAGTTGAAATTGATTGATGTTAAAACTACCAAATTCATTGTCTCAAACCAAAGCATAGGTTTAATAATTTTGGTAGAGAAAAGATAAGTGGCGTGCCAATGGAAGAGAAATAGAGATTTGGAAAATCAATATTCATTCTAAACATTGGTAGTCTAAAAATATTTTGAATCTACTAAAATCATAAATGAAAGGTATAAAAAACTAGGAAAATCTCAATTCAATAAATTAGAACTTGAATTTCATAATATATGAAACTCATGATATGGCAGCCATTCTCTACAACTATTATGGTGCTAATTTAATTACTTTATTCCACTAACCAATGTAGTGGTGATATTTATCCATTTAATTACAAAGCATCGTATTCTAGGCAATTACGATCACAAAAATCACGTTAAATACTATTGTCGAGTATAGGAAATTCAAATTATTACAGTGGGTCCCGGTACACATATCGTCCAACGAATGGACTCGAATTTTGCCTCAGTAGAATCAAAGGGGTACTTCATATTTTCTCGGCATTTGAAAAGGAGAGACAGAGTAATTGTAGGAAATTGAAGAAACAAGGAAGAGAAGGGATTTAGAAAATTCCGAAGTGGGGCCCACCTGTACACGTGGCAAGCCACGGTGGACGCTCGATAATGCCCCGCTCCGTGCCCAAGTGCTTCAGCACTCGAAACAAAAAAACGCTTCACAACACGCATCGTTTGTTGTCGGCGTGTTACTTCTCGAATCCTTCTGTCTCTCCTGATCATCTGCAAGGCTGTTGTCGCAAGCTGCCCCCACCCCGCGAGTTCGGAACCTCGTCGGCGCCGGCTCTTAACTGGAGAGAGGTCCAGTAGTCTCTTTCCTTCATCTCTTCTTCTGCACGCATGGTGTTTGTCAATTTGCCACCCGTTTTTTACTGCCGTTTTTGCTTCTGGGGCTGCTAAAACCATTCCATATTTCGTCGGGTGCTTCATCTTGAGTGGCGCGTTATGTTCAGTACGTGTTTGTTGAAATGTCTCGTTAGAACTCAATTTGGGTTCTCCTGCTTTCCGATGTAAATGGCACGACTGGGCAGGCATTGTGGTTTGAATATATTCCTAAGCTTCGACATGGGCAAACTAGTTCACGTGTATTCTAAAAGAGAAGTGACTACTCCAAGCAACACAAGGACTTATGTCGCTATGCCTGTAATGTATTCCTTTCATATTGAAAATATTCAATTGTTGTGTCTTCTCGCGTGTACTCGGTTTGTTAAAAGAGATGTATATAAGCAAGTACAGTGAACGAGCGACAACTATTATAACTATATCAACTAAATAAACCTGTTAAGAAAATTGAGTTGTGGCAATGAGAGTGAATGCTCTATTGTGGGTGCACCCTGTGGAACAAACGGCATCAGTGCAATACCCACTTTTTTAATATGATACATATACTCAGTAGTAAAGAGTCTCCGTTTGATAGATTGATTCGACTGCAGGGACAGTGTAAAATCAATACTAAACATATGCGACCATTACTGTTTAAATTACATTTGTCAGTGCACTCCTATGGAGATCTTGCTGTGTCGATCTACCTTTCTAGTTTCAATGAGCGTGTTTTAACTAATTAAATTGGCACTCATACAGTGTTTATTTCTACTCTATTTAATGAGTATTTTCCATTTGGGTACGTATTCAATGCAAGTAATCTTGCATAAAGTTTACTCTTACCCCAGTATACGTAGAGGTAAAGCAATACTTATATGAAAGCTGTTTGTCTATATTGCAGAATGATGACTATATTATGATTTGAGCATTGAGTTTGCTATGCGTTCGTGCTTTAATGCATGCAAGAGAAGTTGTAACTTGATGAGAGGATTTCATGTGGGCAAGCAATTCTCCAACTTCAATTCTGAGGATGTTGTCTTAAAAACAGTTTGTGCTCAGTTGAGGCAAAGGAAGTGGAAACATGTGGAACACATTTTGCCAAATCTAAGTAGTTCGTTGGTAAGTCGTGTTATTTGTGAACTTCAAAACTCCCCCCAATTAGCATGGGAATTTTACAAATGGGTTGCAGGCAAGGAGAACTATGCACATTCGTTAGCTTCTTCTTGTTCTATGATTCATGTCTTGGTACGTGGGAAGAGGTTTGATGATGCATTATTACTAATGAATGATTTGCTCTGTGCAAAAGGCATGTTGCCGTTGGAGATTTTGCAAGCACTGATTAGTATCTGCAAAGTGTATGATTCAACTCCAGCCGTGTTTGACGCATTGGTTAGGGCATGTACCCTGACTGGGGACACGAAAGGTGCTCATGAGATTATTCAGCAGTCCAAGCAGGCTGGCTTTATGGTTACTATCCATGGTTGGAATAACTTTTTGAGTCATCTTTTGAAGCTGAACAATATTGTCGATTTTTGGAAGAACTATAAGGAAATGATCTCAAATGGGTATCTTGAGAATGTGTACTCTTTTAATTTGGTAATACATGCTCTTTGCAAGGAATATAAGTTACTGGAAGCAGTATCAGTTTTCTATCGAATGATGAAGAAAGGAGTTTGGCCTAATGTGGTCACTTTTAACATGATCATAGATGGAGCTTGTCGGATGCACGATATGGAACTTGCGCTCAAGATTGCCGGGAAAATGGGAATAATGTCGAGAGAGTGTGTTCAGCCTAATTCAGTCACATTCAATTGTATCATTAATGGGTTCTGCAAAACAGGGAGGATGGCTGCTGCAAAAGAAGTTTTCAGTGAAATGATCACTCTAGGTATTGAGCCAAATGTTAGAACATATGCAACTCTAATTGATGGTTCTCCACGAGTGGGGAGTTTGGATGAGGCATTCCGATTGTGCAACGAAATGGTGATAAGGAGATTGATGCCCAATTCCATTGTCTACAATTCTTTATTAAGTTGGCTTTACAAAGAAGGAGATTTGAAGGGTGCAACTTTATTGTTATCTGACATGATTGAAAAATGTATATGCCCTGACAGTTTCACCTACTCTATCCTTTTAGAGGGACTATGCAGTCGTGGACATATGAATGAAGCTATCAAAATCCACAAGCTTATGCTAGAAAAAGACCTGGCAGAAGATAATGTTTGTTACAATGTTCTAATCAAATATCTTTGTAGAAGCAAGCAGGATTTGGGAGCCTGGCAACTTGTGGGCAGCATGTTTGTCCGTGGTTTAGTTCCTGACATTGTAACATATGGCACTTTGATCGATGCATACTGCAAGGAGGGGAATATAAGACTGGCAATTGAAGTTTATGAGAAAATAGCCAAGTTGGAAAAACATCCTAACCTCGTTATATACAATTCTGTTTTAGGTGGTTTCTGCAACATGGCATTAATGGATGCAGCAGAATCTTTGGTGGATTCATTGGAGAGCATGGGATTGTTCGATTCCATAACCTATAATACTTTGTTACATGGCTATTGTATGAGTGGGAATGTCAACATGGTATTTACTTTGGCTACAAAGATTGGTGGTGTAGATAGCATGGTGAATATAGTGACTTACAACATACTGATAAACTTTCTTTGCAAATTTGGCTGCATGTCAAAGGCAAAGGAACTTATGACGGTAATGTTTACTCGAGGAATGTTTCCTGACTCTGTAACTTATACTACTCTTATAAACAGTCTGAACAAAAATTGCAGTCCACAGGAAGTGATTGAACTCCATGACTACATGGTGCTCAATGGAGTAATTCCAGATTCCTATACATATGAAGTAGTCGTGAGGCCATTGCTTGAAGAGCTGGATAAAAATGCTGGAAGTTAGCATGGCTGAACATGGTTTAGTAATGCAAGCTGCATGCACAAATTCCCTGTGGAAAGATAATTACCTAAATGTTTGGACTAACGCAAAAAATTCTCTCTCCTCAATATTGACCAAGCTGCTCTGGTCTTGTGTAACTTTTTCACTAAGCGGAATGGTTTGCTTATGATCCATACCAAGACCTTCTCTCTTCTTATGTTGATCTTCCTTTTACCCATTGGATATGCTCTTCTTGTTTGATCTGTACAGGTAATGTCAATTGATACATGTTTTGTCCCATTTATTCTTCTCATGTGTCTAGTTCTTTAACTTTAATGTTCTCTCTCCATCCCAGGATCAAGGCTGCCTTCTGTTGCTGTTCTGTCTGATTCATTTCCTCGTAGAGCCCAGAGATGGGATGGTGACACTGGGACATGGATTGAATTGCAAAATAGATTGGGTTTGTAAATTCAGGTTACAAAATTTCTTGGATGAAAGTTGCTGCATTATACACTCTGTGCAAAATCGTTTTACCTTGTTTGTGCTACGGGAAGTTTGATGGGATTGAACTAATTGTAGATATTTGAGATTTTAATTACTTTGTGATCTAAAAAATTATGGCTTCAGCCTTACTTTGGTCTCATCTCCAATTTATCTTACCAGTCCAATCTCTGATAATTAGACAACACCACCATTTTGCACTGGCTTTGACCTTTTTCTTTTCATTTGGCTTCTGAATATATATGCTTGCAGTGGTTGTTTTTGGATTAGATGTTCAGTTTGTAGTTGTGTAGGTCTCTTTGAAATTTCTAAAGCCTTTTTTGTTTTCTGGTAAGTCAAACCTTAATTTAAAGCAGTCTAAGTCGAATCATTTCTCAATTTGCTTGGATTTAATCTACGGCTACTTAGGCACATTGGAGCTGGAAATCTTGTCAATCTAGCTGCGTTCTTCATCAGAAAGAGACCTCTTCACCCCTCCTCCCATTATAATGCCCACGCAACTGCTAATGATGATCCTGAAGTTCTGCTGGATCAATTTTTCCACATAATGATCACTCGTGAGATCATTGGTGCAACATCTCTATTTGTTGACTTGGTTTGGAAGTAAGTTGCATATGCCATGCTGTTATTTTTTTCACTAGCAGGAAGCATCTTTTTTGGTAAAGCAAAACCCTGACAGCTCCAAAGAAAAGACTTTCTAGGTGGATTAGTGATTTATATCCTGTTATACTCTTCCTGCAACCATGCTTCAATGCTTTGTCTCTTATTTACTGCTTTTAGATGCTGTTTTCAGCTTTAAAGATCTGATCATAGCATTTAGTGTTGTGTTTCTGTTTTTGCGATCTTTGAGGAATGACTGTTAAGCTAAAAGTTTTGCAAGGAACTCAGTTTTCACAATCTTGGAAATGATCTTAATATAAGTTTCAGGTGGAAGAATTAAATTCTCCAGATGAGAACCTTAGTCTTTAATCTGCAAGAGGATCTTCTTGGAAAATGATGGAATTGTTTGCCCCGATGGCTTCTTCATTTGCCTGCTGGTGTAATTAAAACAACATTCTATTTTGCAATTTGTCCTGCAAGAGATTAAGATGTAATAGATGCTTGATAATACAGTCATGCAATCTTACTAGAACAGGGTCAACGGGGGATAAACTTGCTAGAGCCCTGGAGATATTTCATGCTAACTTGATTACTTTGTTCTGGCCTTCAGGCGCAACTATATATACCTTTCATTTCATGACTCTAATTCCTACTGATTGATTTTGTGAGTAACTTTGGTATATACAGGTCTGTGCACCTTTGACTAGGTAAAAAGCTGCCCCTTTCACATATTATCCATGCAGAATTGCCGACATTTTTTTTCAGGAGCATGTACTTTTCCTTTAGTTCAGTTTTGTCTTCTTGTTGCTTCTCAGTTTCTTCTACTTCAAAGGTGGCATGAAAGCACTGATTGGTTGCGGGGAATTAGTGCAATTGTGGATATAGTTATTGTTCCAAAACTGAACTGGACCATTCTGTTGGATCGTAAATTGGACTGGTAAAATTATATCATTTTCTTTTCTTGTCAAGAAAGAAAAGAACAATCTTTTACAT
Source organism: Eucalyptus virginea (assembly GCA_014182375.1). Classification (NCBI taxonomy): domain Eukaryota; kingdom Viridiplantae; phylum Streptophyta; class Magnoliopsida; order Myrtales; family Myrtaceae; genus Eucalyptus; species Eucalyptus virginea. The sequence continues at coordinate 33,453,023 of CM024518.1, forward strand.
GACTATTTTTACCCCTCCCTATTCTGGTTTTGCATAGGGTTCTAAATTATTTTATAAGTGCTACTGATAATATTTTAAATTGTAAATTCGTTTTGCGATGACCCAGCAGAGCATTTTTACCCAGGTCTCTTTGCTAATTTCTATGTTGACTTCTGTTCTCAACTCCTCCACTGCAGGGAAAAGATGGGGACGGTCAGCAGATAAGAGGTCAACAATATGATCGGTCACATGGTGTAGGGGCTTCAATGACCAAAAGTATGGTGCGTTGTGCCCCAAATGCAGCGTGGCTGCCTCTTTGTACAGACCTGGGTACCCTGGCTTGGTGCAGAACCGTCAACGAATTACTTTCTTGATGATGCAGTTTGATGCTGGTGGTCTTTCCTTGTGTCGACATCAAGGGGTCAATGAATCCACGACTTGTTAATAAGAAGGGAGTAATTTTGTGAGAGAAATGACGTGTCCTTTGTAACAAGTTCAAAAGTTTAAATTGCTAGGACTTTCTGTATATGTCGACATAAATTATCTGAAAGCTCAGTGGTTCTCCGGCACATGTTGAGGATGACAGATCACCATAAACGCAACAAAACTCGGATTAGTGATCTCTCGGTGCCATTTGTTCTTGGACTGTTGCCGAATTCTGGCCCTATGATGGTGGCCAGAATTCGGCAACATTTATCAATTCTTCGTTCATTGAAACTCTTGCTGGTGAAGTCATGGAGCTGCTTTGATTAATAAAGATAGCATCTCATTTCTCTGCGCTATCCTTGCGTGGATAGGTTCTTTGATCAAAGAAAATAAAAAAGAGAATTCTCACTTGTGATTCTTATGTTCTCTTGGGTGAATATCTCCAACCATTCCATAAAATAAGTCGAGTGAAAAATGTCACCCTCAAGCTATAGGAAATTCCAATAAATTCGAAGCATCACCACGACTAAAAGGGAAAATGCAAAGTGCTTTTTCGTTTGACCACCTCAAAAGCAAACTCGTGCATGTCGATGGTGAAAAAAAGGTGCTTACGCTACAGGCAACGTGGCCAAGAAAAAACTAATCGAATAAAGGGCGAAAAATATCATGTTTCTAAGGTAAGGATAACAGACATTCCAGGCGAAGGAGAGGCATCCTTCAAGAATGACGGCAAATGACGCATCGGAACCCCTACATTGCTTTTGTGTAGGCATATAACTAAGTTCTTTCACGAACGAGGAGAGTCTGATAAGTCCAATTAAGGCACCCGAGTACATGATGTTTTTAAATGGTTGACAAAATCCACAGATAAAATACGTACTGCTAATGAAATGTAAGGATAGTAAAAGCTCGATGGGCGTTTCTTATAATTTAAATTATAGAAAGTTCCCCGCTTCCATACAGAATCTTCGAACGATTGTACCAAGAAGACTGGATCTTGTTTCATAAAACTAGTGTTAGGAGACTCTGAACATAAATGGAGGTCAACAATCAAATGCTCGCAGAAAAAGGAAGCACAGAAAAAGGAACGGAAGTGCATAGAAAGACACTACTAAATCACAATTAGCAAATTCGTGTTGCTTAGCAAATTCGTGTTGCATGATAAGCAAATATTAGCAATGAGAGTACCGAATCGGAATTACACAATTTCACTCCACGTAAAAGAGTACAGTTACTCGGTCAAGTGAACACATATATTCAGTAAAAGAAGCATGTCAGCATACACTACAGCAACTTTATTCTTGACTCTTGAGGACCTGCAAGTTATAGGCATACAAACACTTGGAAGAAAAAGAAATTACCGCTATAATTATTAAAAATATGTCAGACCAATGATTAGATCAGCAAAAACCGTTCATACCATCTGATTTAACACGTCTCTGCTGTAGCATAATTGACTATTGGTACTATCATCGACACATCTCAAATTTGCCCATTAAGGATTTAACAGGAATTTATCACGCTCAGACAACAAAGAGTTTGCTCCAATTCAAACAATTCCTAACAATTCGATGGACATTGCTAAATTCTTAATCCTAGATGCATCTCCCCAACTCCTAATGCTCACCCATGAAGTCCCTTGTATATCCCAAATATTCAACTTGGGTTTAAGCCAAATTCAGCTTCTATCTTGTGATCCTGGTCCCACCCATGGTTTTAAACTCTCTTCCATAAAGGAAAAGCAAAAATAATGCTGAACATTATAAGCTTCAGAAGAGCACAGCCTTATACTTTCAATAATCTACAGTGGCATCCAAGACGTTTTTGGTAGAAAATGAGACCCCAAAATTTGATTCTCTAAGAATAATGATATCTATTCCTCAATCAAGACAGAGGGGAAAGCTAGCCAAGAGGTCAGTGGAAACAAACATCTTTCTAAACAGCCAAAAGATCTACAATCATGTGTCTTAGACAGCCACTTAACTTCTCTTCCCCTAAGACCAAGTTACAAACAAAGGTTATAATTATCATCAAATATGCCAACAAAATAAATACAAGGAAAGTATGATGACCATGGAGGATTATTTACATGTGTTCTGTCATTGCTCCAATGAAAGGTTAAAGGTAGAGGATGCCCAAAAATGTTACAAATGCTCAGTACCAATAAGAAGTACAATGCAAAAGAAAATCAATTCACTTGGAGCGACAAAAGCAAATGGGTGGATTTATGTAGCTAGCAGATGACAATTCTGAGAATCAAAAACAAAAGAACTTTACCTTAGCTCACCCCATTCTACTAAAGTAAGATCAAGAACACCCAAATGGAACATGAGACAGAGGCAAAATACTCCTAACAGGAGTCATCCTTAATTGAATCCTAACAGTGATCTATTAATCCAAATAACACTTGATTGATCATTTTTTTTTTTTTCCCGACATTTCATTATTCAGCAAAGCAAATATTCTGATGAAGATATTCTCACGTGAATTTACTTTCAAGTTAACATCATGAAGGTTGCAACTTTTACCTGCTTCTGCAATATCGATCAAAGAAACAACCATGTCTAGTGCCAGTTGCCACTCATCACAGCAACCCTGTCTCAATCAATATGGAGCTGCAACTCCATCACCTTTCTAAAAATTTACAACTCTGGCATAAATGATGATTGTTCTTGCCGATCCAACAGTAAACAGAAGCAGATCTGGTGCTACTGTCTCCATGATCAGTCACATTACCAAAGAAAGTGAGGAAACAAGCGAAATTAATTTCTCCCCAACTTATAGACCTCTCAAAATTAATTGTCCCTTCAAAAGTACACTAAGACAAGATTTATGCTAGATGAATACACATGAATGTTGTTTTTGACCAGATAAATTGAGTCTGAAACTCTTTCACTATATAGAGTTAGAGAGATATCTGCAGCACATAGTACAACAGAAGATCAGACCTGAGAACAAAAAATTCACAATAATCACCGATTTATCTTCATATCAAATGAAGAATGTTATAACTCAGTCACACCCTCTCTAACCATCATGACAGGGTCCAGTATTCCATAACTACTCGTAACTAAATTTCCATTAAGTTCCTGCACTCACACTTTTCACATATTTGATTAATCATACAGTTAAGAACTTCATAATCCTCGTTTGAAAAGGCTAGACAGCACCATTTCAAGGAAATAAACCCTGCTTCAAGTAGCAAGTTCTCGCTTTTATTGCAATCTCAATGTCTCCTAGGAGTCGCAAATTACAAAACAACATTTTATGGAGCTATAAAATAGTATTAACTAAGTTTAGATCCTTGTAACCCATAACAATAATGTCAAGGTTTTATGCATCCGAATCCAGTTTTAATTGAAGATGTTCTCTGATCTAGTGTCTTAGTTATTTCTGCTCATAAACCTATGTATTAAGTCTCTTTTCTGCTTAATTCCCCCAAATATTATCTTCAGCCAATGTTTCTGTCAATCAGACTGTCATACTAACTGCAGAAGAGGTGTAAAAAAAGAGTATTACAACGGAAAGAATTTCAGGCATTAATTTCAATTCCTTTATACAGGGGAAATAGTCTCAAGACATTACAAAAATTTAGCTTCCTAGCCAGACATGAGAAGCCAGGAGCTCAATAATATAAAGTTTCCTTACACACTGCCAGGAAGAATGCTATAGCTCATTTTTTTAACCACAGCAGAAATCGCCAAGCTCTTTCTGGAACTATCTTTTTACAAAATTAGCTAATACACTCCGTGGAACTGTCAATAGGAAGGGAAAAAATGGAAAAACATCGAAGCAATTGAAGGAGACTAGGAATATGACAATCTATGATTTGACCTATAACAATTATCTAAACACCACGTAAAAGAAAACAACAGTAAGAGGGCAAACAATAGGAACAAGGGACTGCTATTTAAGAAATGTAGATCACGAGGGTTTTTATTCCTTGTTACCGAATCTTCTAGCAATTATAGGACGTACATCATCAGCCTCAACCAGAGTCTCTAAAAAGGGAAGGAGTGATACTAATGCACAATCTGATGGATCATCAAACCAACTCTTAATAGGAATTCCATTATTCACTTGCAACCGGAATACCTGAAATAATCAAAGTGGAGCAACCCCGAAAGTGAGAATTCTATGTAAGGCAGAAGATTTTCTATGTTTCTTCACAACACTTCTTTCCAATTATAGCAATTATAGCATGTATCATTAGGATAAACTTGCACAAAACACACTGAATTTACACTCCCCCCCCCCCCCACCTTTCTTTTTCTCTAGATTTAAACCTATCGTGTGCACCCTCAGCAAACAACTAATTGGATTCCCAAATCAACACCTTTTTAATTGACCTGGAACACAAATCATAACTGAGTTTATTAACTTCGTATAGTCCAAATATTCAGACAGATATGACCAATAGAACTACTCACAGTTTCACAGAGGATTATTTATAGTGCAATCAAAGTTCATTTCTCAGGGTGAAAACCAGAAGCTTTTAAACTAGACAAAGTAGAAGGTAATTAAATTAGAAGTACATGGTAAAGCACAACTGGCACCACAAAAAATATGAGGATTCACAGTAAGCACGATAAGGAAAATAAAAGTAGAAGTCAGCAAGAGGCAAAAGGTAAATAAATGGGAAGTGGACAGGAGAGTACCTGTGGAGAATTATCAATAATAGCAACTTTAGCCAAGTCAACACCTAAGATGGTCAAATCTTTCGTGTAAGTGCCATCACAAAAAGTACATGATTCACGATAAACTCGACGTGATATTAGCTTTTGGTATGGATCCAGTATGTCAAGCAGTTGCTCTGCATAGATGCTTTGGCTGGCTGTAAAGATAACAACATTGAACAAGTCTGCAACTCTCTCCAAGAAGGTTTGCAGATAAGGCCGTTTTTTGACATATACAGTGTGCTCTTTCATATTGAAAAAGACAGTAAAGGTAAAATCAGCATCATCACAGGGCTCCAATGTAGAATGAACGAGTGTTTCTGCAACAACCACGACCGAGTGCAATGGCACTTCATGATTAGATGTTGTTCATGAATCTGTATCATTGCTAAGCAAATAACAGAATCTAACCAAAGCAATCAATTTCACCGGCAGATGCACTTCAAAGCATTTTCTCGATAGATTAAACATGGAATAGACAAGAAGAGAGTACGAAGGACACAGAATTATCGGAAAACACCGGCCATGCAAGAAGCTAACCATGAATATTTCTCTGTCAATCCTACGGAGCTTTTTGGATATTTGGTTAATTCTATTAAACAGACACTAATTTGCTTAAAATGGGTTAAGACCTTGTCAGCAAGCTTGTGTCATTGGTGCACTTTTATCTTCTCGTCTTCTTTTCTTTTTTGGGTGCAATCACGTAATCTACCTCACTTCATTTGATCTTTCTATCACTGGCTATTACTGACATTTAAAACTGTCAAATGGCTGGCTCTGTAGAAGATTGACATTTTATGCAAATGCAGTTCCCCAGAGTCATTGAGAGGGGGGTCACCCAAGACAATGCATCACCAGCCCCAGGCAGCACCAGGCCCTGGCCAGCCACTTACCAGAGTCCTCGCACACCCTCTGATTGTGTCAAGCTGTAGTGATGCCCCTCCCTCCCTCCCTCCCTCCCTCCCTCCCACTTACCACAGTCCTGGCACACCCTCTGATTGTGTCAAGCAGCAGTGATGCCCCTCCTTCCCTCCCTCCCTCCCTCCCTCTTTTTAACTCCTTTGTAATCAGATATTGATGTCAGCACTCATTAGTGACAATGGATGTGCTCTATAATTGCAAGTGAAATAGTGGAAAGCATCCTTAAGTGTTCGAGAAAAAAAGGTTTACCTGTTTATTTTCCAGGGAAAAAATCCAAAATCTTTTAGAAAAAGAATAGTTTGACAAACAGGTGCCATTCACATTCACAGGTGCCAGTCATTAGAGTTCTGAAACTTCTCTTACCACACATTAAACAGTTATGGCGGCAACAAAAAAGAACAAGACAGCTACAAACTCATGCTTACCTATTACACTCATAAGATCCTTTTTATTGTACTTAAAATTTGTGCTCAAATTGCAAGAATTCCTAAGTCTCATACAGCTTATCATTGAAAATAATATAATGTCTCGCTCCCTGCTTCTAGAATAGACAGCTAACATAAACATATTCACAACATTGATTATTTCTGATAGGAAAAACCCTGTCATGGGCTTTTTTCATAAGACAACAAAACTAACAAGAGATATTGATAAATGACCATGAAAGGTGATAATTAGTAGAGGATACGCAACCCCAGATGAATACTGCATTCTTTTAGTAAGTAGCGTTTGACTGACTAATCAGTTCAGAAATTGACATTAAAAGTGACAGAACAATAGCAGGTGCCACAGTACCTTCATCAAGTCATTGACTTTGGATTCTGACGCCTTTCATTATTAAGAGAAAACGGAAGAACGAAATATAAAGGGGATAAGAAACAAAGAGGAGAGAAGAGTGGGCAGGATCAAAAGTTTCCCCCTACGCTACAAAAATTGTTCTCAACAGATTGTCCTCTCAGTCTACCTATCCATACACAGATAATTCTAATGTTTATTTACTTAAACCAGAGAGGAGGGAGGGAGGGAGGGAGGGAGGGAGTGGGGGGAGGGGGGTTGGTTTGCAAATTATAACATAAGCTTCTTACCATCGAGATCAAGCACCAGTGTCACAGATTTCCTTTTCTGCATTTCCTTGTGCGATGCTGTGGGCTGAAAACTCGACACTTCATCGGACAAGTCCGGTAATGTTCTGATGAACAAATGTGGATCAAAGCACTCAGCTTCGTCCAAATCAGAATGGCATTCTGATTCAGAGTTGTAGCATCTCATCTGATCAATTGACATATAAAAGCTGGGTCCATCTGGATCAACTGTTCCTTGTTCATGTGACTTGGTATCTTCAACTGCACTAGCAATAAGTGTACTCCCTACAAGTGGTACCATCATGTATTTGTCAGAGACATCAAACAGCATACTTGACTCATCACCCTCGTACCCAGTTAAAGGCGTTAATCCAGTTGCATCGTCGTCATCCATTGTAACATCATCAGGTCGTAAACCCGTGATAAACATGTCAGAGATGTAGAAATCTGATATACTGCAGCTTTGGTAGTCACATGACCCCTTGTTTTGAAAGCTTTCATCTGCCTCCAACAATGCCACACCAAAATCACAAGTGCTACCTGCCAAGTCTGCCAATGAAATCAGGCATTAGAATTAAGCTTCTCAAAACTAATAATTCTATGAAGGCATGCACTCCAGAAAATAAAATAGCGCCAACTCCACAAGCGGAATAAGTAGTTCATTAAACAATTAATGTTCATACACAAAAATATTGAAGTGACCGTGTGATCTGACAAGTAAAAGACAATGAAGCCTGCTTCCATTTAAGAAGTGAGAATTTTAAGGTTTGAGACCTGGGATAAAATTAGTGGAGTGCAGATGCATTAATGAAAAGAAACACCCTGTGGGGGATCAAACACACTATCGGGTAAAATTAAGGCATCCTTGGCAGCAAAGGATGCTTACGCCAATGCCATATCCAACAAGAAAAAAATGGTGCTCAAAAGAAAGGTGGGGGGGGACAGGATATTAGTCACATCAATTTAGACAACAGTTACACAATCTCTCCTGCAAGAATTAGTTCTCTCCCTCACTGCAGTTGCAGCAGATTAACAAAAGGAATATAAACAGATGACAAGATAGCACAAAAGGTACTTCTAGAAACAGAAACATCTTTAATGGATGAAAGTCAAAACAGTACCAAAGGAGACACTTTCTATGCTAAGTAGTTCATCAGGCTCCAAAATGGGAGAAAAATAGTCTCCAAATTAGTTGGACTGGAATGGGAAGGTTCCTGCAATTAGCAAACTCCAACTGTTACATTAGCACAGGATACATGACAGTAATAACAATTTCAGAGCATATCGAAGAAGCAGCTGGATTCTGCAGATTGAATATACAAATAGAAATTGCTGATAAGTTTGCCCCACTGAAGAAAAAATTTATGGAATTTGATTATTAAAAAGAAAAAGACTGCTTTTCCATAAAAAAGAATCAACTTTTTTAATTGCTGAGCCAATTTCCTCGGTTGAATATCTGGATGTTTCCACTTTTATGAAAAGTTTCCAATTCTGATCCTTTTCAATTTCACTTAACAAGATTGATAATATGTCGTGTTGTTAGCGCCCACTTAACTAATCATACTAGTCCTCCCTTTGTTTTCATACTTGAACATATATTTAATCAGAAATGAATATAAAAATAGATGCTTCGCACGGTAACCAAAAGGAAAAGCTAGCCTTATAGATTCAATTCAGACAAACAATTCACGAGAGAACAGAAAACGAATGCCTAACTAAGTTTATATCTAGCTAAAAAAAATAAGCAAAATGTCAAATCCAGACCGATGCTCTCCCACACCTCTCAAGTACCGCGATTTGTCAGATTCATCCTAATTATCTGTAACATCATCCTGCCCAATTATTAGTGTTAGTTATTGCTGAAGAAACATGCAGGCTTGAGGAACAAGTAAATTCATTTGCACTTTAGGGATAACTACTTAGGAAGTCTTTGGCAAATTGATAGGCTGACTCAACCACAATATGACCCAAAATAAATTAGAAATTAAATTAAATTTTAAAAAGTTTTACAGGTCAGAGAAACAGACAGTGATGAAATCCAAAGAGTAAAATACCATTTTGCCTGAAGAAGATGAATCGGCAAGAAATGACGCCTGCTTCTCTAGATAACTCTTTTCCTCATCAAGTTGTTCCAGTTTGGCAATGGCTCCATTGCAGTCACTATCTTGAGTGGCCACTTCTCTGTCTGAAATAGTAGGCACAGAATACAGAATGCTCAATAGAGAGAAGCTGATGATGCAACTGATTACAAAATTTGCTGCCTGTGTAAAATACATTGGTTGCGCCTCATTGTATCAAGTGTCACTAATGCAAGATGCAACACATCAATTGTGTTCATATTTAAAACATTCAGTATGAAGAAACTTCAAAAGTCCAACATATACAATAATAAGATGTGACACATCCAATTGGGTCCATATTTAAAACATTCAGTATGAGGAAAGTTCTAAAGTTCAACATATACAATAATCAACGACTTGTGGGTAACTGAATTTGCCATCAAGTGTTACATCATGGGAAATTGCATGGAAAATTTAATGCATTGAGACTGTTTTATTTTTTGTCAATGCTATGAACACAATGCAGTCTATAAAAACAAATATGAAATAATTTCCCCTAGATTCCATATTAACTGGGAAAGGAAACTGAATGAACAAAATGCAGTTATGAGAAAGGTTATTAGCGATTCACCTGATATTTTAACTTGAGGACACATCAGAGGAAGCAACAGAAACAGAGATAAACTTCATGCAGTTGGTAAAATAACAGCTAAACAATAAAAGACAACAGATTGTGATTGCGTACCAGTGAGGAAACCCAGAGAAGAAAAGTCAGATTCTGCAGTTTGTTGAGTAGTTGAAAAATCAGAACATGATTTTTTTGAAACTTTACATGATTTAGGACATACACAAAGACCATTCGCTTCTCTTAAAGAGGCTTTGCCTGGTGTGCTTTTCATTCTTAATGCTGGCATTTGATTGACAGTTCTGGTATAAATGACAATCTTGACCTTGAAACATCAGCTTAGGAAGCAAGCCCCCTTCAATCAACCAAACCGCAGTCAAACCAGCAGAAGAAGTATGAAGACTATGAAAGCCTGCATAAATAATGAAACACACATGTTGGAAAACGATGGGAAAGAATTGTATGAAGCATCTCTAAGTCGTGCAACACGCTAACGGATAAACATCAAATCCACAATGAACCATTCACTCAAGGCAATCCTTTTAAAAACTAGTAGAAATTTCTCATAGGAAATTTTTCTAATGATAAAGAGAATGCAATTAAGAAAATACCAGGAGTTACTGCCCTTATACAAAATGGCTTCAAGAGGGAAGCCACCCATATACGAAATTATGCACAAAAGAGAGTGTCTAACAATTCGAACAAACTAGAAGTACCCAATCCAATATACCCACAATACCTCGAGTGAAGTGCGTAAAAACTAACCCGTTTGGTTCGGTATTTGGAATGGGCTTTGGGACTCTAAAGTCCCTTGGTCAAATGCAAACGCGTTTGGTTCGATTTTTTGGGCGACTTTGGCAAGATGCAATTGCATCTCCAAATGGCTCTAAGGGCCTTTAGCCCAATGGCCTACAGTTGACCAGTACCCAAGGCTAAAAAGTATTCTCAATGTGAAGCAAAGATCTAAATTTATTCATGGTTTGATCATATTATATATCTCTGAGCACCAGGGTTAGAGGCTTAGACCCCATACATATATCCCCAAACATGATATATTTACACACTTGGTGAAAAAGACGAACAGCCCATTTCTGTGCACCCAAATCACAAACAAAGATCCACTACTTGGAACACTGAGTAATGCAACTGCCTAGTTTAAGAAGGGTTAAATTGAAAAACAAAATTAAAAACCCACCCTTTAGTAGATTCCTTTGAATGATAAACTCAGGACAGACCAAAACCTCAGAAATGTCAAGCTGAGAAATGAAACTTCCCCAGTCAATTCAACAACCACATACTCAGCATCCATTTTGACATTCTGTTTTTCACCATCCACCTAGCTGCGAAACAGGACTACAAGACATCTAAAAGAAAAACAAACACAATATCACAAAAATTCCCAAGGAGACAAGGCGGCCATAGACTTCCCGAGGAAACAAGACAGCCATACACATCGACGCAACTCCAGGGGCTCACAAACATAGAAAGAGCAAAAGGAAACAATAAAAGTTCGAATTAAGCGAAGCGTGGGGTTACGATCCACCAAGAGAAGTTGACGAACTCACGAGAATTCCCTCTCCTGGAGATCAAGTCAACTCAGTCAAACTAGCGTACAGCAGAGCAAATCCATCCTCATCGCACGAACTTGCCAAGCAAGAAAAGCAGCGAAAGAACTCCCGCGCCTCTCACTTCAGCCGTCACGTTCAACAATCACAACAGGGTCGAACAAACGAGCAGGTAATCAACAGCGAGCTAAGGAAGAAAAGAACCAAAAAAAGACAAAACAGACAGAGACATCGGGCCCCTTCAAAAAAACCCAGAAACGAAAAGACCGCACGAAGCTCGAGAATCCTCGAATCCGAGAAGAGAGCGAAAACGGCCGAAGTCACGGAAGTCAAACCAAAGTCGTCGACGCCACGCCAGCAACGGACGCGGACCCAACCGACGACGACACAAGAACAACCGCAGCTCCAAGGAGCAGGGCGAGAGGACACCGCGGGAAGCGTGAATTCAGCAGCTGCTCACGCTCACTTGTCCGAACGAGAGAGAAAGCGAGCGAGCGAGCGAGCGAGAGAGATAGAGAGAGAGAGAGAGAGGAGTCCATACGACAGCTCTGCAGCAGTCCCGACGAGAAGCTCCAACGTCCCCCCGCGAAGAAGACGCGATCACGCACCGAAGCTCGAAGCGAGGACGGATTCGGAGGGAGAATTCGGAGGAGGCACAGCAGCAGCAGAAGAGCCGGGCATACCTGCAGAGCACGATCTTAGAGAGAGAGAGAGAGGGAGCGAGCAGAGGAGAGAGAAAGGAGATGAGACTTTTGTTCTGTTTTTCCTTCTCTCTCTTAACTTCCACGAACGGTCAGCAGAGGAACTGGTGCTGTTCCCGCGAGGGACAGGTGGACGGCTGGGATCGGATCTTTCGGGGGAGGGGCGAGCGACCGGTCGGGTTGCGCCACGTGGGGGCGAGGGGCCAGCTCGGCGTGACGCGTTCGGCACGTGCGGCGTCGAGGGAGGTGGGGACGGTGTGCGTGTGGTCCGGAGGCCGCACTGCCCCCCCCGGCCTGGGCTTTGGCTTTCCCTCGCTTTTTGCTCCTTTTGTCTGCGCGGAAGTTTCGTCTATCGTGCAAAAGAAATTCGAGCATGACATGATAGAGGAGGTGATCACCGGACGGCGGACGGGTTCAAGCCCGGCCCTAGGCCGCGCTTGGTGTGTTGCTTCGGCTCGCTGATCACATGTGACTTATGTAGAGACTTTTAAGTCGAGCTCAGCCTGGAATGAAGATGGGCGAAACGGGCTTTCTCATACATGGGCGAAACGGACTTATATTGGGGGTTTGTCTGTAAAAAAAAAAAAAAGCTAAATGCATTTTCTTTATCCCACATAAGAAAAGTGAGAGAAAGTGAGTCAATTAATGAGTATGGGTTTCCTTTGTATATTTAAATGAATTATTAGATGGGGCTAGACCCCACCATACTTGCGTGCGGGTGCTCGATTATTTGGCGCAATTAGCAATTAGCACTTTGCATGCCTGCACGTCCGTAGTTTAATTAGCACTAACACATTTGTTATTTTATTTTATTTTTTGGTTATGTTATTAATTTTTTAATCAATTCAAAGGTTGTGTGGCAAAAAAAAAAGGTGATATTACGCCTTAAAGTCTTACTTGACTACTCTAAAGATCCATCTTCATTATTCTATCCAATTCGAAGCCATATTTTCCCAACATATAGCTAATATGTAGTTACCGTCATATGCCAACTCCTATAAATATAGTAGTAACGACATGGTCATCTTTTTACCCAAAAGAGGCAATCTCAAACACAAACTTAATATTAATATATATTTATGTATCTAATAAACAAAGAGTTTGTATAAAATATGAGAGTTCCAAAATCTGTCCAATATATATATATATATATATATATCCAAAACACAACCGCCAAATCCCTCCTGCCAATAGCATTGTCATCCGACTTGCTGCTAGTTAAAGAACTTGAAAAGTATTTCAAAAAGAATGATACGAGAAATCCCAGCTTTGTACGTTATTGACTTACTATATCCTTGTTGAGCAAGTAATGAACTATGGTCATTTTAATAATTTCATTTGATAAAACAATTGCATTTTGTTTGTAGAGATGATTCATTGAATGTTTTTATTTGATAATTTTCACTTTTTAAAAAATTAAGTGATTAAGCTATCATATGAATGTGTGTTTATTTGAGGAAAAGTGTCTTTCAAATATTAGATTTCTGAATTTTCACTTGTTTGATATATCAAAGCTGACTAGTCAACCGAAATTACTTTTTGATTACTATAAATATCACACATAAAATCAGAAAAAGTGAAGTTCTTAATCTCAAAAGGTGAAAACACTTTTCAAAATTGCTCCTCTTAAAATTATTGATATTTTAATTTATTGGGAAAAGACCACCAAAAACCCTAAATTTTACCTAAAGTGACAGATTTACCCCAATTTTTTTTTTTGACACGAAAACCCAAAACTTTGCAAACTATGACACATTTACCCCATTAAAGGCATTTTCGTCTTATTCTTTCTATTTTTTTTTTTTTTTTTAATTTCTTCTTCTCTCCGCCGCCCGACGGAAGGAAGCCTGGCGCCGGCGAGGGTTGCCCTCGCCCGGGCCGACACCGGCGAGGGTGCCCTCGCCCGACGCAGCGAGGGCGGCCCTCGTTGGTGCGGGCGAGGGCCTCCCCGGCGAGGGTCGCCGCGCCTGTGGTCGACGCCGACGAGGGCCTCCCTAGCGAGGGTCGCCGCGCCGGGCCGACGCCGATGAGGGGTGACCTCGCCCGACACAGCGAGGGCGGCCCTCATCGGCTCGGCGAGGGCCTCCTCGGCGAGGGTCGCCCGCCCGGACCGACGCCGATGAGGGGTGACCTCGCCCGACACAGGCGAGGGCGGCCCTCATCGCGCGGCGAGGGCCTCCCTTGCGAGGGTCGCCCGCCCGGGCCGACGCCGAAGAGGGGTGCCCTAGCTCGACGCAGCCCTCATCGGCGTTGGGCGAGGGCGGCCCTCGTTGGCGTCGGGCGAGGGCCTCCTCGCCGGACGCTAGCCTCCCTCCGCCGGAGTTGGCGGAGGGAAGAAAGAAGAAAAAAAAAAAAAAAAAAAAAATTAAAAGTAAAAAGACAAAAATATCCCTATGATTTAGGGTAAATATGTCACAAAAATGAAAGTTCAGGATTTTTTGTGTCACAAATGAAAGTTCGGGGTAAATGTGTCACGGTTAGCAAACTTCAAGGTTTTTCATGCCACAGAAAAAAGTTTTGGGTAAATTTGTCACTTTTGGTAAATTTTAGGGTTTTTGGTGGTTTTTTGCCTAATTTATTTTTTTTTTCTTTTCTTTGATTTTTTTTCTTCTACCTCCATAAATTGCTAGGCCATGGCAATGGCCAATGACTAACCACAAGGGTGGACGAATGAGGCTCAACTTTCACCAAATCCCTATGAGGTCAAGCCTTGCTTACAGCTTGTTGTTGGATGTCGTCAAGGCTCGATGCCCAGTGGAGGAAGAAAAGAAAAGAAAAATTAAAAATCAATTTTTTTTTTAGTCTAAGATAAAGTCATAAAATTAAAATCATTTTTAAATGAGATTCAAATATAAAATGTTTTCAATCACATATCACCAAACAAAAGAAACCTATCCATTTTCCTTGAAAATGGATTTTCAAAAAAAAAAAATTATTTATTATGAAGTTTTCCCTTAATGAGTACCTCGTGGCTTCTAATTAGTGAGAAGTTGATCATTCACTTTGCAAGAAGAATTTTCCCGCACTCTTCACTCATTTGAATTTTCCTGCACTCTTCACTCATTTGGCTTCCAACTAGGATTCCTCGGGTGCTTATTCATTCAAGCTATTGGTTTTGATGAGTTTTGATGTTATGAATTAACAATGCAACTCTTTTTATTAAGATAAGGGTTTTTGATATTAGTCATATCATTTGATAATAATATTAAAGCATTTTTTATTTTTGTTATCGCGACTTGATTTTCATATAATAAATAGACTCAAGAAAATGGAATAAATTCTTTATATTTGAGTTTATTGCAAAGTATTTTAATGACCTATCGACCAAATAAAGTTATTGTATGTCACAAATGATCTTTTGACAGGTGAATGTTGAGGCCTAACATAATCTATTTTTGAAATTGAAAAAATAAAAGGAGTGAATAGTAGTTACTTCCCAATGTTGACCGAGCAATCATTTTGAAAAGATGTTATCCACGGGGCAACTACCAAATGTCAATTCCAGAGTAAAAGCAAAAAGAAAAATCAGAAAAATTTGACTTGATAGCACCGAACACCTCAATTGGCACACTTGTCACAAATCGTTAATCTTTCTTGTGCATCTGTACGGCATAATCTCAACCTGATTTTTATGTCACAAAAATCAAAACTATATATTAGTACACTTATAACATAATTATTCCCCAAAATCTAAGATTTACCTTAATTCAAAGTAAAGTGATAAGGATTACTAGTTTTGGTAAAATGTGACGAAAATATATCGGTTTGAGATTCTTTATAATATGAAAAATATTTTGCGATAAATGTGTTATGAGTGCACAAAATAGGTTTTTATTTTTATTTTTATTTTTGATATTAGCGTAAAAATTCCTCTAATGGGCACATGCCAAAAATGTATAATGCTAGTGAAGAGCCCTGAATTTTCGCTTGACTCAACATTGGAAATAAAGTAGTTCCCTCATGAAACTCAATATTCTCATGAAAAGATACAATGACTCAATCGTTAGTGTATAAATATTTCACATGGTAAAAAGCTCAAAAGATACTATGAAAATTGTTAGAGATAGTTTCCTATAGAAATTTTTACTGTTATAATTAATTATAATATTTCTTTTGATTCTTTGTATATCTCAATATTTTGCATATCATTAATTGATATTAATACAAACATATATAGAAGTTCCATATTTCCCTATTCCACATATTTCCTTTTTTTTTATTGGGGGGGTGAATCCAGATATTTCTTATATGATGATGAATTTTATATAGACATCTTAATCAAGTTTTACCAATTTTATGAGTCATGTCTAAAAGCGAAACTCAGGAGAAGGACAAATGATAAATCGGGTATCTAAAAAATATGTCTCGCAAATTTAGCTATGTAATTCGATTTTAAGATGTGAACTATTATATAAAAAAGTTCATTAGCTGCTTTGCATTTTCTCCAATGGACTTTCAAAATACTGAACCAGACACACCATTTATTCAACCTCCAATTACATGTCCACATTAAAATACTTAGTAATAACATCAAATTTCACATAGGTAAAAGATCTAATTGTACGT
Organism: Eucalyptus virginea; assembly: GCA_014182375.1. NCBI lineage: Eukaryota > Viridiplantae > Streptophyta > Magnoliopsida > Myrtales > Myrtaceae > Eucalyptus > Eucalyptus virginea. The sequence goes on from CM024518.1 coordinate 33,469,624, forward strand.
ATTTTAAATTGATAATGAGGTTTAGAAACATATTGCTTCCACGCTTTCATTTTTTAATAAAAATGACAAAGTGAAATTTATAGTTGTTGGCAGAAAATGATTTTGTCTCGAGAAAGAAAAAGTATAAATATTCTTAAGTGAGCGAGGACAAATTGGAAAAGAAAACGAAAAGAAAGGAAATCGTGGCTCAAGAAGGCACGAGACCAAAAACCGTGGTTTAAAAAAACTTTTCCTCTCTCTCTCTCCCTCTCTCTCTATATATATATATATATGTTTAATGAGAACAGAAATTTCATTTCACAAACAACGCATTACAAATTCCCGTCATCCTTGTACGCCATACAACCAGAAAAAAAAGAAAAAAAAAGAAAAACAGAGGATACTAGGAGAGCATCCATAATTCATCTATTTTGACAATAATAATCATCATGATACAAACTGTAGGTTTTACATCACTAAATTTTAAAAGAATAGTATAATTATGGTTAGCCGTCAAAGTTGACTGATGTTTTGGCACATTAAGTCTATTTTAATAGTCTGATTTAGAATTTACTTTTAACCATATTTTTCCACACTCATGTTAATCATAGATGGAGGTCATTATGAAGTACATTTACATCTCCTTGGTAAGATTGTTTAAATAGTTTTTCAAATTATCTTGTTCATGTATTTTATTTTTTCTTCCAATTTGTAGAAAGATAGATATAGATAAATTAAATGTGGAGATATATCATCTAATTCTTGGGTAGTTTATCTAATTGTAATGTACGAAATAATTGATAGTTATATTGCAATTAATTCAAGAAATATGAAGATGTATACTTTAATTGTGAAATTGTAATATCAAGTGGATAACTTATGAGATGACTTATAGTTTCAATCATTATATGTAATTACCATGAGTATCAAATTTACGAAATATAAGTTAAATTTATGTGATATTCCATATTTGAATTACCATTTATATAAGTTACCTAAATATTAAAATATTTGTCTCTCAAGATAAGCATATAAATTGAGTAGGGACGACAGGGTTGGAGTGAGTCTATTTCTGCCGTGCCCCACTGAAATTTCGCTCGATGCCTTGCCATTTTCTCCGTCATTTGTTTCTTGTGGGAAGAATCACCTTACACAGTTCGAAACCTTGTTGGGTGATTGTCTGCTCCTTGTGCCTATCCCTAGTTTACTATTATATATGTGTGTGTGTGTAGAAATGAAATGTATCATTACATTAACAAAAAAGCTAAGTCGTTCTTGTAAATTAACTAATTATATTAAACATGAACTGTCCCTTATATACAAGTTAAGCTCTTTACATAATGAGTAATTCTTGTCTATATAGCTATTTTTTAGTGAATACAAATTTTTGTTTCTCAATTTTCTTAAAAGAATAGTGGAACACTCTTAATAATGACTGATTCACAAAGACTTACCATGGGGAAATAACATTCATCTTGAATTCACACACTTGAATGTTTTGAAATTATTTGGTGTCCATCCCTTAGATGTCAAAATAGTTCGATTCTCAATATTACATTCCATGATTTGCCCTTTCTAGTGAGGGTACAAACTAGTTAAGAGAGTATTTGCTATGGGAGAAAAATGTCAATCATGTTTGTCTCCACTAAGTCAATTCTTATTTTTTATTGCAACTTTCTGAACCACGTTCTTCTCCACTCTATGACATTCCAATTGACGAAAGAAATAACTACCAAAAATATAGAAATTAGTGAAAACCATTCAAGTTTAACCTCAAAAGCATTTTTTATTCTTCTATTGAAATTGACAAAGGTTTCGACCCATATTTTTTTGATAAATTTACTTTATTTTTTCTCAGCGCATAAATCCTTCCTATTTTCAGCATGAATCCCTACAATGGTTAAATTGATTATTAGCTAAGTAATATATATTTTTATTAAAAAAAGACAATTAAATTTAGCTAAGTAGTTTTTAACAAAGTGCAATTCACATATAATGCTTACATCTCTTATAGGTTATTTAAAATGAGTACATTATGAAAATCATATCTTTTTTCTCAAAAATATATTATCGATAATAACGGGTCATTTCATTTTGTAAAAAATATTTTTACTTTGAAAAATAAAATCAACAACAAAAAGTTCGCTTTTTGTTGTTCAGAAATAAAGTTCACTTTATTTATAATGAAACTGATATATATATTATATTTTGGCCGGTTTGATAATGAAAATGATTTACAACAACAAGTGAGTTCTAGCCAAAAAAAAGAAAAGATTTACTATAAATTAATTTATACTGTTCAAAGTAAATTATCACCCCTTAGGCATATTGTATCCCACCAGCCAAACAGACCCGCAAACAAGAAGAGTTTCGCCGCAAACGAAACCCTAGCAGTGACTCCGAGCGCCTATATATAACCTCTATCTTCCGCCTTCCTCGTCCACTCCTCACCTCGTCGGCCTCCTCGAACCCTAACTCTGTCGCCGTAATCTCTCTCTCTCTCTCTCTCTCTCTCTCTCTCTCTCTAGATTCTGTGTAATGGGTTTGCTTGATGGTGTTGATGTTTTTGGCCTTTAGGAGCGCTCTGTCGCTTGATCGAAGTCGCTGTGGTGAATTATATGCGTGTGTGAAGATGGGTTTGTTCTGGGTCTATATGTTAATGGTGATTCTGACATGGGTTTTGTTTTTCGTTGACGGATGAAGCAGGTGGGAGGGCGAAAATGGCGGTGCCTTTGCTGTCGAAGAGGATCGTCAAGAAGCGGGTCAAGCAGTTCAAGAGGCCCCAGAGCGACCGCAAGATCTCTGTCAAGGTATAGGCTTTTTCGCTTTCAGTTGGTTTTAGTACACGTTCTGTTTTTTTAATCTTGTTTCCCCTGTTTTCGCTTGTATGTTGATTCATGGTTCTTGCGATTTCCCGGGTTGTTTTCTTTTTCCGAAAATTGCAATCTTGGAGGTTTTGTTTTATGCTTAGTCTCGATGCTTTTGCCCGCCTTTTAATGGGCTTGGGGAATTCCGTATTGTCGATTTGGTCCGACGTTGTTTCGCAGAGATAGATGATGATAGTGTTTTGTCGCCCCAGTCTTATGTGCATCTGTTGATGCACGGTGGTGATTGACATTTTTATCTGATATCTAAACATCTGTTGCTTGAAACTGCAAGGTTTTTATTTTTTATTTTTTTTTTCCATTTTTGCTTTACATTTTTCACAGCCGATGCTTATTTTCTTATTTTCTAGCCTTCCTCTCGAGGTGTTTTTGTTGCTGTTAAGATTAATTTTGCTTGAATCTGGTCTTGTTTCATAAATATATAGTGAATGCTGGGGGAACGTGATGATAGATGTTTTGACACCCAGTCTTACTTGCATCAGCAGATGCATTGGTGGTGATTAACACTGTTCTGATTCTTGATTACCCTTCATCCAAATTTTCATTAATTTTTTGAGTCACTTGAAAGTTTCTGTCATGCTCTTCCATGCGAGCAGTATCGTTCAGAATTTTTTTTTTTATGTGTCCGACTTCTGAGTAGATTTTATTTTGAATCGTGGCTCAATGAAGAAACGTTAAAGGATTTGATGATAGATCTTTGACACCCAGTCTTACATGCATCTCTTGATGCATGATGGTGATAAGAGATCGACTATCTGATCCCTAGCTTATAGTGGTGAGAAACTGGTTAATGGAGTGCTCACTGTAGAAATTGTTATCATTTTTTTGAATGGACTATTTCCACACTACATTAACTCAGTACACCCAATTTTATAGACCCCTTTGGGGCATATGCATTGACCAATCATGCGTCTCATTTGATTAAATGAGGACATGCAAATGCTTTGCACATTACTAGTGTAAAATTAGTCGCAATTACATTTCTTGGTTTTTGACACTAAAGTATTCGTATGCTTTATTTTTCCTGGACAAGGTTTTGTCTAAGAGTCTGCAATGGGACATGATGATTTGTACCCAATAATTCTGCTGTTAGATGATGAATATTAACATGCACTACCATCTGATCCCATTCAGTACTAGAACTTTGTCTTGAAGCGTTTTAATCATTTTTTCACATGAACTCTGTCTGACCGAGTAAGTTTTTTAATCATTTTTTTTTTCAGTTGTCCTGTCTAGATATTCTGGGTTCCTTTCTTTCTGCAATCTATGATGCAAAACGTCCAATTATCATGATTTTGCTGTGATTATAACTAAAATTATCACCATCTTTCGGCTGAGATTGCTGACCTTATTATTTTCTCGTTTCTTTTTTTCTTTTTTCTTTTTTTGATTTTGGTGTCGATTTGCTTATCTTTCGCAAGAGTTTCTGCCCATGGTATCTGATGTCCAGATTTAAATTCATTATGTAGCTGGACATTTCGTTTTTCTGGGCAAAAAGAAAATACATGAACAGGTCTTGCGACACCGTTAGCTTCATATCTACTAGCTAACAGTTACTTTATCCCTGATCACATTTCATATCCATCTGACATGGCCTTTTCACATGGCCATGCCTAGTTTTTCACTCTTTTTGTGTTTCAAAATGTAAGATTTTCTCGATTGTCTTTTTAACCATGTAAGATCTGTGGGGCTGGTTGTTAACCATGTAAGATTTGCGGGGTTAGTTTTATTGACTCTCACCATACTGTTTGTGTTATTAACAGACAAACTGGCGTCGGCCCAAAGGTATTGATTCCCGAGTCAGAAGAAAATTCAAGGGATGTACTTTGATGCCAAATATCGGTTATGGATCGGACAAGAAGACCCGCCATTATCTTCCTAATGGTTTCAAGAAATTTGTTGTGCACAATGCGAAGGAGCTTGAATTATTAATGATGCATAACAGGTACTAGATGACTCGGTTGCATAATTGGCTTGTGCAGCTGTTACTCTACTTTGCCATCTTAACATTAATAAAGCTGATCTGTTTGCCCCAATTGTTTAGGACGTATTGTGCGGAGATTGCTCACAATGTCTCCACAAGAAAGAGGAAGGAGATTGTCGACCGAGCTGCACAGCTTGATGTCGTGGTTACGAACAAGTTGGCTAGGTTGCGCAGCCAAGAGGATGAGTAGATTTAAGAGTCTCGATTGTGTTGGAATTATCCAGGAGAATGTTCAATTTGTTTTGCAGCTTTTGCCTTGGTTCTCCTCAGAGTAATTTTTGTTCTTTTTACATGTAACAATACATCTGGATAACGGGTTCCTAATTGAGCGCCGCCATTGCTATAAGTATGGCTTTCTTGAAAATAGTTGCAGGAGTTGTAGTAGTCAGGAATGAATGTGTAAAGCTAATAATTTATTATTTCTTCATTTGTGCGTGCGGCTCTAATGCAAAGCAGATGAATTCAACAAGTGGGAAAATGCCGTCATTTGGTCCTTGAGAGAAGTTGCCTTATTCCGGGTTGTTAAGCATTTTCTGTCATGTCGAATCCTCAAGCGACAGTATAAGCCTTTTCTTACTGTGACCTTGTCATTCTGTGAAGTCTTCAATTTTTGGTGATTGCTGGTCAACTCACCAGAAATAGTGTGCATGATCAATTTCTGTTGGATGATGTCCTTTGGTTACAAAACCAATGGTTTTGCTTGCATGATTGTCAATGATCATGGGGAAGCAGCGGTTTCATCTAATCAAGAAAAACAGAACTAGTTGTGAATGATCATAGTTCTTGCGCATTATTTCTTCAGGCAACTTAGCACAACAATGCACAGCGAACTCCAGGATAGTCGATGCGTAGTCCAGTTTCGCAACAGTTAGCTCCTCTGCTCAATATTTTCGCCTCTAGGATGTCTCCAACCTCATGAGGAAATGAATTACTCGACCCAGCGATTCAAGCGTTCTTCCACCACGTCCAGGGGTTCTCTCCCGTGAAAATTTCCATGAGCAAGATTCAATAGCTGTACAAATCGGCCCGAACCAAACTCTCCACTTGAAAACATAAGGAGTCATGGTTCACCATCTAATAGGACATTGCTTGGTCTCAAATCACAGTGAACAGTGGGAGTCGAATACCCCTCATGCAGTTATTCGGGTCCAGACGCAACATCCATTAGGATATTGAGTATCTAAAGGATGTCTAAGTGGTACTTGTCTCAGTGTAACCACTTCCAGAGGCTTCCATTTGGCATGTACTCCAGGATCAATGCTCGGAAATCGAGGTTACAACAGCTGCTCAAGATCTTCACGAGATTACGGTGGCGAATGTCCCCAGAACCTCACATTCTGCTTCGAAACTCTCCTTCTACTTCCAAATCAAAGACCTTCACAGTGATGCTTAGGCCATCCGACAAGTTGCTTGGACTAAGACCATTTGTCGCCTGTAGAACTTCGTAGTAGCTTATCCTTCTTCTCGTTGTGAGGGTAATCGAAGCTTTCCTCTGTCGAAAGCTTTCAATTTCTCCTTGCCAGAACAAACAAAAGGCCTAAAGCAAGTATTGCTGCCAAAACACAAGGCAGAAGAGTTCTTAGCAGACGTGAATTTGTAGTCTGTGATCCTGGTCAGGTTATCACTTTGATAAATCTAGAGACTCCAAGCTCACCAGCTTTACGAGTGATTCTGGAATATCACCTCGAAACATGTTTTGTAATAAAGAGAAGTTCAACTTTTTTTGAAGGTTGTCAAAGGAGTTAGGTATTTCGCCCAACAGTTGGTTTCCCGATAAATCTACGACGGTCACTGCCTTCAGATTTCCAACTCCGAGGGAATGATCGTGGCTCAGAAAATTTCTGGACATATTTAAACATCATTATGTTATTTAGACTCCATGAGGAATCGGATATAGTGCTCGTGAACTGGTAAGAGCCCAAGTGGAGTTCTTTTAAAGAAGTAAGGTTACCGATGCACAAAGGTATTGATCCATCGAGCTCGTTGCTGCTCAAAGATAAGAAAGCCAAGCTCGGGATGTTACAGATGTCTTCAGGAACCGGTCCTTGCAGCTTGTTGCCCTGATGATACAAGCCTTGAACTTTCCCTGTCCCTACGATCATCGTGGGAATAGGGCTGTCAACTCTTTATCTCCGACATTGAAGAGGGAAGCCACTTAAATTGCCGACCTCACTAGGAATGCCACCAATGAGCTTGGAATTCCTCATGGAAAGCCACTCCAGATTACTAGAGAGATTCCCTATCGATGAAGGAAGGAAAGCGTCCAGCTTGTTCTCCTGTAGATTAATCCTTCTCAAACATCTGCAATTATCTAAAGTGGTGATTATGCCTAATCTATCACTTGAAGGTTCACTGGTCAAATTATTCCCGGCCAGGCTTAACCATTGAATGTACTTTGTTTTGCCGAGTGAGGAAGGAATAGAGCCAGAGAATGAGTCCTGGGGCAGGTCTAGCGAGGTTAGTAGGGAACAGTTGGAGAGAGAGCTCGGGAATGGGCCCGGTAATCCGTTCCTGCAGAGGAAAAGTTGCGTAAGATTTGGAATAGAGAAGCCGATGCTCGATGGCAAAGTACCAATGAGAAGATCCAAAGTCATTGTGATCACTTGAATCGTTGATATGGTGAAGATCGCCACACAGATGGGCCCCAGAGAAGCTATTGTTTGTTTGGCTCAGGAACTGCAAGTTCTGTAGGTTCCCAATATCCAGCGGTATTTCCCTGGAAGTTTAAATAAAAGAGGAAAAAATCATGGAATTCATTAACTAACATTGTTGCAGACCAATCCACAATGCGATATGTATCTGTTGACTGAAGCGATTCAGTTTCTTTATGTTACCTATCAAAAAGGGTAACTTTATCATATTTATGGATATGCATTGTGTTTGGATTGTTACCGAAATTTAAAAATAACTCTTGCAATTTATAATGCAACGAAAAATGAAATGACATATATGGATTTTATGATTATATTTGGATGTAATCTTTCTTTCAATGTAACAATCAGAAATCTTATTTTCTTATACACGCCAATCATCTGATGCACGTGAAATTAAGATTTCTTATTCCAAGATTATAATTCCCACTCAAATTTTTACATCTTATAAGATTATTGATAAAATTTACAAGTGTCCATGACACAAAATACTAATTTTAGGGACCTTATCAAATCTTATTATTCAATCCAATTCTCGATTCATAAATTTGAGATTTGGACTTATCTCGCTTAACGACTTACAGGATCATCTAAAACATATTGATGGGTATTTAACCACCTTAGGAAAGTTCATCGTTTCCTTCTCTATTTTGATTTTCAACTTTTATTGGCAAGCGAAACATGCTTGGTCTACAACTTAAGGAAGCGATTATAACGTCATTTTCACTTTGTGTTTATGCTTGAGTTTCCCACATCATGTCACATGTGAATATTTCCATGTCATGTCATCTTCTATTCAACTTTGCATGTTGCTTCTAAATTGACAATCTTGCATGTGCACGTGCACACATGAATCTAGTAGCGCCACCGTGCATGACGAACAATTTGGTTGATCAATAGCGAAAATGACTAAGTGTTTTAGCAACATCTTTTATTTTAAAACCAAATATCAAGCGTACTAGATATCTAAAACTTTGAAGTAAAAGTATGCTATCTACACTCTACAGCCCTATATTTCATCGACTCTAAATTCATCCAGCAATAATTGCACTTAGCACGGATTACGGGAAAAGTGCCAAAAAAGTCCTAAACCTTTTGGCTTTGTGCCGATTTAGTCATAAACCTTTTTTTGGTGTCGATTTAGTCCTAAACATTTTTATGTTGTGCCAATTCAGTCATTTCCGGCCAATTTTAGCCGGTTTTTGACTTGGGCCGGCCGATGGCGTGGCGATCGTGGTGTACAATTTTAATAATATTTTAATATTTTAGATTTTTTTTTATTATTTTTATTATTTTTTTTCACTTTTTATTTTTATTTTTATTCTTTTCTTTGTCTTTTATTCTTTTTTCTTTTTCTTCTCATCTTCTTCCTCCACTGGTCGCCGAGCTCGGCGATCGGCTAGAGGCGGCGACGGCCGGCGAGGTCGACCTCATCGGCCACCTCGCCGGGGCCGCGAGGGCGGCCTCGCGGCCACCGGCGAGATCGAGCCTCGCCCATGGCCGGCAAGGTCGACCTCGCGCCATCGCCTCTAGCCCGGCCACCGAGCTCCGGCGACCGGGCTGGAGGAAGAAGATGAGAAGAAAAAGAAAAAAAAAAAAAAAAGAAAAAGAAAAGAATAAAAATAAAAATAAAAAGTGAAAAATAAAATAAAAAATAAAAATATTCAAAAATTTTAAAATATTATTAAAAATTGTACACGTCGCGCCGATCAGCCACTTCAATGCCGGCCGGTGTCCAATATCAAAATCCGGCTAAAATTGGCCGGAAAGGACTGAATTGGCACAACGTAAAAAGGTTTAGGACTAAATCGGCACCAAAAAAAAAGGTTTAGGACTAAATCGGCACAAAGCCAAAAGGATTAGGACTTTTTTGGCACTTTTCCCCACGGATTACCTTAATTGCTGCAGAGCGCAGAAACCCGTTCTGGTCATATCTTATATGCTTGTTTTCTAAAATCACTTGGTGTACGTAATGAGCTATGATTCTGCTTGGCGATATGTGCAAAGAAACGCCTCTCAAACATGTACGTCCTTATAAAAGTGCTTCCTTAGGTCCTAAACAAGACCTTAAAAGATTTCGTCCAAATGGATCCCCTGGGGATGTAAAATCCAGGGTATGGCCCCACTAGGCTCTCCGCCACAACCCTTTTCGGAGGGTAAGGATCCTACTCTAGATCCCCGCGATGCCTTCCCGGATGAAATAGGTCGGTGCGGTACAAGGAAATGAAAGGGGCTTCTCCCCCACAAGGGGAGGAGAGTGGCGGCTATGCTTGTTTTCTAAAATTACTTGGCGTCCGTAATGAGCTGTGATTCTGCTTGGCGATATGTGCAAAGAAACACCTCTCAAACATGTACGTCCTTATAAAAGTGCTTCCTTTCGACAAAAAAGAAAAAAAGAAAAAAAAAGAAAAAAAGAAAAAACATGTACGTCCGTCTGAATAGATATATAATTAAGCTGATATAAATTGCGCCGACCTCCTTCGTGGGAATACATATAGAAAATTAGCACGGCGTTGGATATTAATTGGGTAAGGAGAACTCTTATCTAACACATATGCTCGTCTATAGAACAGGGTCATCTACAAATAAGCAACCTCTTTCACAACCTTTCCCTTTGACCAGACAATTGGGGAAATTCGGCCTTACGATTGATTTAATGGCGATTTAGCAAACACATCGGTCTGGGAAGGTCACCTCCGTCTAGTCCATGTCAATTATCCCGGACCTTCACAAGTGTGTATCAAGAGCTTTGCACCGATCGACGTTAAATGGTGCGATAATAAGTTTGTACTGTGTTTCGATTTCGTAAGCTTGAAGAAGGGCTCGTTTGGGATGGACCAACCTATTACCAACCCTCTCTAGTGGCTTGGTATAAAATCTAAAAATACTACTCAAATTAAAAAAAAAGAAATAGGAAAAAGTAATTGCATATGAATCTACATATGACAGCTTGCATGAATTTCAAGTGTTGCAAGTTAAAAAAGAAAATCAAATGTGTGCATCGTAAGACTTAGATAAGACTACAGTACTAGATAAAAATTAATCTAGATTGGTGCTATGTTTAAGCACTTACACATAATCATTAAGGCTGAGCATCACCCGGGGTTGATCTTGGATTGGTCCAATCTAGCTAGTCTTGATCCGATTCCCTGGTCTTAAGGCATTTAGAACTTGCATTATGCGGGTTGGTCCTTGATCTTGAGACTTAAGGGTAGATCTAATCCAGACCAGTCCTATATATTATATACATATTCCAAACCCTAATATGTAACTTAAAATGTCTAACGTCTCCACCTTTTTCAATGTATTTATAGCCCGTTCAACTCGGACCAGCTTTGTGCACATAATATATTATATATGTGTGTGTGTAATTCATGGTTTATATTATGCATTTTGAACATTTGATTGTTTAATTTTATTTCACATATCCATCTTTTGTGGTTCATTGTTTTTGGCAAGTGGAGATTTTCAATGATGCCATATCTTAGATTTCCATTTGATTGTACTAGTTGGTCAATATCACCCTTGTTGATCGATATATTATTTTAAAGAATACATTTGTCTTTACAATGAATACAAAAAATGAAACAAGTAAGAGAATCGGTTGATCTTAGATTAACTCTAGAACTGGAACGGATTTATAGGGTCGGTCTAGTTCTCAGTTTCAAGCTTAATAGGGTCAGGCCTCGGTCTAAAATTTTTTTGGCCAACTTTGTGCGGATTGATCCCTCAGTTAGTCCCTAGGTTAATTCCTAATAATCAAGACAAAACTAACTCTCTCTCTCTCTCTCTCCAATAAGATCTACCAGGGCCAGGTGGGAGTTTTTTCTTATTGGGCGAAAAACGTGATGGTGGAGCTTCCATTGCCGGTGCAGCGAACATTTCTCCGGGGCCTGAGATAGTCACCTACTTCCACTATATTAAACAGGAAGTTGTTTTCCCTATTTTTTAAATTTGGGTTCACTGGTTAACTGAAATCATTTGACCAACTTATTTTCTCACACGGAAAAAAATGCATATTTCTTTGGTAAAATAGTTTCCTCTAAACAAATCAAGCCTAAGTGAACAACTTCAAGCTTAGGTACTTTTCTATCTTGTGTTTAGCAACTTCCAACAATCCCGGGGGATAACACTCTTAATACCCAATTGAATTCTTGTGATCCAGATGCAAATTAGATTGAACCTTGTAATCTCCTTATGGTTTCAGAGTATGAGGTTCAATCTCGAACTCCAAGCTAAAACAAATTACAGACTGCGACTAATTGTACGGGCTATCATTGGGTAACTGTCTGTCTCTTTGCACTTACAAGAGTAATTTAATTAAGATCGTAATGTGCCATGGGTTGCAGTACAAGACGAGAAATTCGGAAAGTAATTAGGTCCTTTTAGTAGATTCCTCTCTAAATTAAGAATGGCGATTAAAATCAATCAAAACACCGAGCAATAAATTCTAGGCGATTTCCCAACAAATCTCCCAGTTTGGTATTACTGGACAGATATCCTTTATTTTGAAATTTATATTTGTAATCTCCTCCTAAAAGCATCCAAATCAATGCCGTGCAAAGAAACTTGTCAATCAAAAATTAAAAGCTAAATAGATGGTTACCACATACACTGAGAAGTGTCACTAAATAATGATTTCGCAGATCACACTTGAAGGGCCCTTGTGATCACTCGAATACTTTTTTCTGTGAATACTGCACCAGCTTTGAAGTAGATTCTTCTTTTTTATCAATCGAAACTCCATCAAAAACTGGACAAGCTCCTTTCCACCTGGCTTTGACATCAAAATCTTCATATTGAGGAGGAGCAAAAAAATTAATATCAAGAAAGTTCAAAAACCTGGTTGGATCCACATGGCTATGGGGAAGTAAACGCTAGGTGCATCGGAGTATATCTCGACTTTTCCATCTTCCATGGAGTAATAGCGCATCTTCTTATCTTTGTCAAGGAAATAGATACGGTTTGGCTTGATCCCGGGAAGGCAACTCTCGGCATTGAACTCCGCCGAGATCGCAGAGTTGCCATTCAAGAAGAGAGCAGCGTTCGCCAAGCTTTCGAGCTCTTCCTGACCTCCCTCCTCCAAATCCACTGCAAAAACTCGGATGCTTTTCCACGGTTCCATCCTCTTGGTCCCATATCTTCCAAACCACCAGCAATTCGCCTGAACATTCCACGAGATAGGGATAACCCGCGAAATTGTGCCCAAGAAAGAGTCGCAATTGCATTCGGCACTCCCTCTCGTCGAGGGTCATGATTCGGCTACGCGAATCCAAGGCCACGAATTACCCGTCGTAATGAATCAGTTGAAGGAAGGTGGACCGAGGCAGGTTCGCGGCCGGGTTCACTCCCGTCCACGCATCTTCTCCTGACCTGTGAAGGGCATACCCTAGTGATCGAAGATCCCGACAGAGAGTGACCATGACAGTGTAGTCCCCGGACGAAGAAGGGCTCGAGGACAACGCGATCCTGTGGATTCTAATGGAGCCGCTGCCCCGGTGCCTCTTTAGTGGACGGAGACGCGACTTGTGGCGAAGCTTCGTCAAGGCGGGGAGTTCGATGCCGACCCGCGAGAGCGGATTGAAGATGCAGTACTGATAGCCCCACCTCGACACGCGTTGGTCGAAGCCCCACCTCGACACGAGTATCCATCGTGGTGGATTCACGGCCTGGGGTCGAGATCCTGGTAACCGCACTTGGTGAGTTCTCCCTCTAGAGATGCTGAAGAACTCGGCTACTCCGTTGCCCACATAAATCATGAGCCACGGGGCTTTTGACTTCGCGTTGTACGTGTCTCTGATGGCAGCAGACCGCCATGAGGTGCACACCCCTCGAAAAGCTAAAAAGTCTTCTATGGCTAGCCGTCCAGCGATGAGTTCTAGGATCTCTTGCGGGAGTTCTTCCCAACTCGCCATCGTAGGTTGAATGATAGATTTGCCCGGTGAGCAACTTCTTGATGAGTTTATCACTTCGTATCATGAGGGAGGTCCTAAATAGGAAAGACGATCTTCAGGGATTCAGTCTCTTTCAACGAATTTGTCTCACAAATCTTATAGCTTATTTTCTTTATCTTGAATGAATATTCCTTTGTCGTAGCTAGCAAGATATACTGCCCTCTCGGGATATACCGCCCTCTCGGATTTGATGTTTTAAGATTTAAATCTTTCTATTGAATATAGAAAATCTTAAATGTAGTTTCATTTTCAAGTTTTTATGAATAAAATCCCATTGAAAGCCCATATATATTATATAAGTGAACGATAAATGTGCCATAGTAAACGATGCATGAAATTATAATTAAAAGATAAATTGACTTATAACACTTAAACGCATTTTCTTAAATATTTAACACTTTTCATTAGAAATAATTCTACATACCATTTTAACTAGAAACTTGTTTTCCTTAAGAGCAAATATAATGCGATTCCTATTTTAAATAACTCGAGTTTTATTCAATGTTTTCAATCTCTTTCAATATCCACGTTAACAATATGAACGAATTATATTAAAATTTAAAGGGCTTTGATAATATAATACTAAAGTATTTATTGTGGTATCTGTATTGAATTTGTTATAATTTATTTCTTCAGTATCATTTGTGCTTATAATGGTCAAGTTGAAAATTGCTTGTAAGACAACATAAATATCAACAATTGTATTTGAAATTGTATTAAATCATATCGACTATTTTAAATATAAAATATAAACGGTAATTTTAGTTAAAACAATATTGGCCATAAAAAGATCCCTGTTAGAAAAAATGGATATAGCGAATTGAAAAAAATTGTAGCCATCTTTTCTGTTTTTTCCACTTTCTCCTCACAGAACTTGTTGAAGGTGAAGTCAATTTGTATGTGCACTCGGATCCCCTTCTTTGTTGGGGATGGGGAAAAATTTCTACCTTTTTCCATGGCCATATCCTGTTTTTCACATGCAAACATCTTTCAATTACTCAGGCCAAACTTCGTTACAATATAACGAAATACTTTAATTCTATCATTCTTATTTAATTTCGCATACATTCGAATGCATTTATGGGATATTAACCTAAAAACTTAGGAAAATATTTTTGATCAATGCCATATAGTTTTGCATTTTTATCGTCTTCACTCACTCACAATATGAAAAGAGAGTGAGAGAGGAAGGTTTAGATAGTGAGAGAGAGGACAAAGTTATTGGAGAAACATTTTCAAGTAATTTTGATTGTTTCCAAATTGTATTTAGTATAACTTTTACTATGGTGTTGTGCAGATGTTTGTGACAAGTGTAAAGAGCAGAGGTGACGTTCGTAAAGGAAAAATATTACAAGTCTGTTCTAAATTTACTAATAATTGCCCTTGTTAGGGATTTGCGCAGTTTCACCTGCATGGGAGTTGTTCTATGCAGAAATGACTTGACAAGATTCAAGGTTCTTCCGTCAGATTAGGATGTCTTAGATAGCTTTGATTAGATGAGACTAAAGCAGGGCTCGTTAGATTGGTTCGGCTTATTCTTCAACCCTTTTTAGTGGGTTTGGGAAAAAAATGAAAAATATTTCTCAAGTTTCAAAAAATTATGACAAGTTTCCATGGGAATCTACTAAAAGTCAAATGCATGTAACGCAAGATTTAGATTTGAAAAAAGTGCAAAGTAAAAATTGATTCAGGTGGACCCTAAGTTCATGCACTTGTGCAATTTTATCGTATAGTAGCTGAATAAATTACAAAATCAATCCCTTCTTTTTTTTTTGCGACACTGGTGTAATTACCATGCAAAGAAAAGTTTTATTTCAATGCCAGGCCAAAGTAAAGAAAGGCTAGAAAAGAACTCTTAGAAAAATTATGACCACGCGCAGCATGCACACATCTGTATCCCCGGCGTCTTGGCACGATAAGGAGCGTAAGCGCAATTTAAACGCTGCCAATCCGGTCGGTTCAATTGTTCAGGCTAAACACTCGGAGAGTGTATCTATTTCCCATTTCTATATTCTGTTTAGCAACTTCCAACACTATTAAGGAGGACACTCCCAAATTTCAATTAGTTTGTTGGGATTCAGATGCAAATTGAATTTGAACCTGCCAATCTATTTATGGTATTTATTTGACTATTAAGCGAATGATCTTTGCATTGGAGATCGTAACTTAATTAAGAACGCTAGGGAAAATTAATTCGACCTTTTTATCACCATGACTTGATGAGATTATTAAGTCCCTTTAGTAGTTTTCTTTTTTGTTACAAATGGTGATTTTCATCATTTAAACACCTAGTTAGGTATCCAAGGTCTCTAACTATCTTTCCATGTAGTCCAATTACCTATGTTCATCGACCAAAAAAGGAAATCACCTATGTTCAAAGGATAGCTTATATTTTCTTCTATAATCAATTATAAAAATAAGATAAGCGTTGGAATTTTTTTCAACCGGTTGCTAAGTTCTCTTAATCTATTATTATTTATCTCTACTATATGTAACCATTTTACAATAACCAAAGTACCCTTATATCATCTCACCTTATAAAAGTAGAGAATGTTAGATATCAATTTATAATTAAGATTTGATATTTTTATACGATTACATAACAAATCTTTCATTTTGATTTTGCGCACATATTCTTGAGTTTGAGATGTATATCCGTAATCTCCCTCTAAAAACATCCCAATCCATGTCGTGCCAAGAAATTAGTCAATCAAAAATTAAAATCTAAACTTACACCCACAACTAAAATATGTTCTTCTATTAGCGAAAAAGTTGATCCCGTGGGTCGCCCGTGTAGGGCCCTTACGATCAAGGGTGGAGATGGGCCATTCCAGTGGACCCAGGTTTGACATCAAAATCTTCATATCAAGGAAGAGAAAAAACTCGAACATTCAAAAATCAGGTTGGAACCAATCGGCATCAACGACGCGTCGCCTAGTTGCATCAAAGGGACAATTGCTAGTTGCATCAAAGAGACAACTGCTAGTTGCATCAAGGCAATAAGAGAAGGAAGAGCTGAGAACCAATCTGTCCTCCACGCTGTAACTCTTGATCTTCTCTTCTTTGCCATCATGGCAATAAACGCGGTTTGGCTTGATCCCGGGAAGGCAAGACTCGGCGTTGAACTCCACCGAGAAGGAAGAGCTACCATTCAAGAAGAGAGATACGTTCCCCAAGCTTTCGACCTCTTCCTCGGTTCCCTTCACCAAATCAACTTTGAAAACTCGAATCTCTTTCAGGGGTCCATCATACTTTTTGCGTCGTATCTTCCAAGCCACTAGCAATGAGCCCGAACATTCAACAAGATAAGGATCACCGTCAACATAACGATTCGTCCCTAGACATAGTCGCGATTCCATGCGACTCTTTCTCTCGTTAAAAGTCATTATTTGACTGCGCATCCAAGCCCACAAATAGCCTATTGTAATAAATCAGTTCAAGGACGGTGCACTGACGCCGAGGCCTCGCACGATTCGCTGCCATCCACGCATCTTCTCCTGATCTGAGAAAGGCAAACCCTGGTGATGGGCCATAAAAAATCATGACTGAGTAGCTCCTGGACAAAGAAGGGCTTGAGGACAACGCGATCGCGTAAATGAGACGTAACTCAGGGTGAAGCTCGTTCAAGGCCGGGAATTCGATGCTGATGGACAAAAATGGATTGACAATACGGTATTCATTGTGCCTCTTTGACACAAGTATTCATCCTAATGTAGACAAGGTCTAGTCAGGAGATCCTGGCAACTGTACTGGGTAAATTCTCCCTGTAGAGGGGTTGCATAACTCGGCTATTCGGTTGTACGTATAAATCACAAGCCAGGGGCTTTTGATTTCGCATTATACGTCTCCTTGGCAGCAGCAGTCCGCCATGAGGTGCACACTTGTCGAACAGCTAAAAAGTTTTCCATGGCTAGTTGTCGAACGATGAGTTCTAGGATCACTAACGGGAGTTCTTCCCAACTCGCCATCGTAGGTTTTTTTTTTTTGGTCAAAAAGAAACATTGCATTAGTTAAAACGAAAATTACATCGCGCGTCAAAAGCGTCGAGAGCAAGAAGGTCTAACAAGGGAGAAGGGGGTAAAACAGCCCAATTAGAAGGCAAGGAGCCATTGTTGTGGGCCTTAGTAGCCCAATCCGCAGCAGAGTTTGCTTCTCTTCTGTAAGACCTAACACATGAACGGGTGAAACAGGGGAGCATAGCAGCAGCTTCAGCAATCAGGGGTCTGACCTCCCATGGCGACGCTTGAAGATCTCGTGCCACTTCAACCATCACAAGGCAGTTGGACTCGATTATAAGAGGACCTGTAGTCTTGTTGTCATTCATCAAGTGATGTAGAGCAATACTCAGAACCTAGACCTCCACCTGTAACGCCGAAGAAGTGGGTACTGTTTTTGTGAATCCTTCAATCAAAGTACTGTTATGATCACAACAGAGATAGGCGACTGATCTGTTGGTGCTTCCTGACTGAAAAGCCCCATCTATATTGATCTTTAGGACTCCTGGATCGGGGGCCTCCATGACGCACCGGGATCTAGATTTCTTCGATCTGAACCAACCCCATGGAAAGGAACTGAGATGATGTTAGCTGTGCGAACTTGGGCAAGTGCTATTGCAACAACATGAAAAGGATCAAGATTCTAATGGCAGAAGATGGATCTATTGCGCGATTTCCAGATTTGCCATAAAATTGTGGCGAGAAGCTCCAAACCAGGTAAGGTCTTCCCTTTATCAAATAGATTAGCGATCTGATCCTCTATGCGATGAATATCTGCAGGTAATATAGGAACACTGATTTAGGGGTGAGACCAAACTTGTGAGGTCCATGGACATAAAAAAAATTAATGTTCCAATGTTTCTGGTTGCTGAGTTGAGCATAGGGTACAAATATGATCATCACTGATTTTTCTGTGGAATAGGTTGTCCTTAGTGGGCAAGGCATTCTGGCATAAAGACCAAAGGAAAAGTTTAATTTTGGGAGTGATATTGAGTTTCCAGATGTTTTTCCATAGGTGCTGTGGTGGTTGATATGATGAAGACGCTATGTTTAAGTTGGTAGTAGATGCTGCTCGTTGAATAACACTATATGCACTTTTCACAGTAAACTCACCTCGAACTATGCATGGCCAAATGATCTGATTTGCCATATAATGAGGTCTAATAGGGATCTTAAGGATTTTTGTTATAGTCTCAACATCAAAGAGATGTTCTAGTAAAGTCATATTCCATAGGTCAATTTCTGTATCAATCGGATCAGCAACTCTTTGAGGTTCCTCTGTAGCAGCTATTCCTCCTATTTTACCTTAAGGAAGCCAGCGGTCCTCTCGAATTTTTATACTAGTTCCATCTTCGACCGACCATTGAATCTTTGATAAAATGGAATCCCGTCCAACTAGTATGCTCTGCCAACCCCAGGAAGGTTGAATACCTTTTGAGGTAGTTAAGAAATCCTGTGAATGGAAATATAGACCTTTAAAAAGTTTGCCCCACAAAGAAGTAGGTTGCTGTATTAGTCGCTAGGTCTGTTTGCCTAACATGGCTTTATTGAAAGCAACGAGGTCTCGAAACCCGAGTCCTCCCATTTCCTTCCCGGTCTTCAGTATTTCCCAGTTCTTCCAATGTATTCTTGATTTTCAGCTGTCATTTTGCCACCAAAAACGTGTAATCTTTTTTTCAATGGATTTGCAAAGCGAAATGGGGATTTTGAAAACTGACATAGCGTATTGTGGGATTGCCTGTACCACACTTTTTATAAGAATCTCCTTACCACCTTTAGAAATGAGACTTTTTTTTCCATCCATCAAGTTTGGCATTGACTTTCCCAAGTATCCAAGCAAAAATATCACGTTTGGATCTTCTCTAGTCCGACGGGATACCAAGGTATTTTCCCGTTTTTGCTAACACTGGGATTCTGATTTCCTATGCTAAGCTTTCCTTAAATCTGTCCAAGCAATCTTTACTGAAGAAGATACCCGACTTATTCCGATTGATTGCCTGTCCCGTAGCAAGATAGTACTGATTTAGATTGTTGGCTAGTTCTTGGCATTCTTGTACTGCTGACCCATTTAGGAAAAATATAGTGTCATCGGCAAAAAACAAATGAGTCAGAGTTGGACACCACCTGTTTAGCTGGATACCCTTAAGGTTTCCCATATGGAGAGCTTGATGGATGAGAGTAGTCAGCACATTCGCCATTAGAATAAAAAGATAGGGAGATAGAGGATCTCCCTGTCGAATTCCTCGCGTCGGGTGGAAGTAATTCAGTTGTTCCCCATTAAATTTGACACTTATGGAGACTGTAGTGATGCACTGCATGACCCACTGTACCCAAGTAGAATGGAATCCTAACCTGAGTAGATAGTCTTTGAGAAAATCCCACTCAACATGGTCATACGCCTTTTGCATGTCCATCTTGACAACAGCCTGAAATTTTCTCTTTCTAGTTCTTGTCTTTAGCTGATGAAGAACCTCTTGCACAATTAAAATATTGTCCTGTATTTGACGGCCGCTTATAAATGCACTTTGTTCCATAGAAATGAGGTCAGGAAGGAAAGGTTTCAGTTGGTTGGTGAGCACCTTGGATATTATTTTGTAGGCGTAATTACAAAGACTAATGGGTCGGTACTAGTCTAGACATTCTAGGTTAGGGACTTTTGGTATGAGTGCGATAATGGCTTAGTTTAGTTCTGAGGGCATCAAGTCGGATTGAAAAAGTTGCTGCACCGATGAATAAACTTCATCTTCTAAGATATCCTAGTGATGTTGGTAAAATAGGCCGTTGAATCCATCAAGACCCGGGGCTTGAGTTTTCCCCAGCTGGAAAGCGGCTAGTTGGACTTCCTCTCGAGTAATAACTGAAATTAGTTTAGTATTCATATCAGTGGTCACAACACACTCACATTTATCATTTATCGGTCCATAGTCACGATAGCCCTCTGTTTTGTAGAGCTTAGAGAAGAATTCCATCGTCATTTCCTTGAGAAGGCGATCATCTCTAACCCATCTTTGATTATCATCGAGTAGCATCCTGATTTTGTTTCTGTTTCTGCGTTGAATAGTAGTGGCATGAAAGAACTTAGTATTTTTATCACCCCACCGGAGCCAATTTATCCTAGAGCGCATAGCCCAATACTTTTCCTCCTGCTACCAAGCGTTGTGTAGCTTATCTTTCAACGTAGTGACGAGCTGTTTGCCATAGAAGTTGCGGGGCTGATTAGTTAATGATTGTAGTTGCTGCTGTAAAGTTGCTATCTGTTCCTTTGCTGGAGAGAAAGTGACTCTACTCCATTTCAAAAGAGCCCAATTGACCTGTTTTAATTTGTATTGCAGGTTATAGCCCGTTGCTCGAGCTGAAGACCAAGCCTTTTCGATGACATCCCGACAAGCTTGATCCTGCAACCAATAAGCTTCGAACTTGAAGGTCTTGCCTTTGCCACGCAATCTTGCATTAGTAGTAAGCACCAAAGGGCTGTGATCCGAACCCACTACTAGTAAAACGAAGACTTCAACCTCAAGGAAAGTGATCCTCCAGTTCCAGTTGCAAAGAACCCTGTCCAATCTTTCTTTAACCAAGCCATCCCTCTCTTGGTTATTCATCCAGGTAAATGCGCAGCCTTTGCTTTCTATATCCATCAGTGCACAATCATGTAGAACTTCTCTAAAGGACCGTATTTGGAAAAAATCAGGGAATCTCTTACCTACTTTCTCCCATTGATAGGTTATTTCTTTGAAGTCCCCTGTGCAAACCCAAGGTAAAGAGTTGGTGGATGCAATTCGTTGAAGGGTTGTCCATAAGGGTTGGCGCAAGGGAAGAGTTGCTGGTGCATGTACATAGGTCAGTCGCACAGGTATTCCTCTCCTTGTCTCTGTACATATGGTATCGATATAGTCTTGAGTAGTTAGTTCCACCCGTAGAGAGGACAAGGGATGAAATCTCCCTATTGATTACGATACATTAATGGGAGAAAAATCCTTGGATAATCCCCTTATCTTATGTCCTTTTTTACTTACCTGTAGGTCAAATGATAGATTTGTCTGGTGTGTGACCTCTCGATGAATTTATTTCTCGTAACATGAGGGAGGTCCTAAATAAGAAAGACAATCATTAGGGATTCGGTTTCTTTCAACAAATTGTCTTACATATGTTATAGCTTATTTTCTTTATCTTGAATGAATATTCCTTTGTCGTGGTTAGCGAGATACACTGCCCTTTTGGTTTTGATATGTTAAGATTTAAATCTTTCGATAGAATATACAAATTTTTAAAGCTAGTTTCATGGTATAAGAACACTAAGAGTGCCAAAACTTTTATACGACACTCATTTAAGTGCCAAAACCTTCTTTTTTACTCACTTAAATGTCACCTCAGAGAAAAATTGATCACTTGAGTGCCAATTTTGCCCAAATGTCCTACATGGATTTTATTTTATTTTAATTTTTTTTTGTGAATTTCCTTTTTTTATTTGTATTTTGTATTTTGTATTTTTTAGGGTTGGCAAGGGTCATCTTGTTGTTCTGTGGCCGCCTCACCCACAACCATGAAGGCCCTAGGTGAGGTTGCGAGGGCCCCCGTTGGCTGTTCGGTGACCGTGGGCGACGCTGCTTAGAAAGGGTGAGGATCGCTGTAGTCTCGCTAGCTATTGATGAGGCCTCAATAGCCTCACCCAAGACCTTTGCAGCTAGATCTGGGTGAGGGCCCACACTACGAAGGCCTTGCCGTGACAGCCCTCACTTGCTTTGAGTGGCGTCCAACTTTAAGTAGCCACAAGTGATGCCATCTAGAGCAAGTGAGGTGGTTGTGGCTGGCGAGGGTTGTCGGTGACCCTCACCAATCCTAAAGAAAAAAAAAAAAAAAAAAAAAAAGCAAAAAGTAAAAATAAAATAAAAACAATAATGTTTTTAAAAAAATTTAAAAAATTTTGGGGTTGTTATGTCAATTTTTCAGGTGGGGAAAATTTGAAGTGGCACTCAAGTGATTGATTTTTCAAATTTGTGACACTCAAGTAAGTGAAAAAAAAAATTGATACTTAAGTGAGTGTCATACAAAAGTATTGGCATTGACACTTATACTGTTCTTTATTTTCAAGCTTTTATGAATAAAATCCCATAGAAAGCCTATACATATTATATAAGTGAATGATAACCGAAGTAGTCCGAAGATATGGGGTTAGAGGCAATGTTAAAGGTGGACTAATAGTTGTTGATTGGCATGAGTTTTTCCAAATCCTTATCTCGTGTAGCGTTGGTATTTTTAATTTAACTGTATTAACCTTCAACAATTTTATGTGAATGAGTCACCATTAGCTTATTGGAGTCAAATTAGAAACCAATTGAGCACTTCCTAAGCAATTAGAGAATCTAAATATGTGAACTTGATTACGTTAGTTATTTCAACTAATGCCCTTCTGATGCCCTAAATTGACTGATTTGTTATCTAATTGTTGATGTGAACCTTATCCAATTATAATTACTCAGGTTCTTTGTCCATTAAGTGATCATGCCACAGTCATGTGTGATCATTGGGGTCCTAATATTTACCCTAACCATTTCACTAAACTAGAAAAAGGCACAATCAAGAACCCGAAGGAAATTAAGAGCCCAAAAAGATTATTGACGTGATAGGATGTTACAAAGGCTTTGTAGTTTACTTGAAAAGAAGAAGGGGCTAGTTAAAGATCATGAGTATTCTCCAAGCTCGTATAATTTTCTTTTTAACTTTGGCAAAATAAAAGTTGTCAAGTCACCGTCATGTTCAAATTTTTTTAATTCAAGTATGATAAAAAAATCAATGATTAGTGGTGTGAAAGCTAGTTCGAGCACCTAGAGGGGGGTGAATAGGTGTAAAAACAAATTTCTGAGATAAGTGTGCGACACTAATCAACAATAGATTATGAAAGGAAATTAGACTCTCGTAAACAAATCAAGTTACGATCAAAGTAAAAGAGCGTAGGGAAGAGAATATGAACACAAAGTTTATAGTGGTTCGGCTTAATCCAAGTCTACGTCCACTCTTCCACACTAATAGCCCATTGGCTGGATTTCACTATGAAACAAAAGAGTTGTTACAGTAAAACTCTTCATTGATTCCATAGTGTAGAGACTCTGCTACACTTCCTCAAAGTCTCTCAAAAATATAGACTCTCTTTTGCGTACAAGATTTCGCTCAACAATTTAATTGACTAAGAACAAGGAGTTTCAGACTTTGGAATTCTTCTATTATCACACCCTCAAACAACTGGAACGTCTTCCTTATATACTCCTTCATGCCATCACACTTGTTGGTACTTATCAAAGGAATTCTTCCAATCTATCCGTTGGACAGAATCAATTAGGAAGATTTCGAGCTATTTAAGGAACAAGACGATAGCCCACAAATCTTGCTCGCCCATACAATCAGGATCTAGGTTTTCATAAGTAGAACATTCCAAGTATACTTCGCCAATCAACGGATCCAAAATCCTTGAATCAATCTTGATTTGAATAGTGGATTCTGACATGCTATATTCAGCCAAGAGATCTTCTCTAGTCGATAGAATTAAAATCTTAACGAAACATTCAGTTCTAGATAAGCCTTCTTTGATGGTCTAGAAACTATCAATGAGGATAGACTTTGAGTTTTGAGTCTGGTAGTCCGGAGGTCTTCAGACTTTGATAGAAGAGTCTGCAAGTCTTCAAACTATACTGATGGAAACGTTTTGTCAACTTCAAAACACTCAAAGAAGTTTTCTCCAACAACCTCCTCCTTTTTTATGGTGACAAAACTTTCCTACATATTTGGATAACTTTAACCTACAAAACATTACTCAAGCAAACATGGATATCTCACAAAAGATAAATGACTTAGTAAGGATAACATTAGAATCTGCATCTACAGAAAGTAGATTAGTTATGTAAATGAGCAAAGCCATGAGATATCAATAGTGCTTAAGATAAACAAACGTTTAAACAATCAAATCCAAATCTAGTCCAAATCCAAACAGCCAAACACAAAAGTCAAGTCAATCAAACATAATCGTCACAAAAGTTCAAAAAGTCAAGAGTTCAAAGTTCAAAGTCAAATCTGCACCACATCTCTCCCCCTTTTTGTCATCATTAAAAAGGTAGAGATGAAAAGAGAATGTAATTAAGATTGCTTGGGAACACGAACAAGCTGAAAATCTCCCATTGACTAGACAATCCTTTCCAGCTTTTTCAAATCCTCCTTCAGTTGCGCCACTTCTTCACCCTTAGCATTTGCTTGAACTTGAAGAGCAAGGGCATTGATCTGATCTTGCAAAGAAACTAAAGAGGCTTGTCCTGTATTCTGCAAATTCTGAATTTCGTATCCTAAAGCATAAATTTGATCTCGCATCTCCAAAAGAACATCAAGAATTTTGTGAAAGTCTGCCGAATTGTCTGTTTGAGTACTAGCTTCTGCACGATCAGACGGAGTATTGGCAGATGATGGCAATTCAGCACGATCATGCAGATTGGATGATGAAACCTCATGTCCCTCATCAGGAAATTGAGAGGCATAGATATCCTCTTGTTCTGCTGGAGAATGACTTACTCCTTCATTGGTGGCAGGAAATGAGGATGTATCCCTTTTCTCAGGATCTTCCCATGTTTCCATGCCTTCAGGTGGTGAAAAGTATTCCTCAAGCTCTGCTTCTGCTTGATCTCCTCTGCCCTTTTCTTCTTCTTCCTCAATCCTTTCCTCCTTTGCTTCTTTCTCCAATTCTTCTCTCTCTCCAATCCTCTGTTCTGTCTCATCCTTGTCTTGTTCCTGTCTCTCCGTTTTCTTTGGAATAGAACAACTCAAGTTCTTCAATGCCATCGCAGAAATGGTGATATCATCCTCATCCTCTTCATCCTCAATAAGGAGAGCTCTTTTTTTTTTTTTTTTTTGGATGAAGCAACCATGGGCTCCTTCCCTTTTCGCTTTGCAACTGAAGAGACTGGATGAGTCTTGACAGAGGTTTTCACTTTGAATTGCTCTAAAGCCTTGTTGAGTTCCTTCAGACACATTTTAGAGACCATTCTCAGTCCCACCACCATTTGATCGCATGTTCGAACACAAAGAATCCGGGGAGACTGAATGTTCAAATGTCTGAATAATTTGGTCACAAGTGTTGAGTACAGAAGTTGACCCTTGTCCTTCACCATTGTTTTGTACATGTGGAACATAATAGTGTGTGGAAGAGAGAACTTTTTGCTAGCATTGATGGCATACATCAGCTTTGCCTCCGAGTTTGAAACGTCGGTCTTTGAAGTTGATTTCGGTCTGAGGCAGTTAATCACTATCTTGTGAAGCAAAATGTTGGACACGTTCATCCTCGAATAGGAAATCTTCCCTTCCATTGTTCTATCCTGAACAAGCTCTATCGTTGCACGAGCAATAGACACACTAATAGGTTGATATTTTCCTCTTTCAACCCCAATCACAACAACCAATGTATTCATGTTAACCATATAGTCCTGATCTTGAACACTGAAAGAGAATCTATTCATATCCAAGAAATTGAGATTTGAATAGAAGTAGGCAGTAAGTTCAGCATGAGCCTCTGTCGTTTCAGAACAAAACTGTTTGAGTTGAAGAAGATTGAATTTTTCCCGCAGATTGACGTTCACAAAGTCAAGAAAATCAAAGTCCACACTTCTAGGGTTTATCACACTACGCTTTAGCAACTTAGAGTATAGTTGCTTATGTTCCTCCCAGTGAAATAAGTCTGTCCTTTTGCTTCGGAGTTTTGCCGTAACGCCCATTCTAGGTTTAAACTGACTGTACATCCTATCATCATCATTCCCATCAGGTTAACTCAGCCCTCCAACACATGGATCGCTTGGGATATTTGCCAAAGCTTCTTCCGCCGACTCCGCAGGGGCAATTCCCAATCGTTTCATTGTGCGTAAAAAGAAAGTTTCATTTCTATACCATTTGTATTTCAAAAATTCATCAATATAGTTCAACGGAGTACCACTCCTCTTTAAAGCACGGTAAAGCTTGTAAGTAAAAGTGGGCTTATGAGTTCTTACGGGTTTTGCATCTTTGATGATTTCTTCCTTTTTTCGATGTGCAACATCCTGAGGTCTAGATGGAGGAGATGGACGCTGTTGAGAATGTTGTGGGCTCTGCTGCTGTCTAGGAGATTCTTCTTCCTTGGTGAGATTAGAGTGCGTAGGCCCCTCGCGCATTTGCTGTGGTCCCCTGTTCGCGATCCTCGAAGACTTTCTTTGAAATGACATCTTTCACAATCTTTGAGAGATTCCAAGCTTGTTTCCCAAGAAAGATGAAAACTTTTCGAGGATTAAACAAGAGAAAAAGATAGAAGTGGAAGATCTGTGCTCTCTTAGGGTTTTTGAGAGTAAAACGAAGAAGAACCAATAGTATATAAGGCAGTCGAAGAGGGGCATACGGAACTCCGTAAAAAGGAAATATAAAAATGCCTTTTAAAAGTAACTGCTTTTTAAAAAATTAGATAACTGTCATTTAAAAATAACTTCTTTTTCGAAAAGGAAGGATTGCAATAATCACGATAACTGAGAAATAACATCAATCAATTTTGAATAGATGATCGTACCTTTTCAAGTTTGATCCAAGAGATAAGTTTCTAAAATAGAAATAACTTACAGTCGTAAATCTTGATTGTCAGAGTCTGAGAGCCTTTAGACTTTCAGTCTTGAGTCTACACTTTTTCTGACTTTAAGATATTGAGTCTTGAACGAATAACTTCAAATTGATTTTTCTCTAAAGGTTTTGTAAATATATCCATCAGTTGATTCTTTGAATCAATAAACTGAATCGGAACTTCTCCATTTTGAACATGATCTCTAATGAAATGATGTCGAATTTTTATATATTTTGCTCTTGAGTGAAGAATCGGATTCTTGGTGACATTGATTGCGCTGGTGTTGTCACATTTGATCTTAGTGCGTGAATCTTCAATTCCAAAGTCTCTTAGCTGTTGTTTTATCCACATAATTTGTGAACAACAACTTCCAAGAGTTACATACTCTGCTTCTGCTGTAGAAAGAGCTACTGTACTTTGCTTCATTGAAAACAAGATACTGTCCTGCTTCCAAGTACTTGACAGGTGCTTGAGGTGCTCTTTCTATCAACTCTACATCCGGTTAGGTCCGCGTCTGAGTATCCAAGAAGAGTGAAGTCTCCTTCTTTAGGATACCAGAGACCCAAATTTGAAGTTGAGGCAATGTATTTGATAACATGCTTTGCAGCACTTAAATGAGATTCTTTAGGATCTGATTGAAATCTGACACAAATGCAAACAATAAACAAAATGTCAGGTCTAGAAGCAGTTAGATAAAGAAGTGAACCAATGATACTCCCGTATAGCTTCTGGTCAACTTTCTTTCCTTCTTCATCCTTGTCCAAAACTCAAACAACTTGACATTGGTATATCGGTCTTTTTGCAATTTTCTAATTCAAACTTTTTGACAAGTTCTTTAGCATATTTTTCTTGATGAATAAAGATTCCCTCATTTAGTTGTTCCACTTGAAGCCCAAAAAAGAAGGTTAATTCACCCATCATGCTCATTTTAAATTCATCCTGTATAGACTTAGAGAATTTCTTGCACGGACTTTCATTAGACAATCCAAAAATAATATCATTAACATAAAGTTGAACATGTAGAAAACTTTTGCTTTCTCTTTTGATAAACAATGTAGTATCTACTTTACCTTTGACAAAACCATTTTGAATTAAAAATTTACTTAGTCTGTCGTACCAAGCTCGAGGTGCTTTCTTTAAACTATATAAAGCCTTTTTCAGTCTAAATACAGAATCTAGTTTTCTTGGGTTTTCAAAACCGGGTGGTTGTTCCACATAGACTTCCTCTTAGAAAAATCCATTTAGGAAAGCACTTTTGATGTCCATTTGGAATAACCTGAAATTCTTATGACAAGTAAAAGCAAATAATAATCTAATTGCTTCTAACCTTGCTACTGGCGTGTAAGTCTCATCATAGTCTATCCCTTCTTCTTGCGTATATCCCTTGGCCACGAGTCTTGCTTTGTTTCTTACGAATTTTCCTTTCTCGTTCATCTTGTTCCTGAAAACCCATTTAGCTCCAATGATAGATTTACCTTTCGGTTTGAGTCAATTCCTAGACATCATTGATGCTGAATTGCCTGAGTTCTTCTTGTATAGCTTCAATCCAGCTTTCATCAGTTAAAGCTTTTTCTATACTTTTCGCACCTTTTGGATCTTGTGCGAATTCCTTCATTAATATCACCAATAATGAGATCTTTGGGATGACTGGACTTATGCTTCAAGTTGCTGGTTGATTTGTCAGACTGTTGATCATTTCTCTCATTTGAATCTTCAACGATTATTTGTTGCTGATCTTCTAAAGTGTGACCTGCTTTTGTAGATTTAGACTTTGCAGAGTCCGGAGCAGTTCGATTCTTCAAGATGCGTGTGAATCGATTGATTTTGCATAAAGTCTTGAAATTTAACATTCATCAATTCCTCCACAGATTAAGTATTCTTGTTGTAAACTCTATAAGCTTTGCTTGTGATAGAATATTCACGGAAAATACATTCATATGATTTTTCTTTAAACTTACCAACTCGATCATTTGCATTTTTCAATATGAAACATTTACACCAAAACACATGAAAATATGAAACAATGGACTTCTTCCCTTTGAATAACTCATAGGGAGTTTTCTTCAGAATAGGCCTTAAAAAGACTCTATTAATAATATAACATGCTGTAAAGACTGCTTTAGCCCAAAAACGAGAAGAGATGTTACTTTCAATTAAAAGAGTTCTAGCCATTTCCTAAAGCGACCAATTTTTTCTTTCCACAACTCCATTTTGCTCTAGAGTATATGGTGAAGAGAACACATGCTGAAAACTAGATTCATCACAGAATTTTGTAAAGTCTTGATTTTCAAATTTGCCTCCATGGTCTGTCCGTATACTAACATGCCCTTTCTCATTTTGGACCTTTTTAGCAAACTTTATAAAGTAAGAAAATGTTTCAGACTTACTTGCCAAGAAATATACCTAAGTGAATCGTGAATAATCATCCACAATTACTAAACAGTATTTCTTACCGAATGCTTTGAATTCTGGTTGGTCCAAGGAGATCCATATGCAAGAGCTATAGTACACGATTAGTGGATACTTGATTTATTGGTTTGGATGAGTTTTTTTTACCTGTTTTCCAAGTACGCATGGTGTGCATAGATCAGACTTTTGGTATGTCAGATTGAGTAGTCCACGAACAAACTTCCTTGCTGAGATTTTGGCTATTTGCTTCATGTTGATGTGCCTAAGTTTTCTGTGCCATAAGTTTGCTTCTTCTTGAATTGAGATTAGACATTGGGTTTCATCTGGTTTGATATCCAAGAGGTAGATATTCCTATGTCTTCGACTCGTAAAAGACTGAGAGGAGTTTTTACTGGTTCCTGAACATATTCCTTTTTGAAAGTTGATTTGAAACCGGTGTCGCACAGCTGACTGATACTTAGCAAATTGTAGTTGAGTCCTTCCACTAAGGAAACATTATTGATCATGAGGCTTCCAATCTTTATAGTTTCGTATCCCACAATTCTTCTTTTGCTGTTTCCTCCAAAAGAAACTTTTCCACCATTAACTTAAACAAGCTTTATAAAACAATTTGAATCTCCTATCATATGTCTTGAATATCCACTATCTAGGTACCATTTAACTTTTTTTTTTTTTTAGTGACCTACATTTAGAAAAGAGAATCAAGCTTTCTTTGGTACCCATATTTTCTTGGGTCCATTGGTTAGTGTAATATATGGTCTTTGCCCATACCTTCTTAACAGGTTTCCAAACCATAGGACATTCTTTCTCAAAATGATCTGAGCTATTGCACTTAGAACATTTAAGAGCACTGTAACCTACTAGTTTTACAAAAACTTTTTGGAAATGATTTTTGTAAGAATTTATTGCAGGTCTTTGCCTAATTCTTTCATTTACTTTAGGAAAATTAATTAGAGAAATGGTTTCAACAGTCATTCCTAACCCTGATTTGTTAAAGTAAGGTCTTTGTCTGAAAGAATTTTTTTAAGTTTCTCAGATCTTATAAAAAATCTTTTAGAAATACTTGAGATATCATTTTTCAAGAATGCATTTTCTTTTGAAAGATTGTCTACATTTTCTTTCAAAGTAGTAACACTTTTATATAAACTTTTGACCTTTTCTTTCCAAACATTTTCCTGTTGTTTCAAAGCAGAATTTTCTCTTTTAAATTTGGAAATCCTTTTAAGAGAAGTTTTGAGATTAAGACACAATTCATCAATGTATCTAGAGACTTTAGTAGGCATTTTCAAATTACTTACCTTGATTTCACTGTCTGAATCTGAGTTTGTCTCGGAGTCTGAATCTGAGTTTGATTGTGCCATGAGACAAATATTAGCATAATTATCATTACTTTCCTCACATTCCGTATCACTCTAAGTTTCTGTTTTAAGTGCCTTTCGATATTTTTCAGCTTTTCCTTTCTTTTTCCTCAGAAGGGGACAGTTGGGTCTGATGTGCCCCTTTTTCTTTCATTCAAAGCAAACTACATCTTTATTGGATTCATCATCCTCAACTGACTTAGTCTGTTGCTTTTGAAAACTTTGTTTCTTTGAATTGAATCTTCTCCCCTTTCGTAAGTTTTCTGAATCTTTTTATTATGAGAGCAAGCTCTTCATCATCCATATCATCTTCAGAATCTGTGACATTAGAATCATCATTAGATTTTAATGCAATAGATTTCTTACCTTTAGGATCTTTATCTTCGTTGATTTGCTCCACTTTATAAGACTGAAGAGTCCCAACCAATTCGTCAACAGAGAGTGGCATGATTCTCTGTGTTTCCCTTATTGAGGTCTTTATGTGATTCCAATCTTTGGACAGTCCACGCAGTAGCTTGTTTACCTTCATAGGTCCAGAAATTGGTTGACCTTGATACTCAAGACCATTCACGATTTCTGTAAAACGACTAAACATGTCAGTAGTAAATTCTCCTGATTTCATTTTGAATGTTTTGTATTGACCGATCAGAATGTTGATTCTGGTTTCCTTCACTCGATCAATTCCTTCATAGGTGATGTGTAATTTATCACAGACTTCTTTAGCTATATCACAAGAAGATATTTTGTTATATTCAGTAGGAGACAATGCACAATATAAAGAATAAATTGCTTTTGCATCAAGAGCTTGTCTCTTGGTTATCTCTTCTTGAGTCATTTCACTAGACTCAACGGCTTCTTTTCCTCTTTCTGAAACCGGTGCAGCTTTAGGAATGATTCCTTTGTCTACCACATCCCATTCTAGAGGATCCTTTGATCTTAGGAATGCCTTCATCTTGTTTTTCTATATGTTGTATTCCTTTCCATCAAAATAAGGCGGTCTGGTATTGCTTTGCCCTTCAACCAGTCCTAGAGCCAACATACTAGCTATGGATCTTTAACTCTAAAGTAAAACACTTCAACTTAAGTGAGTACACAGGCTCTGATACCAGTTGTGAAAGCTAGTACGAGCACCTAGAGGGGGGTGAATAGGTGTAAAAACAAATTTCTGAGATAAGTGTGCGACACTAATCAACAATAGATTATAAAAAGGAAATTAGACTCTTGTAAACAAATCAAGTTACGATCAAAGTAAAAGAGCAGGGAAGAAAATATGAACACAGAGTTTATAGTGGTTCGGCTTAATCCATGCTTACGTCTATTCTTCCGCACTGATAGCCCACCGGCTGGATTTCACTATGAAACAAAAGAGTTGTTACAGTAAAGCTCTTCCTCGATTTCACAGTGTAGAGACTTTGCTACACTTCCTCAAGGTCTCTCAAAGATATAGACTCTCTTTTGTGTACAGGATTTTGTTCAACAATTTAATTAACTAAGAACAAGGAGCTTCAAACTCTGGAATTCTTCTATCGCGCACACCCTCAAACAACTGTAACGTCTTCCTTATATACTCCTTCATACCATCACACCTGTTGGCACTTGCCAAAGGAATTCTTCTAATCTACCCGTTGGACATAATCAATTAGGAAGATTTCGAGCTATTTAACGAAGATGACAATAGCCCACCAATCCTACTCGCCTATACAATCAGGATCTAGGTTTCCATAAGTAGAATATTCCAAGTATACTTCACCAATCAATGGATCCAAAATCCCTGAATCAATTTTGATTTGAATAATTGATTCCGACATGCTATATCTAGCCAAGAGATCTTCTCCATTCGATAGAATCAAATCTTTAACGAAACATTCAGTTTTGGATAAGTCTTATTTGACGGTCTAGAAACTGTCAATGAGGATATATTTTGAGTCTTGAGTCTGGCAGTCCAGAGGTCTTCAGACTTTGATAGAAGAGTTTGCAAGTCTTCAGACTATACTGATGGAAACGTTTTGTCAACTTCAAAACACTCAAGAAAGTTTTCTCCAACAAGTGATATGTGATATTTTAATGTACTTTGTTCATTCTATATGTATGATATCATGTTGTTAGAAGAGCATGATTTATGAACCGCCATCATGTCGTTAGTAGAGTACGATTTACGAACCGCCATCAAGTATAAAAACATGATAACTAATGAAAATTCCTTGAGGACCGTTGAGTAAGAAACTTCCGCTTACCAAAACATCATTAAAGAGTGTCTTCAAGTGTCATATTTTGTCTTGGGTTTGAGTAAAAATTGATTCCATAAGCAAAGTCATTAACACCGGTGAATAAAGTGGGGGAAAAAGTTTTAATCCTATTACGATTTGCCCCCCATTTATTCTGTCTTCTTCTTTGAGGATGAATCCGATGGTGATTTAGTCCCTTATGATGCATCACTAATCTACTAGTGTGATCGCATAAAACAATAACATTTGTCCAGTTTCGGATAAAATCACGTGGAATTACCTTTCTCTTCTCAAACAATGAGAAAATCCATCTTTAACTAGGGAAAGCGTTAGTCAAAATAGGATTGTTTGTATTTAATGGTAATGGAAGCAAAACCAATGCTATGCTCCTATATCCATACAGACAAATTTATCCCTGAACCTCTAATTTGATCATGGTTAGAATAGGTTTGACTTTCGCCATCTGAATAGTGGATATGCCACCAAGGCATCCAGTTGGTTCGAGATCCCCACGATTCCCTCTCCGTGTCTCTTTCTCCTGCAGAATACTCGCTTTTCGTCTTGTTAAGGAAGTGATGCAGATTTGCCGAAGTTTTAAATGCAAAGGTCGGCAATATCAAGAAGTGGGATATGTGCATGGCCATGTGTGATCTGACAAGGGCGTGTAATGAAAGACCGGACGCAAGGTGGAGGAAGTAGTTACACGGAAATTTGAGCCGAATTTCAATTAAATATGAGAAACTTACCCCGCGCATACAAGAAGGCCACGGGATTGAACCGGGACACGCACGCTTCGACCAAGACTCAAACTTTTCATTTCCTTCGCATTTCACTTTCGCGTAATTTTTAGTTCCTATTAAAAATGAAACTAAATGATTACTGACGTTATATAATGTAAAAAACTCTATAGTTTACTTGAAAAGAGAAAAATAGGGTAGGTAATGATCACCGAGAAATCTCCACGCTCGTATAATTTTCTTCCTTTCCTGGTCCCTCGCAAAATAGACTTTGTCAAGTCACCTCCATGTTCATATTTTTTAATGCCTGAAGAGCGAAAGATCCGCGACTAGCGGAATGTGATAATTAATTGTACATAATTTAGTCAATATATATTAATCATATCATGTTGTTAGTAGAGTACGATTTACGAACCGCCATCAAGTGTTTTTTTTTTTTTTAATAACTAATGCAACTTCCTCGAGGAATGTTGACTAAGAAACTTCAACTTGCCAAACTTACCAAAAACCATTACAGAGTGTCTCCAAGTGTCATATTTTGACTTGGTTAAGGCTCGGTGAATAAAGAGAAAAAAAAAGTTTGAGTGATTAGATATAATTTCCTTATCTTTGATTCTTTATTTTGGGATATGTTATGCACAACAATTCTCTGGCGAGTAGCTCAAGTGGGTTTGTTTCAATTTTTGAGAGATAATCTAAGTGAGAAATTGGGAGATCAATACTATATCTATGGTATAAGGTTTCAAGGAAACACTCCCAGTGATGGTGTAGTTCAATTACTCTATGACGCCATAGGGGATGGCGGGTCTGCACCCTATGACACCAAGGCAATTGGATGAAGACAGCAATTTCCTAGTTTAATTTAGGTCATTATCTAGATTTATGCAGTTTCCTATTTTAGTTTCCAAAAAAGATCTAAGAAATATTGCATTGTAACTCATCCAAAATTAATTAGTTTCATAAATTCCATCTACATGTTACTCAGTAGTCATATGCTCTAGGGTCATGTCATAATTGCATCTCATGCATTGCATACAGTTTAATTTCTATAAAAAGAAAACACACAAATAAAAAGTAATCTCACATAGTTGAATAATTGGATTAATTCATGATTAACCATATTTCATGTCGTTAGAATGTCATATAGGTTGCATTCAATCCAATTTAATTAACAGAGCACACATGTCACTTGGATTTCATTTTAGTTCTCAAATCCACGTTAATTTAGGACATATAAATCAAATTGCATGTCATGTTAGATCAGTTTATAATTCTTTTGTCCATCATTAGGATTTGTTTACATCTAAGGTGCATTTGTTTGATTAAGAATGAATGATTTGGAAAACATTTCTCTAAAATTATCCTTATATCCTTACAAAAATGGATAAACAAATTTTTTTATTGTCCATGAAAATGTTTAGACATAAATTGTTGTCATTAATGAAAACATTTTTACTAACTAATTATTTCAAAAGATGCAAGTAATCATTTTTAGGAAATTATTTTTCCAAATTATTCATTTTTTGCAAAACAAATGAGCCATATTGGATTTAAATTCATGTCACATGTCAATAGTTTTTAAATTAAAATTCACGTAGAGATTGTGATGGCTAACAATATTGCCGAGAGGGGGCTGAATTGGTGATTTTAAGAAAACTTCACCAACTTATGAAATTGTAAAAGCCAAGTCTAATGTAAGTAGAATAACTTAATGTAAAACGAATTAAGTTAATATAAGCAAGAACATGTGATTATATCAAGTGCAGAGCCCTTCTATTAGATAATAATAGATAAGAGCAGAGACTTATAAAATGTTGTACGTTGAGTTATATAGTGGTTTGGCTTGATGTAAGTTTACATCCATTCATCGAGACTAGTAGCCTACTGGTTGGATTTCATTAGCAATCTTAGGAATTACAATAGTTTGTGCCGCTTATACTCAAGCACTTCTTCTTGAAGGAGGTTATGCTTATACCCAAATAGATAGATCTCACTATCACACACCTAAGGAGAGACTTATAGAATGATGTACATAGAGTTTTATAGTGGTTTGGCTTGATGTAAGTTTACATCCATTCATCGAGACTAGTAGTCTACTGGTTGGATTTCATCAGCAATCTTAGGAATTACAATATTTTGTGCCGCTTATACTCAAGCACTTCTTCCCGAAGGAGGTTATGCTTATACCCAAATAGATAGATCTCACTATCACACACCTAAGCACAAACTATAATACCGACACACTTCTCAACTAGATTACACTTTCAATACAATCAATGAAAATATTCTTTCTATTGGTTCTCTTTTTCATGACATGTTTAAATTGCTAAACGTCCATCAAGTATTGCTTAAGCCAATGATATTTATTTGTACAATCATAGTCTCAATTAAAAGGGCAAAGATTATTTGGCAGTAACATGAACCAATTGCCGGAAAAGAAGTATTTTTTAAAGGCACAAAACCCATCTTTCTCACTTACCCGACCATGGAAGAAAAAATTCCAAAGAAATCAACTTGGCTGGCTATCATATCAAAAGATCAATTTAAATCTTCCACAAAGTAAAACAAACATCCTTTATGCAGACCGGTGTCTCCAACAAAGGATCACACATCCCCACAAAGCATACAAAGCGAAATAGAAATGAAACATGTCATTAAGTAGAAATCAACTCCACAAGAGTCATGAAATCAGCTTGAACACTTCCTCCAGGTCCGGAAGCATCCACCAATCTCTCTCTAAGCTCACCAGCCTTCTTCCTCATCTCCTTCCCGTCCTCACTTCTCAACACCACCTCCAATGCCTTCACCATCCCACTCTTTGTTATGGTCCCTCCCTCCACTCCCACTCCAATTTTCCACCATTCCTTCACCAACCTTCCGTTCATCATGTTGTCCGTCCAAAACGGCTTGCATATCATCGGCACGCCCCCCGCCACGCTCTCAAGCACCGAGTTGTACCCGCAGTGTGTCACGTGCACCCCGCACGCTGGGTGGCTCAACACCCGGCTCTGCGGGGCCCACGACACTATCTTCCCACGCTGCCCCGTCCTCTCCAAGAACCCTTCGGGCAAGTGGACCATCATGTGCTCCTTGATAGACCATAGGAATGGGGTCCCGGTGGATTCGAGGGCCTCGGCAAGAGCGGATAGCTCGGTAGGAGACGGTACAGCTACCGTCCCAAAGCACACATATGCCACGGTCCGATGGTCTTTGGTGTCTAGCCACGTTAAGCAACCGGAAGGGTCTGAGTCTGAGCTTGTTATCACCGGTAGCGGTGAGAAAGACACCGTGGGGCACCCTACATGGAGGAGCATCTTGAACTTGGACTTGAGGTCTGCTATTAGAGGTGCCGGGTTCGCTTCCACGTAGGAGTTCATGATGACGGCCGTGGCACATAGCAGCATGCGCACCAACTGGTGGGAAAAGTTTGGCTCTGGCAACGTAGTCGGGTCTTGGAGAATATGGTCTGGGATATCTGAAATGTGAAACAATGATAACCCTCGAACCATATCCAGGGCCTTGTCGTCGGCCTCTGCCACCGCCATGCCAGCGCAGGAGTTTCCGAGCCAGAGCTGACGAAGGACCTCGGCGTGGATGTAAGCGGACAGAAAGCATGGAGACGGGACCCAGAACGTCACCCATGGAACGTGCATTTCCTTGGCGATTTCGCCTGCGGGAAGTGAGAAAGCATCACTAAACAGACAAGTCACCTTTTTCCTTGCATCTTTCTCTGCGGCATCGATGGCAGCTCGAAAACTCTTTGGAGCTTGTTTGAGGAACATTTTCATTTGCTCTGCCAGTTCCTCCATCGTCGCTCCGTGATGATCAGCCAGCAATCCATTGTTGATGTCATAGACCATGATGTTGGGCGGCAGCTCAGCTCTCGATGAAGGGGGGAAGAGATCGCGGTTGGACATGGCCGTGCTCAAGAAAGAGAAATGGACGTCCGTGACAGTTTCCGCTAACTTACGGACGAGGTTGGCGAGAGGCAGAGGGTGGCTAGTGAATGGAAACACAAGGACGGCGACGTGCTTTTCCGAGGACATTTTGAACCCGATCCAATCAAAATCTTCAAGACTACGAATATATATGGAAAAGAATCGTCAAAAACAGTTTGAGCTCAATTTGGACGACCATTTTAATCAAAATACTTCCACAAAAACTACCTAGGATAAATGCATTTAGCAACTAATAATATTTAAACACAAGAACAAGTTCACTTACTATCAACAAATTTCGAGCACAAAAGTCACTTCCACAAACTTCTCTTTTCCGTGTTTTTCTTCCGGATTTCTTCTCGGCCTCCTTTCAGTCAATGTTTTCTCTCTTCTTCGGTCCCGCTTCTCTCTTCTTATATATTTTGCCGTGACCGTCAATTTTTTTTTCTAGGACTTCTTTTTAAGTCCCAACGCTGCCATGAAAAGACCAGAGACACCATTCCTTTACTATAAAATTACAAGTCCAACCACTTCAACAAAACTATGTTTGACGTTCGTAAATTTATTAAAATGTTGTTAACATTCTAAGGACACTTGAGAAGTTTGAAAGATATTTCTATCTTACTATTTAATTTAACATTTGCAAATTTACGATAGTGCGAGAAATTTATTAGCCATACTTGTAAAATTCAGAAGTTCGTACACTATTGATTAATTTTGACCTTGGTAAATCCATAAAATTGTTGGCAACTTACGGATCACACTTATAAAAATTAAAAAAATAATTTATATAAAATCGATAATAATATTACAGGGTTGATAACTTGCTAATTAATTACCTGACAAGTAAATTACTAGTCATATTTTCTTTAAATAAAAAGGATTAATATTTTGAAAAACTCCAAACTAGTACACGTGTGACAAATTTATTAAAAACTAATTTTTTGACTTTAAAAAACTCCAAACAAGTACACGTATGACAAATTTACCTCAATTGATCATAAAAAAATCTCAAACTGGTATGCTTGTGACAAATTTACCTTAAACTAATTTATTCAACCGTAAAAAATCCTAAACTTGTATATTTGTGACAAATATACCATCCGTTAAATTGGATTAATATCACAAAAATTACAAAAATCGTATAATTATGAAAAATGGAAAGTAAATCCCAAATCGGTACACCAATTGTCATGTGTCATTTAATTTAGTAATTTAATAATAAAATTTGATGGAAACTAATAGAAGGTAAATTTATCACAATTATATTAGTTTGAGGTAAATTTGTCAAATGTGTATCGGTTTAGAGTTTTTGTGATTAAAAAATTAGTTTGGAGTAAATTTGTGGTAGGTGTATCAATTTGGAAATTTTCAGGGCATTAATCCAAATAAAAAATACTTGAAATGGGCCGTAGAATTTTACGCAGTTCATACAGGAACAGGAACAGCACAACCGCGCCACCAAGACCAACCAATCATTTTCCCGCCCACCCAAAAAGGAAAGGAAGCATTATTATGTCCGCCAACAGCACCATTTTTTCTCGTCCGATGAATGAAGCGTTCCAAGTGTAGAAATAACGAGTTAGACTCTTTCTTTTCTTATTTAACAATTTCATTTGCAAATAATTACTATAATCCTAGCAAAACCAAGGGACTGATCAAGTAATAAGTGTGTTTATCTTCCTTGTTTAAAATTTATAGTTGATACACTGCAATTGCATATCTTTCTAGGGCCAATAGTAGGAGCACAAATATGTGCATTTCCACATTTATTCGATATATATGCTTAAATATATAAATATTAAAGTACGATTTTATTTAATAGTTTAAGTTTTTTATTAATAATTGACAGTGATTTCATAAAATCTCACATGATAACAAAGTAAGAGGTTCTCAGCTCAAAATAGAAACCATAGTATTCTTCAATTGAATCAATTCATTAAGGTGATTCTTTTAACAAATGGCATTCGTGGAACTTCACAGCCAAATATACAAAATATAATAGAGAAAGATAATTGATTAATTAAAGAAGAGACTGAATTTGACACTACTTATTGTACTTTTAATATTGGTGTTGTCTTATACCCTATTTTTTAATCTGGTTATTATATAGATAAACAGCTGAAACATTGATTTCAATTAGCTTGATTGAAGTTGCGAGACTTTAAGAATAAACGTGAAAATATTTTTTAAGGGAGATAAGCTCGTATAAAGTACTTTTGTCTCTTTCAATATTTGATCAATGCTCGAAAATTCTAATGAAATCAAATCTCGATTATTATTGATCTTTTGTATTGACTGACATTATGTTGCACATGTTTGCATTTTGGGTCCGTAGAAGCGACTTTATCTATGGGTGTGTTTGTTTCATGAAAATTAGTTTGGGATATACATAGCACAGTGTACCGATTTGAGATTTTTTGTGACATAAAAAATAATTTAAGGTAAATATGATATAAACGTATTAATTTGGAATTTTTGATAATATTAAGTCATTAATAAATGATGTGATAGATTCTTATAAGCATGTTGAACATGACGTATTGGAACGTATCAATCAAACAATCTATGAATTTTTTATGTTGTTCAATCTTTTTAAATTCCGAAGGAATCATGTGAGATTAGGAATGAGAAAAGTCAAACTTTCAATTGGTTTTTCCTGTCCGACTTTTTTTTTTTTTTGGTCAGTCCTACTCTATTCCTACTCTACATTCACTGCAGACTTTAACTGCCTACTAAATTGCCTATGTTCCTATTATCCACGTGTCCTTGATGAGACCCCATGACTTGGGACGTATAATTGTGGCAAACAGATTGAAGTAGTAGTTGTGAAGAAAAGAAGCTGGGAGACAATCACATGGCCCGGTCTAGATGCGAGAACATATGTCTTAGATATAAAGGAAGCCCGTCTTATTAAGATTAATCTCGAGCGCATGAAATGCCCCACGGGCCATATCAATATTAATTCGTAGTAGTTATGCATGATGAACCACTGGTTAGTGACCCCATATCCTGTATATTAAACAGATGTCCATGCATTGCATGAATCAAAGAGAAATAATATTTATCTTTTGAAAAATCAATCAAAATATACGTCGTTCGAAAATTCAACTAAATTCACAAAAAAATCCCTTTCTTAGAAAATTTTTTGTTAACCTAAATTTATATCTACCTATCGCTTTGTGTGATTTGCATGTATAATGTAATGACCAACATCTTTTTCCTAAAAAATAATTACACTTGATCGGCACCAAGATATAGAACTCATTAATCACTGCAATCACGAATAAATTTTTGCTTTGCTTATATGTTTCTTCTTGATAATATATTAAAAGAGAAGCCTCTTAAAAATTTGTTGTCTATATGGCAATCGATGAAGAATTTAATCATAAGCTGATATCACTAGTGCAAACTTTCGTGGGGTGAACACACAAGAATATTATTACAATAACTGATAATAATTAACTGGAGAAACTTAACAATGTCTATCGAATTTCCTAGAAAAGTGCGGTGAATAATACTCCTGTCAATCGGTTAGTCAACTTCAAAATGCCATATCTTATTTTATTGTTGGTGCTAGGTCAACTTGACCCCGGTGATGCTGGTTTACGCTATTTGTTCATTAAAATAGTTAAAATTATTTAATTATATCTCAATCATGCACCAATCAAATCTAGATGGTCAGATT
This sequence comes from Eucalyptus virginea, assembly GCA_014182375.1. NCBI lineage: Eukaryota > Viridiplantae > Streptophyta > Magnoliopsida > Myrtales > Myrtaceae > Eucalyptus > Eucalyptus virginea. Next base: position 33,511,037 of record CM024518.1, read on the forward strand.
TGATCGAGCTCAATGAGTCGCCCCCATGAAACCTATCATTTGTAATGGTCTAGAATCAACTTTTCCAGTAATATTGGGTAGAAACAAACCACTTCGTAGACCATGTTCATATGTACCTTAAGCCTGACGTAGTTATTTGAAATGAGAAATAAGTTTTTGAGCTTCTTTATATTGACTTTTACTTTTGACATTTGTCCTTCACTGAAATCTTACAGCGCCTTCGTAGATCTCTGGATTTCACCCCAACACACGAATGTCTCACTCAAGTGAATTGATTTTGAGTGCATTCTACCACCTTTTAGCGAATTTTACTTTCAACCTGATTCACCGCCTACATGCCCCTTATGCCCAGGCATTCCGAAGAATACTTCTCCCCTAAGCTGGTACAGAGTTAGCCGGAGCTTCTTTCTCAAGTCCTGTCATGATTGCACACTTGACGAAAAGAGCTTTACAAGCCGCGTTGCCCACACTTCAACATTTTTTCTACCCTAAACATTTGAAATTTTGATGACATACATATCTTGACATGTGATGTCAGATATGATATTTTCATTTTTTTTTTCAAATTTTGGATACTTTTTAAATTTTGAATACTTTTTAAATATTGAAGGAAACACAGAAAAGTATTTTGTTCGTATGGTTAATGCAAGAACAAACAAGCTCTTTGTAATGGTAGTTAACTAAAAACTCAAACCCAATAAATTCCTAGGATTAGTCAACACTTACTAGGTGTTTTATTCCCATCGTCTATTAATGGGTTGTTTAGTAAATTTGAAAAAAAAAAAAAAAAAAAAACTTTAGCTCAAAGATAACCATTCGAATATTCTTTTCAGTTACCACCAAAGGTTGTTCTAGTGGGCACCCTTTTCACGTTGGAAGAAGGAGGTGGAGAGTTTGACTCCCACCATCTTAGGGGGCTGGGGTGAGAACGTTTAGTTTCACATGTGGGGTTCGACTTTCACGTTTTGCAAAAAGGCATAACAAAAATCTAAGAGTAAGTTGAGAATTATAGTAGGACAAAAAAAAAAAAAATACTCCTTTCAGTAAGCTGTTTCTTCTACTTTAGAATTCTATCTATCATGTATCGAAGAAGTGCTAGATGATATCTAAAGATGTGCGTAAATGCTTGACTAATGCATATTATGCAAAGAAAGGTTTACTACACAATCTGTGGGGCTCTTTTTTTACACAAGCCATCTCCATTACAGCTAATGGATAACTGTAAATATAGGAATTTTAACTAATTATTGCAACAATGATAAGAATGGCTTGTATTTAAATGAAAAGGGAACAAGATCACAGAGCCCGCGTAGCCTATAAAAGTCCAAAAAGAAACAAAGTTTCACTTCCGACAGGCATTTTCTTGTCCTCCAACTTAGGCCAACGTATGAGTGTTGATTAATCTATTATTTATGAGGGATCATCTGTATGTATTAGGAGGTGTCAAAATGGGTCTTAGATCCATATATGACCCATTTAAATCATAAATTGGTCATATATGGGTCACTTGTTTTTGACAAAAAGTAGTTAAATGGGCTTACTTTGATAGGTGGATTTTAAGTGGGTCTTAAGTGGGTCTTAAATGGGTCTTATATGGGTGTGGTTTTAAGTGGGTCTTAAGAGAGACTCTATCTTCTCTCTTTTAACTTTACAAAAATATTTTTTTATAAATACTGAAATTAGAATTATTTTTTAATTATAATTTTATTTTATTTTCTTTCTTCCTTTTTTATTTTTTTTTTTTTTTTTCTTTTGGTCGTTGGCACGGTAATGGCTGGCGTTGGCGAGGTGCGAGGCCTTGCCAACACCCGGCGAGGCTTGAACCTCGCCAATCGCTAGGCGAGACTTGAACTCGCCGGTGTCCGGGCGAGGCTCGAGCCTTAGCTTGAGCCTCCGGTGAGTTGTGAGCTCAAGCTCCCTCAACGCCGGCGAGCCTCGCCAGATTCAGCGAGGGGCGAGCTCAAGCTCACCCGATGTCGATGAGCCTCGAGCTCGCCATTGGGTGAGGCGGAGGCCTAACCGACGTTCGGCGGGCTCGAGCCTCACCAAATCCGCCGAGGGGCAAGCTCGAGGCTCGCCTATGGCCAGCCAGCCAAAGAAGAATCATGGCCAATGGCTAGCCAAAGAAGAAGAAGAACCAAAAAAAAAAAATAAAAATAATTTAAAATTATATTTTAAAAATAAAAATAAATTTAATTTTAAAAATAATTTAAAATTGTGTTGATTTTTTAAAATAATTATTTTAAAAATTACAAAAATTGTCCATTAAATTTGTGTTGTATAAAACTATTTTAGCAATTTTATTAATATGGGTCGGGTCGGGTATGGGTTGGGTATGAGTTGAAAATTTTACATTAGGCTTAAATGGGTCATAAATTGGTTAATGGGTCAATGGGTCAATTTGGTCGACTCATTAATGACCCAACCCAAACTCGACTTAATCCATCCGTTTGACAACTCTAGTATGTATTAGCATTGTAAGATTTGATATGATTCAAAACGCTAGCGGCATCTTTTAGCCGAATCACTAATTTCCAGAATCACAAGCGAATCTTTTTGGTATACTAACCAATCCACAATGCGATATGTATCTGTTGACTTAAGCGATTCAGTTTCTTTATGTTACCTATCAAAAAGGGTAACTTTTTCATATTTATGGATATGCATTGTGTTTGGATTGTTACCGAAATTTAAAAATAACTCTTGCAATTTATAATGCAACGAAAAATGAAATGACATATATGGATTTTATGATTATATTTGGATGTAATCTTTCTTTCAATGTAACAATCAGAAATCTTATTTTCTTATACACGCCAATCATCTGATGCACGTGAAATTAAGATTTCTTATTCCAAGATTATAAGTCCCACTGAAAATTTTTACATCTTATAAGATTATTGATAAAATTTACAAGTGTCCATGACACAAAATACTAATTTTAGGGACCTTATCAAATCTTATTATTCAATCCAATTCTCGATTCATAAATTTGAGATTTGGACTTATCTCAGTTTAACGACTTACGGGATCATCTAAAACATATTGATGGGTATTTAACCACCTTAGGAAAGTTCATCGTTTCCTTCTCTATTTTGACTTTCAACTTTTATCGGTAAACGAAACATGCTTGGTCTACAACTAAAGGGAGCGATTATAACGTCATTTTCACTTTGTGTTTATGCTTGAGTTTCCCACATCATGTCACATGTGAATATTTCCATGTCATGTCATATTCTATTCAACTTTGCATGTTGCATCTAAATTGACAATCTTGCTTGTGCACGTACGCACATGAATCTAGTAGCGCCACTGTGCATGACGAACAATTTGGTTGATCAATAGCGAAAATGACAGTGTTTTGGCAACATTTTTTTTTTTTTTAATTTTAAAACCAAATATCAAGCGTACTAGATATCTAAAACTTTGAAGTAAAAGTATGCTATCTACACTCTACAGCCCTATATTTCATTGACTCTAAATTCATCCAGCAATAATTGCACTTAGCACGGATTACCTTAATCGCTGCAGTGCGCAGAAACCTGTGCTGGTTTCATCTTATATGTTTGTTTTCTAAAATCACTTGGATACGTAATGAGCTGCGATTCTGCTCGGCGACATGTGCAAAGAAACGCCTTCCAAACATGTACGTCCTTATGAGCCAAAAAAATGAAAAAAAAAAAAAAAATGTACGTCCGTCTGAATAGATAATATAATTAAGCTGATATCACCTGCGCGGACCTCCTTCGTGGGAATACATAAAGAAAATTAGCACGACGTTGGATAATTAATTGGGTAAGGAGAACTCTTATCTAAAACTCTTATCTAACACATATGTTCGTCTATAGAACAGGGTCATCTACAAATAAGCAACCTCTTTCACAACCTTTCCCTTTGACCAGACAACATTTTTTATTTTGAAGTCTCCGTCTAGTCCATGTGAATTATCCCGGACCTTCACAAGTGTGTATCAAGAGCTTTGCACCGACCGACGTTAAATGGTGCAATAATAAGTTTGTACTGTGTTTCGATTTCGTAAGCTTGAAGTAGGGCTCGTTTGGGATGGACCAACCTATTACCAACCCTCTCTAGTGGCTTGGGATAAAATCTAAAAATATTACTCAAATTAAAAAAAAAAAATTAGGAAAAAGTAATTGCATATGAATCTACATACGTCAGCTTGCGTGAATTTTGAGTGTTGCAAGTTAAAAAGGAAAATCAAATGTGTGCATCGTAAGACTTAGATAAAATTAAAAGTACTAGATAAAAATTAATCTAGATGGGTGCTATGTTTAAGCACTTACACATAATCATTAAAGTTGGGCATCAATCCAGGGTTGACCGTGGACTAGCCCAATCTAGCTAGTCTTGATCTGATTCCCTAGTCTTGAGGCCTTTAAAACTTGTATTATGCGGATTGGTCTTTGATCTTGAGGATTAAGGGGTAGATCTAACCCAGACCAGTCCTATATATATATATCCAAACCCTAATATGTAACTTAAAGTGTCCAACATCTCCACCTTTTTCAATGTATTTATAGCCTGTTCAACTTGGACCAGCTTTGTGCACATAATATATATATATATATCTGTGTGTGCGCGCGCGTGTGTGGGTGCGTGCATGTGTGGGTGTGTGTGTGTGTAATTCATGGTTTTTTTTTTTTTTTTTTTTTGGTAAATATAATTCATGGTTTATATTATGCATTTTGAACATATGATTGTTTAATTTTATTTCACATATTCATCTTATGTGGTTCATTGTTTTTGGCAAGTGAGATTTTCGATATTGCCATATCTTAAATTTCCATTTGATTGTACTAGTTGCTTAATGTCGCATTGTTGATTGATATATTATTTTAAAGAATACATTTGTCTTTACAATGAATACAAAAAATGAAACGAATAAAAGAATCGGTTGGTCTTGGATTAATTCTAGAACTGGACGAGATCTAGGGTCGGTTTAGTCCTTAATTTCAAGCTCAATAGGGATAGGCCTCGGTCTAAAAAATTGGAGGTCAATTTTGTGCGGATTGTTTAACTCCTAATAATCATGACAAAACCAACTCTCTCTCTCTCTCGCGCGCGCTCCAATAAGATCTACCAGGGCCGGGTGGGAGTTTTTTCTTGTTGGGTGAAAAATGTGATGGTGTAGTTTTTTCCATTGCCGGTGCAGCGAACATTTCTCCGGGGCCTGAGATAGTCACCGACTTCCACTATATTAAATAGGAAGTTGTTTTCCCTATGTTTTAAATTTGGGTTCACTGGTTAACTGAAATCATTTGACCAACTTATTTTCTCACACGGAAAACAATGCATGTTTCTTTGGTAAAATATCTTTCTCTAAAAAATCAAGTCTAAGTGAACAACTTCAAACTTAGGTGCTTTTCTATCTTGTGTTTAGCGACTTCCAACAATCCCGGGGGATAACACTCTCAATACCCAATCGAATTCTTGTGATCCAGATGCAAATTAGATTGAACCTTGTAATCTCCTTATGATTTCAGATTATGAGGTTCAATCTCGAATTCCAAGCTAAAACAAATCACAGACTGCGACTAATTGTATAGGCTATCATTGGGTAACTGTCTCTCTCTTAAGTAATTATCTTTGCATTTACAAGAGTAATTTAATTAAGATCGTAATGTGCCATGGGTTGCAGTACAAGACCAGAAATTCGGAAAGTAATTAGGTCCTTTTAGTATATTCCTCTCTAAATTAAGAATGGCGATTAAAATCAATCAAAACACCGAGCTATAAATCTAGGCGATTTCCCGACAAATCTCCCAGTTTGGTATTACTGGGCAGATATCCTTTATTTTGAAATTTATATTTGTAATCTCCTCCTAAAAAATCCAAATCCATGCCGTGCAAAGAAACTCGTCAATCAAAAATTAAAAGCTAAATAGATGGTTACCACATACACCGAGAAGTGTCCCTAAATAATGATTGCATGGATCACACTTGAAGGGCCCTTTGTGATCAAAGGTGGAGAAAGCCCCACTCGAATACTTTTATATGTAAATACTGCACCAGCTCTGAAGTAGATTCTTCTTTTTATCAATCGAAACTCCTTCCCAAACTGGACAAGCTCCTTTCCACCTGGCTTTGACATCAAAATCTTCATATTGAGGAGGAGAAAGAAAAAAATCATATCAAGAAAGTGTTATTTATTTTTGTGATCTCACATTTTAGACCCACATTTTCTCTTAAAGTTGCGACTATTCGACATAAAGTTTTTTCCACGCTTCGTACCTTTCGTGACAACCGCCCATTTGGTAACCGTCTTGATGGGAGACGGGATATAAAAAGGAACGTATGTTCATTTCTGACGGGTGATGACAAGGTCTAACACAAACTCTCATATTTGGAATACATCATCAGTACGTGAGGGAATTTGGTTAGTAGCGTGTCCCAAATTTTGTTTGATTTCAGGTTTTTCTGACGAACGCGAACAAGAACAATGGTTAGAGGTTTGTCTTCAATTGATCCTGGCTTCCCGCATATGAATTTTTACGTCTTTCATTTGGTATCAGAGCATGTTTAGTGCCTCTACGTTGTTTTGTTGTATTTTGGTGTATTTTCAGTGTATATTCGGGCTTTTAGAACATGAACAGTAACTTGAAGTTTTTAGGCCAAGAGAAATTCACCGATTCCGGGCAAAATCCGGTGACCCATCCCTCGAATTCGGACCCGTACGGTCGCACCGCCATGAGGAATATTAGTCATGAGTTATTTCGGCATTTCGGTGTTCGCCGGAGGCTAATCGGGCGGCGGAAGTCGCGGTGGTTGGGGAATTGTGTTTTGGGGTCAATTTTTAGTCATTTTCGCCGAAACTTGGACCCATATGGTCATGCCGGCATGCTCTTCAAAACCCACTATTAATTTGTGTCTGAGATGGGCTGCCGAAGAAGAAACGGCCGGCAAAACCGCGGCGGAACGGCGAAAAACGGCGAAGAAAACGACTGTCGCGCGAGGAAGAAGGCGCGTGGTCTTCACGTGCGCGCTGCAGTTGCAGGCGCGTGGAACCCACACACCACGCGCCGTTACGCACGCACAAACGCTGTGCGCGTGGGATCCACGCGCGCGCCAACCACCGGCGCGTGGAGTCCACGCACGCGAAACGCCCGCGGCGCTTGCTAGGCGCGTGCGTTGTGTTGAGCGCACGCGTGCGAGGCACGCGCCCGCGACCGATGCAGCGTGTGCTCGGCACGTGCCTGACGTGGCCGTGGGGCTGTTTTTACGCTTTTGCCCCTACGCAAATTCATAAATTTCCGTTTTGCCATTTCAAAAATTTTACGATCCTGTCCATGGCTGATGTATTTACTGTTCTGCCCTTTGATGTATTTATTTATTATTATGTCATTTTATGCATTTCTTTTGAATATTTTATGCATGAAATTAAATGTCCAATGGTCCATATAATTAATTTATTAATTAGAGAGTGGCCACATCATCTTTAATTAATTAAATTATATATTAAGAGCCTCCGGATCATATTTAGAAATGGACATTGATTGTAATTAATTATATTAATATGATGAATTTTATCCCACATGAATTTTCATTATATTAATATAATTAATTAGGATGAAATATCATATTATTTTTCTTAATTTACCCACAGGGATTAAGAAAAGGCATATAATATGGTAGTTTTTTTTCATGAAGTAATTATGAATCTATTTAAATTAAAAACTTAGCCCACATGTAGTTTTTATGTTATGTGATTCATATTGTGACATGTTTACATTGGTAAAACATGATTTATTTATATTTGTCTCAAATTTTGTGACATAAGCATGATTATTTGATATGTAGTTTCGCAATCTGTGAATTTCTCTGAATTTAAATTTGATGTTCCAATACTGAATGGTGAGTACTATAAAGTTTGGAAGGAGTCAGTTCTTCTTCAATTGGGGTGGATGGACATTGACTATGCTATAAGGAAAGACAAACCACCTACTCCTACTGATTTGAGCACTTCAACTGAGATAGCTCTTTATAACCAATGGGAGCAGTCCAACCGCATTTGTGCGATGTTTATAAGAGCTAAAATATTTCCTAGTATTCGTGATTCGGTTGCTCAGCATAGCAATGCTAAGGCTTTATTGGAGGCCATAGATGCGCAGTTTGAGAGTTCTGAGAAGGCGCATGCCATGACCCTAATTATGAAGTTTTCATCATTAAAGCTCACTAGTGTTAGAGGTGTGCGTGGGCACATCATGCAAATGAGAGACATTGCAGCTCAGCTTAAGAAACTTGAGGTTAAGATATCTGAATCTTTTCTTGTGTATTATATTTTGAACACTCTCCCACAACAGTATGCACCTTTCAAGATCTCTTATAACACACATAAGAATAAATGGTCAATTAATGAACTCATGACCATGTGTGTTCAAGAGGAAGAAAGACTGATTATGGAATTGGGAGAAAGTGCTCATTTGGCAACACAAGGAAAGGATAAGGGCTATGGCAAGCATAAGGGAAAAGGTAAAATACCTCCCCAAACTGACATTAAGAAAGAATCCAAATGTTTCTTCTGTAAATGGAATGGGCAAATAAGGAAGGATTGTGTCAAATTTAAGGCCTGGCTCGAGAAGAAAGGTAATCCAATCTCTTGTGTTTGTTATGAATCTAATATGACTGATGTAAGTCACAACACTTGGTGGATTGATTATGGATCTACAATCCATATTTCGAATTCCTTGCAGGGTTTTCAAAACCACAGGAAGCTAGTGGGAAGTGAACAAAGCATCTATTCAGGAAACAAGATGCGCTCACATGTGGAAGCTATTGGGACATATAGACTAGTTCTCAATAGTGGTTTTGTTTTGAATTTGGAAAAGACCTTTTATGTTCCTAGTTTTTCTAGAAACTTAATTTCAGTTTCAATACTTGTACCTTTGGGATACTCCTTTAACTTTTCAGATTCAAACTTTTGTTTATCATTTAAATCTGAAATTGTCAGGAGTGGTATTTTGTCTGATGGTCTTTTTCGAATTAATCTACAAGACAATGCCTATTATGATGCGATGCATGTTCATGATAAAGCTAGTATGAAACGATGTGTTGTGAAAGAACATTCCTTTATGTTGTGGCACCGGAGATTGAGACATATCTCCATAGAAAGAATTAAGCGATTAGTAAATGATGGAGTATTCGGTACTTTAGATTTTACTGATTGTGATACTTGTGTGGACTGCATAAATGGAAAGCAGACTAACAAAACAAAGAAAGGTGCCAAGAGGAGTACATAAATATTAGAAATCATACACATGGATATTTGTAGTCCGAATATGAACTCATGTGGTCAGAAATACTTCATCTCCTTTATAGATGATTATTTACGTTATATGTATCTCTACTTGATTCATAATAAATATGAAGCATTAGATGCCTTTAAGGTATTTAAGGTGGAAGTAGAGAAACAATGTAATAAGCAAATTAAGATCGTGAGATCAGATAGAGGTGGAGAATTCTATGGTAGATATACTGAAGATGGACAAGCACCTAGTCCATTTGCAAGATTTCTTCAAGAGCATGGGATAGTTGCCCAATATACTATGCTTGGTTCTTTGGACCAAAATGGCGTAGCGGAAAGAAGAAATCGGATCTTATTAGACATGGTGCGTAGTATGCTTAACAGCTCCAAACTTCCTAAATTCTTATGGACTGAAGCACTTAAGACGGCAGTGTACATATTAAACCAAGTTCCGACCAAGACTGTCCCAAAGACACCTTTTGAGTTATTTAAGGGTTAGAAACCAAGTTTACATCATGTGCGCATTTGGGGATGCCCGTCTGAAGTGAGAATTTATAATCCACGAGAAAAGAAGTTGGACCCAAGGACCATAAGTGGGTATTTCATTTGATATACCGAAAGGTCTAAGAGATACAGGTTTTATTGTCCATTTCATACCACTAGGATTGTGGAATCAAGAAATGTTAAATTTCTTGAAAATGACTTGATCAGTGGGAGTGATCGACCGAGGGATCTTGTTCCTAAGGAAGATCATTCAGACACTCAACCTTCCACCTCAAGTTTAAGGTTGGTTGTTGCTTATAATGCCCCTTCAGTTCAGCCGGTTATTGAACAACCAATTGTTGAAGTTCCACAACCTACTAATATTGATCTAGTAGATCCAGTTGTTCAGCAATTATCAGAAACTGTTGAACAACCAGTTGAGCAACGTGCTCCTTAAGAGAATGTTGATCAAACATTGAGAAGATCTGCTAGAATAAGGAAATCGGCTATTCCTAGTGATTATATTGTGTATTTACAAGAGTCTGACTACAATATTGAAGCTGAGAATAATCCCAAAACGTTTTCACAAGCCATGGACAGTGATAAATCTAATTTATGGTACAATGCCATGAAGGAAGAGATGAGTCCTATGGCATCTAACAAAGTCTGGAATTTGGTTGAGTTACCTGATGGTGCGAAGGCCATTGGTTGTAAATGGGTCTTCAAAACTAAGAAGGATTCATTGGGTAACATTTAAAGATATAAAGTTAGACTTGTTGCCAAATGATTCACTCAAAAGGAATGAATAGATTACATGGAGACTTTTCCTCCTGTATCTAAAAAAGATTCTCTTCGTATTGTCTTGGCATTAGTTGCCCATTTTGATATGGAATTACATCAGATGGATGTGAAAACGGCGTTTCTCAATGGAGAACTAGAGGAGGAGGTTTACATGAAACAACATGAAGGATTCTCCTCTAGTAAAGGTGAGCATTTGGTGTGCAAGCTTAAGAAATCTATATATGGCTTGAAACAAGCATCTTGCCAATGGTACTTAAGGTTTCATGATGTCATCTCTTCATTTGGTTTTATAGAGAATGTCATGGATCAATGTATATATCAGAAGGTCAATGGGAGCAAAATTTGTTTCCTTGTGTTGTATATGGATGATATACTACTTGCAACCAATGATAAGGGGTTGCTACATGAGGTGAAACAATTCATCTCTAAGAATTTTGACATAAAGGATATGAGTAAGGCATCTTATGTCATTGGCATTAAGATCCATAGAAATAGACCTCGAGGAATTTTAGAACTATCTCAAGAAACCTATATCAATAAGGTCCTAGAGAGATTTCGGATGAAAGATTGTTCACCAAGTATAGCACCCATTGTGAAGGGTGACAGGTTCAATTTGAACCAATGCCCGAAGAATGATCTAGAAAGGGAACAAATGTACAACATTCCATATGCTTCTGCTGTTGGAAGTTTGATGTATGCTCAAGTTTGCACTCGACCTGACATCGCTTTTGCTGTGGGAATGTTGGGAAGATATTAGAGTAATCCAGGTTTAGACCACTAGAGAGCTACAAAGAAAGTGATGAGATACCTTCAAGGTACCAAAGACTATATGCTTATGTATAGACGGACTGACAACTTGGAAGTGGTCGGTTATTCGGATGCGGACTTCGCGGGCTGTGTTGATTCATGAAAATCAACATCTGTATACATTTTTATGTTAGCTGGCGAAGCCGTGTCATGGAGAAGTGCCAAGCAGACCTTGATTGCTACTTCCACTATGGAGGCTGAGTTCGTTTCTTGTTTTGAGGCTACCTTGCATGGTGCATGGTTGAAGAGTTTCATTGCTGGGCTTAGAATTGTTGATTCTATTTGTAGGCCATTAAGAATATATTATGACAATTCAGCTGTGGTTTTTATGGCTAAAAATGCCAAAAGTGACGGTCAAAGTAAGCATATCGACATTAAGTATTTAGCCATAAGGGAACGTGTTAAGGAGAATAAAGTGGTCATTGAACACGTTAGCACTGAATTGATGTTAGCCGATCCTTTAACTAAAGGCAAGCCATCAATGAAGTATAATGATCATGTAACTAGTATGGGAATAAGTCCCATCATGTAATTTGTTGTCATATGAACGATTTTTGTTGTATGAAATTCTTATTCAGTTGTAATGTTGATTCTCAATTTTTGTGTACACATTTTGTTGTTTATGAGAATAACATTTATCCTTGGTTCTAGAATAAACATGGGGTTTATTCATTAAGATTTGTTGTCACATATAGGCTGACATTAAAGAAATAAGGTGCATTGTGATACATGAAAGATATTACTCACTCTTAGAGGACATGTCGCAATGATCCATGTGTTTTGTTTCTTTTCTTTAAGCATAAAGTTTTTGTGGAATTAGTTGAATAATCCGTATGATGAAAATGATGGGATCAAGTGGGAGAATATTATTTATTTTTGTGATCCCACATTTTAGACCCACATTTTCTTTTAAAGTTGCGGCTGTTCGACATAAAGTTTTTTCCACGCTTCGTACCCTTTTGTGATAACCGCCCATTTGGTAACCGTCTTGATGGGAGACGAGATATAAAAAGAAACGTACGTTCATTTCTGATGGGTGATGACAAGGTCTAACACAAACTCTCATATTTGAAATACACTATCAGTACGTGATTGGGTTAGTAGCGTGTCCCAAATTTTGTTTGATTTCCGGTTTTTCTGACGAACGCGAACAAGAACAATGGTTTGGAGGTTTGTCTTCAATTGATCCTGACTTCCGCATATGAATTTTTACGTCTTTCAGAAAGTTCAAAAATCTGGTTGGATCCACGTGGCTCTATGGAAGTAAACGCTAGGTGCATCGGAGCATATCTCGACTTTTTCATCTTCCATGGAGTAATAGTGCACCTTCTTATCTTTGTCATGGAAATAGATACGGTTTGGCTTGATCCCGGGAAGGCAACTCTCGGAATTGAACTCCGCCGAGATCGCAGAGTTGCCATTCAAGAAGAGAGCCGCGTTCCCCAAATTTTGGACCTCTTCCTGAGCTCCCTTCTCCAGATCCACTACAAAAACTCGGATGCTTTCTACGGTTCCATCCTCTTGGTTCCATATCTTCCAAGCCACCACCAATGTGCCTGAACATTCCACGAGATAGGGATAACCCGAGAAATTGTGCCCAAGAAAGAGTCGCAATTGCATTCGGCACTCCCTCTCGTCGAGGGTCATGATTCGGCTACGCGAATCCAAGGCCACGAATTGCCCGTCGTAATGAATCAGTTGAAGGAAGGTGGACCGAGGCAGGTTCGCGGCCGGGCTCACTCCCGTCCACGCATTTTTCCTGACCTGTGAAGGGCATACCCTAGTGATCGAAGATCCCGACAGAGAGTGACCATGACAGTGTAGTCCCCGGACGAAGAAGGGCTCGAGGACAACGCGATCCTGTGGATTCTAATGGAGCCGCTGCCCCGGTGCCTCTTTAGCGGACGGAGACGCGACTTGTGGCGAAGCTTCGTCAAGGCGGGGAGTTCGATGCCGACCCGCGAGAGCGGATTGAAGATGCAGTACTGATTGCCCCACCTCGACACGCGTTGGTCGAAGCCCCACCTCGACACGAGTATCCATCGTGGTGGATTCACGGCCTGGGGTCGAGATCCTGGCAACCGCACTTGGTGAGTTCTCCCTCTAGAGGTGCTGAAGAACTCGGCTACTCCGTTGCCCACATAAATCATGAGCCACGGGGCTTTTGACTTCGCGTTGTACGTGTCTCTGATGGCAGCAGACCGCCATGAGGTGCACACCCCTCGAAAAGCTAAAAAGTCTTCTATGGCTAGCCGTCAGCGATGAGTTCTAGGATCTCTTGCGGGAGTTCTTCCCAACTCGCCATCGGAGGTTGAATGATAGATTTGCCCGGTGAGCAACTTCTTGATGAGTTTATCACTTCGTATCATGAGGGAGGTCCTAAATAGAAAAGACGATCTTCAGGGATTCAGTCTCTTTCAACGAATTTGTCTCACAAATCTTATAGCTTATTTTCTTTATCTTGAATGAATATTCCTTTGTCGTGGCTAGCAAGATATACTGCCCTCTCAGGATATACTGCCCTCTCGGATTTGATGTTTTAAGATTTAAATCTTTCTATTGAATATAGAAAATCTTAAATGTAGTTTCATTTTCAAGTTTTTATGAATAAAATCCCATTGAAAGCCCGTATATATTATATAAGTGAATGATAATTGTGCCATAGTAAACGATGCATGAAATTATAATTAAAAGATAAATTGACTTATAACACTTAAACGCATTTTCTTAAATATTTAACACTTTTCATTAGAAATAATTCTACATACCATTTTAACTAGAAACTTGTTTTCCTTAAGAGCAAATATAATGCGATTCCTATTTTAAATAACTCGAGTTTTATTCAATGTTTTCAATCTCTTTCAATATCCACGTTAACAATATGAACGAATTATATTAAAATTTAAAGGGCTTTGATAATATAATAGTAAAGTATTTATTGTGGTATCTGTATTGAATTTGTTATAATTTAATTCTTCAGTATCATTTGTGCTTATAATGGTCAAGTTGAAAATTGCTTGTAAGACAACATAAATATCAACAATTGTATTTGAAATTGTATTAAATCATATCGACTATTTTAAATATAAAATATAAACGGTAATTTTAGTTAAAACAATATTGGCCATAAAAAGATCCCTGTTAGAAAAATGGATATAGCGAATTGAAAAAAATTGTAGCCATCTTTTCTGTTTTTTCCACTTTCTCCCCTCTTCCGTTATCTCCACTAATTTGAAGTATTCTCTTCATCAACAATCCTCACAGAACTTGTTGAAGGTGAAGTCAATTTGTATGTGCACTCGGATCCCCTTCTTTGTTGGGGATGGGGAAAAATTTCTACCCTTTTCCATGGCCATATCCTGTTTTTCCACATGCAAACATCTTTCAATTACTCAGGCCAAACTTCGTTGCAATATAACGAAATACTTTAATTCTATCATTCTTATTTAATTTCGTATACATTCGAATGCATTTATGGGATATTAACCTAAAAACTTAGGAAAATATTTTTGATCAATGCCATATAGTTTTGCATTTTTATCGTCTCCACTCACTCACAATATGAAAAGAGAGTGAGAGAGGAAGGTTTAGATAGTGAGAGAGAGGACAAAGTTATTGGAGAAACATTTTCAAGTAATTTTGATTGTTTCCAAATTGTATTTAGTATAACTTTTACTATGGTATTGTGCAGATGTTTGTGACAAGTGTAAAGAGCAGAGGTGACGTTCGTAAAGGAAAAATATTACAAGTCTGTTCTAAATTTACTAATAATTGCCCTTGTTAGGGATTTGCGCAGTTTCACTTGCATGGGAGTTGTTCTATGCAGAAATGACTTGACAAGATTCAAGGTTCTTCCGGCAGATTAGGATGTCTTAGATAGCTTTGATTAGATGAGACTAAAGCAGGGCTCGTTAGATTGGTTCGGCTTATTCTTCAACCCTTTTAGTGGGTTTGGGAAAAAAATGAAAATATTACTCAAGTTTCAAAAATTATGACAAGTTTCCATGGGAATCTACTAAAAGTCAAATGCATGTAACGCAAGATTTAGATTTGAAAAAAGTGCAAAGTAAAAATTGATTCAGGTGGACCCTAAGTTCATGCACTTGTGCAATTTTATCATATAGTAGCTGAATAAATTACAAAATCAATCCCTTCTTTTTTTTTGCGACACTGGTGTAATTACCATGCAAAGAAAAGTTTTATTTCAATGCCAGGCCAAAGTAAAGAAAGGCTAGAAAAGAACTCTTAGAAAAATTATGACCACGCGCAGCATGCACACATCTGTACCCCCGGCGTCTTGGCACGATAAGGAGCGTAAGTGCAATTTAACCGCTGCCAATCCGGTCGGTTCAATTGTTCAGGCTAAACACTCGGAGAGTGTATCTATTTCCCATTTCTATATTCTGTTTAGCAACTTCCAACACTATTAAGGAGGACACTCCCAAATTTCAATTAGTTTGTTGGCATTCAGATGCAAATTGAATTTGAACCTGCCAATCTATTTATGGTATTTATTTGACTATTAAGCGAATGATCTTTGCATTGGAGATCGTAACTTAATTAAGAACGCTAGGGAAAATTAATTCGACCTTTTATCACCATGACTTGATAAGATTATTAAGTCCCTTTAGTAGTTTTCTTTTTGTTACAAATGGTGATTTTCATCATTTAAACACCTAGTTAGGTATCCAAGGTCTCTAACTATCTTTCCATGTAGTCCAATTACCTATGTTCATCGACCAAAAAGGAAATCACCTATGTTCAAAGGATAGCTTATATTTTCTTCTATAATCAATTATAAAAATAAGATAAGCGTTGGAATTTTTTTCAACCGGTAGCTAAGTTCTCTTAATCTATTATTATTTATCTCTACTATATGTAACCATTTTACAATAACCAAAGTACCCTTATATCATCTCACCTTATAAAAGTAGAGAATGTTAGATATCAATTTATAATTAAGATTTGATATTTTTATACGATTACATAACAAATCTTTCATTTTGATTTTGCGCACATATTCTTGAGTTTGAGATGTATATCCGTAATCTCCTCTAAAAACATCCCAATCCATGTCGTGCCAAGAAATTAGTCAATCAAAAATTAAAATCTAAACTTACACCCACAACTAAAATATGTTCTTCTATTAGCGAAAAAGTTGATCCCGTGGGTCGCCCGTGTAGGGCCCTTACGATCAAGGGCGGAGATGGGCCATTCCAGTGGACCCGGGTTTGACATCAAAATCTTCATATCAAGGAAGATAAAAAAACTCGGAACATTCAAAAATCAGGTTGGAACCAATCGGCATCGACGACGCGACGCCTAGTTGCGTCAAAGGGACAACTGCTAGTTACATCAAGGTATGTCTCGAATTTTCTGTCCTCCACGCTGTAACTCTTGATCTTCTCTTCTTTGCCATCATGGCAATAAACGCGGTTTGGCTTGATCCCGGGAAGGCAAGACTCGGCGTTGAACTCCACCGAGAAGGAAGAGCTACCATTCAAGAAGAGAGACATGTTCCCCAAGCTTTCGACCTCTTCCTCGGTTCCCTTCACCAAATCAACTTTGAAAACTCGAATCTCTTTCACGGGTCCATCATACTTTTTGCGTCGTATCTTCCAAGCCACTAGCAATGAGCCCGAACATTCAACAAGATAAGGATCACCGTCCACATAACGATTCGTCCCTAGACATAGTCGCGATTCCATGCGACTCTTTCTCTCGTTAAAAGTCATTATTTGACTGCGCATCCAAGCCCACAAATAGCCTATTGTAATAAATCAGTTCAAGGACGGTGCACTGACGCCGAGGCCTCGCACGATTCGCTGCCATCCACGCATCTTCTCCTGATCTGAGAAAGGAAAACCCTGGTGATGGGCCATAAAAATCATGACTGAGTAGCTCCTGGACAAAGAAGGGCTTGAGGACAACGCGATCGCGTAAATGAGACGTAACTCAGGGTGAAGCTCGTTCAAGGCCGGGAATTCAAAGCTGATGGACGAAAATGGATTGACGATACGGTATTCATTGTGCCTCTTTGACACAAGTATTCATCCTAATGTAGACAAGGTCTAGTCAGGAGATCCTGGCAACTGTACTGGGTAAATTCTCCCTATAGAGGGGTTGCATAACTCGGCTATTCGGCTGTACGTATAAATCACAAGCCAGGGGCTTTTGATTTCGCATTATACGTCTCCTTGGCAGAAGTAGTCTGCCATGAGGTGCACACTTGTCGAACAGCTAAAAAGTTTTCCATGGCTAGTTGTCGAATGATGAGTTCTAGGATCACTGGCGGGAGTTCTTCCCAAGTCGCCATCGTAGGTTTTTTTTTTTTTTTTTTTTGGGTCAAAAAGAAACGTTGCATTAGTTAAAACGAAAATTACATCCCGCGTCAAAGGCGTCGAGAGCGAGAAGGTCTAACAAGGGAGAAGGGGGTAAAACAGCCCAATTAGAAGGCAAGGAGCCATTGTTGTGGGCCTTAGTAGCCCAATCCGCAGCAGAGTTTGCTTCTCTTCTGTGAAACCTAACACATGACCGGGTGAAACAGGGGAGCATAGCAGCAGCTTCAGTGATCAGGGGTTTGACTTCCCATGGCGACGCTTGAAGATCTCGTGCCACTTCAACCATCACAAGGCAGTTGGACTCGATTATAAGAGGACCTGTAGTCTTGTTGTCGTTCATCAAGTGATGTAGAGCAATACTCAGAACCTAGACCTCCACCTGCAACGCCGAAGAAGTGGGTACTGTTTTTGTGAATCCTTCAATCAAAGTACTGTTATGATCACAACAGAGATAGGCGATTGATCCGTTGGTGCTTCCTGACTGAAAAGCCCCATCTATATTGATCTTTAGGACTCCTGGATGGGGGGCCTCCATGATGCGCCGGGATTTGGATTTCTTCGATCTGAACCAACCCCATGGAAAGGAACTGAGATGATGTTAGCCGTGTGAACTTGGGCAAGTGCTACTGCAACAACATGAAAAGGATCAAGATTCTAATGGCAGAAGATGGATCTATTGCGCGATTTCCAGATTTGCCATAAAATTGTGGCGAGAAGCTCCAAACCGGTAAGGTCTTCCCTTTATCAAATAGATTAGCGATCTGATCCTCTATGCGATGAATATCTGCAGGTAATATAGGAACACTGATTTGGGGGTGAGACCAAACTTGTGAGGTCCATGGACATAAAAGAAATAAATGTTCCAACGTTTCTGGTTGCTGAGTTGAGCATAGGGTACAGATAGGATCATCACTGATTTTTCTGTGGAATAGGTTGTCCTTAGTGGGCAAGGCATTTTGGCATAAAGACCAAAGGAAAAGTTTAATTTTGGGAGTGATATTGAGTTTCTAGATGTTTTTCCAGAGGTGCTGTGGTGGTTGATATGATGAAGATGCTCTGTTTAAGTTGGTAGTAGATGCTGCTCGTTGAATAACACTATATGCACTTTTCACAGTAAACTCACCTCGAACTATGCATGGCCAAATGATCTGATTTGCCATATAATGAGGTCTGATAGGGATCTTAAGGATTTCTGTTATAGTCTCAACATCAAAGAGATGTTCTAGTAAAGTCATATTCCATAGGTCAGTTTCTGTATCAATCGGATCAGCAACTCTTTGAGGTTCCTCTGCAGCAGCTATTCCTCCTATTTTACCTTAAGGAAGCCAGCGGTCCTCTCGAATTTTTATACTAGTTCCATCTTCGACCGACCATTGAATCTTTGATAAAATGGAATCCCGTCCAACTAGTATGCTCGCCAACCCCAGAAGGTTGAATACCTTTTGAGGTAGTTAAGAAATCCCGTGAATGGAAATACGTACCTTTAAAAAGTTTGCCCCACAAAGAAGTAGGTTGCTGTATTAGTCGTTAGGCCTGTTTGCCTAACATGGCTTTATTGAAAGCAACGAGGTCTTGAAACCCAAGTCCTCCCATTTCCTTCCCGGTCTTCAGTATTTCCCAGTTCTTCCAATGTATTCCTGATTTTCAGCAGTCATTTTGCCACCAAAAACGTGTAATCTTTTTTTCAATGGACTTGCAAAGCGAGATGGGGATTTTGAAAACTAACATAGCGTATTGTGGGATTGCCTGTACCACACTTTTTATAAGAATCTCCTTACCACCTTTAGAAATGAGACTTTTTTTCCATCCATCAAGTTTGGCATTGACTTTCCCAAGTATCCAAGCAAACATATCACGTTTGGATCTTCTCCAGTCCAACGGGATACCAAGGTATTTTCCCGTTTTTGCTAACACCGGGATTCTAATTTCCTATGCTAAGCTTTCCTTAAATCTGTCCAGGCAATCTTTACTGAAGAAGATACCCGACTTATTCCGATTGATTGCCCGTCCC
The DNA here is from genome assembly GCA_014182375.1 of Eucalyptus virginea. Classification (NCBI taxonomy): domain Eukaryota; kingdom Viridiplantae; phylum Streptophyta; class Magnoliopsida; order Myrtales; family Myrtaceae; genus Eucalyptus; species Eucalyptus virginea. The sequence goes on from CM024518.1 coordinate 33,530,742, forward strand.
GTAGCAAGACAAGATCGATTTAGATTGTTGGCTAGTTCTTGGCATTCTTGTACCGTCGACCCATTTAGGAAAAATATAGTGTCATCGGCAAAAAACAAATGAATCAGAGTTGGACATCACCTGTTTAGCTGGATACCCTTAAGGTTTCCCATATGGAGAGCTTGATGGATGAGAGTAGTTAGCACATTCGCCATTAGAATAAAAAGATAGGGAGATAGAGGATCTCCCCGTCGACCTCGCGTCGGGTGGAAGTAATTCGGTTGTTCCCCATTAAATTTGACACTTATGGAGACTGTCGTGATGCACTGCATGACCCACTATACCCAAGTAGAATAGAATCCTAACCTGAGTAGATAGTCTTTGAGAAAATCCCACTCAACACAGTCATACGCCTTTTGCATGTCCATTTTGACAATAGCCTGAAATTTTCTCTTTCTAGTTCTCGTCTTTAGCTGATGAAGAACCTCTTGCACAATTAAAATATTGTCCTGTATTTGACGGTCGCTTATAAATGCACTTTGTTCCATAGAAATGAGGTCAGGAAGGAAATGTTTCAGTTGGTTGGTGAGCACCTTGGATATTATTTTGTAGGCGTAATTACAAAGACTAATGGGTCGATACTGGTCTAGACATTCTAGGTTAGGGACTTTTGGTATGAGTGTGATAATGGCTCAGTTTAGTTCTGAGGGCATCAAGTTGGATTGAAAATGTTGCTGCACCGATGAATAAACTTCATCTTCTAAGATATCCTAGTGATGTTGGTAAAATAGGCCGTTGAATCCATCAAGACCTAGAGCTTGAGTTTTCCCCAGCTGGAAAGCGGCTAGTTGGACTTCCTCTCGAGTAATAACTGAAATTAGTTTAGTATTCATATCAGTGGTCACAACACACTCACATTTATCAATAACCGGTCCATAGTCACGATAGCCCTCTGTTTTGTAGCGCTTAAAGAAGAATTCCATCGTCATTTCCTTGAGAAGATGATCTAACCCATCTTTGATTATCATCGAGTAGCATCCTGATTTTGTTTTTGTTTCTGCGTTGAATAGTAGTGGCATGAAAGAACTTAGTATTTTTATCACCCCACTGGAGCCAATTTATCCTAAAGCGCATAGCCCAGTACTTTTCCTCCTGCTACAAGCGTTGTGTAGCTTATCTTTCAATGTAGTGACGAGCTGTTTGTCATAGAAGCCGGGCCGATTAGTTAATGATTGTAGTTGCTTTCTTTGTAAAGGTGCTATCTGTTCCTTTGCTGGAGAGAAAGTGACTCTACTCCACTTCAAAAGAGCCCAATTGACTTGTTTTAATTTGTATTGCAGGTTATAGCCCGTTGCTTGAGCTGAAGACCAAGCCTTTTCGATGACATCCCGACAAGCCTGATCCTGCAACCAATAAGCTTCGAACTTGAAGGTCTTGCCTTTGCTACGCAATCTTGCATTAGTAGTAAGCACCAAAGGGCTGTGATCCAAACCCACTACTAGTAAAGCGAAGACTTCAGCCTCAAGGAAAGTGATCCTCCAGTTCCAGTTGCAAAGAACCCTGTCCAATCTTTCTTTAACCAAGCCATCCCTCTCTCGGTTATTCGTCTAGGTAAATGCGCAGCCTTTGCTTTCTATATCCATCATTGCACAATCATGTAGAACTTCTCTAAAGGACCACATTTGCAAAAAATCAGGGAATCTCTTACCTACTTTCTCCCATTGATAGGTTATTTCTTTGAAGTCCCCTGTGCAAACCCAAGGTAAAGAGTTGGTGGATGCGATTCGTTGAAGGGCTGTCCATAAGGGTTGGCGCGAGGGAAGAGTTGCTGGTGCATGTACATAGGTCAGTCGCACATGTATTCCTCTCCTTGTCTCTATACATATGGTATCGATATAGTCTTGAGTAGTTAGTTCCACCCGTAGAGAGGACAAGGGATGAAATCTCCCTATTGATTACGATACATTAATGGGAGAAAAATCCTCGGATAATCCCCTTATCTTATGTCCTTTTTTACTTACCCGTAGGTCAAATGATAGATTTGTCTGGTGTGTGACCTCTCGATGAATTTATTTCTCGTAACATGAGGGAGGTCCTAAATAAGAAAGACAATCATTAGGGATTCGGTTTCTTTCAACAAATTGTCTTACAAATGTTATAGCTTATTTTCTTTATCTTGGATGAATATTCCTTTGTCGTGGTTAGCGAGATACACTGCCCTTTTGGTTTTGATATGTTAAGATTTAAATCTTTCTATAGAATATACAAATTTTTAAAGCTAGTTTCATGGTATAAGAACACTAAGAGTGCCAAAACTTTTATACGACACTCATTTAAGTGCCAAAACCTTCTTTTTTACTCACTTAAATGCCACCTCGGAGAAAAATTGATCACTTGAGTGCCAATTTTGCCCAAATGTCATACATGGATTTTTTTTTTTTTTTTTTTTTTTTTTTTTTTTTTTTTTTGTGAATTTCCTTTTTTTATTTGTATTTTGTATTTTGTATTTTTTAGGGTTGGCAAGGGTCATCTTGTTGTCTGTGGCCACCTCACCCACAACCATGAAGGCCCTAGGTGAGGTTGCGAGGGCCCTCGTTGGCTGTTGGGTGACTGTGGGCGACGCCGCTTAGAAAGGGTGAGGATCGCTGTAGTCTTGCTAGCTATTGATGAGGCCTCAACAGCCTCGCCCAGGACCTTTGTTGTCACGCCCCGATCCTTAGGCATGCACACATCCTTCACACTTGGTCGATTTTATATTGCGATATCCTGGACTAAGTATCGTCGACCCTTTCATTTATTTTAAGCACATGCGGAAGCAATTAAAATCCCCAGACAATAAAACGATGGGATAGAAAAGCAGGGCCATATTTTTCATATTGAAATTTATAACCAAACTTTTATACAAAACACAAACCACTTCATAACTATTCACATCAAAATGGAGATCTCAAAAGAAGATAGGATCTCAATCCATCCGGCCATACTCAAGGCCCCTCTCGGGACTATCTTCTTCTTCCAAAAATCCTTCTCCTCGATCTCACTTCCGAGTTCTCCTTCCCGCACTCCTTCTCCTCGGCTCCTCATCGGGGTCCCCGAAATATTTTCCCAAACCGGATGAGACTACGTCTCGCCGAGTTCTACCCCACTAAGCCCGATTAGTAAACCATTATACTATAGGCTGCCTAAACACGCACAGGGGCGAGATGACTTACCTTGGCCTCGCATCCCACCTGCAAGTCAGTACAATTCACAATAGGCACCCATTTACTTCAAACAAATCGAACCAGTCGATTACATGTCATACAAATCATTCTCCACGGAGGAGTATCTAAAAGCTAGGCCACGTGTATTCTCCAGGATGACATTCCAGGTCTCCGAGTCCATGTGCCTCGAACCTTGGGCTCACGTGCATTCTCTAAGGCGACCTCTTCGCCAAAGTGATACATCAAGTCACCGAGCCCACGTGCCCTTTTAGATGCTCCTGGCCCACGTGCATTCTCTTGGTGCTATCTCACCAAAGTGATGCATCAATTCACCGAGCCCACGTGCCCTTTTAGATGCCTGGGCCCACGTGCCTTCTCTTAGGTGCTATCTCACCAAAGTGATGCATCAATTCATCGAGCCCACGTGCCCTTTTAGATGCCAAACTCTGTCACCGAGCCACGTGCATTCTCCAGGATGACATACCGAGTCTCCAAGCCACGTGCATTCTCTTAGGCGACTTTTTCGCCAAGGTGACATACTCAACCACTGAATTCACTTGCATTCTCCAGGTGATATTCCAATTCACCGAGCCCACGTGTCCTCTTTCAAGTGATTACCAATCTACTTTCAATACCGACAACCAATGCCCAACGATTTCTCAATCAAATAATTAAATCAACTCAACAAAGCATTATAAATGCTGAATAACATACTTGGCCATTTACCAATCAACAATTCAATATCAATCAATTTCAATCAATTTAGGGTAAATCCCTAAAATATCACAATTTATTCAATTACATACAACGTGGAGCTCAAATAAATAAACGGACTGCACCACGACGATCAGCACGAGATTTCGGTCGTCGGCCATCAAAATCTTAATTTCCGAAAAATAATTTATTAATTTATTAATTTCGAAAATTAAATAATTAATATTAAAAATTCAATTTAGCACAAAATAAAGCCCAATTAAATAAACGAACTTCACCACGGTCACCAACATAAAATTCTGGTTCCGGACCATCTTAGTTGAATTTTCGGAAAATAAATAATTATTTAATTTAATTCCGAAAATTAATATTTAAATACTAAAATTCCACTTAGGCCCGAAAAGCCTAATTGGAGCCCACTAAGAGTCGGGAAAATCCCGAGGCACTTCCAATAATTAGTAGACCACGTCTACTTGCTAATTACACAATCAATTTATCTAAATCGCATCACAATTGACTAATAATTGCTAATTTATTCTAATCTAACAACCTAAGCATAATTAATTAAAACTAAACCAACCTTAAGTATAATTAGCCAACTACTCCGGGATTAGTGAGATTACTTACCAAATCGTGCGCAAATCGGATCAATTCGACGACGGCGACGCGAGGAACAACAAACTCCAAAGCACGGCTTAGGTTCGGGGCCCGGAAACGGCCCAAAAGCGGGCCTAAAGCCACTGGAAACCCACTTGTGGGTTTCTGCCTTTGGTTGGCCGGAGCAGATCCGGCGGCCAAAACAGCGAGGGGAGGCCGGCGGAGAGCAAGGGGGACGCCGAGGAGGTCCGGTGGAGCTGGGCGGTGGCCGGAGGTGGCCGGACAGGGGCTGAACAGAGCTGAGCAGAGGCCAAACGGGGCTGGACGGCGCACGACGAGGACGGCGGGCGCGGGTGGGAGGCGGCGGAGCGCGCGGCGTGCGCGAGCGTGCGGTGCGGGCGGCGGGACGGGCGGCGACGGCAAGCTGCAGCTTCGCTTCTGTTTCGGTTTGCTGGTTCCCACGCGAAGAAACAAGAAGAAGAAGAAGTGTTCGGTCACGTGGGGGAGAAGAGAGAGGAGAGAGAAGAAGAGAGAAAGAAGAGATAAGAAGAAGGGGTTTTCTTTTTGACTAGTCAAAGGTAGAAAATAAAGAGGGAGAAGCTAATTTAAAATTGGCAAAAGGGGGCATTCGGTAGGTGGGGATGCTCGCACGAAGGGGGGAGGGGAGGAGAAAGAGAAAAGAGAGAGAGAAAAGGAAGAGAGAGGGAGGGAAAAGAAATAATATAATATAACACCACATGGTCTTATTTTTTTCTTTTCTTTTCTTTTCTCTTTCCCTTTCTATTTTCTTTTGGTCTTCGATTTTTTCTCCGATAATTTCTTTTTTGAAATTTCGGACTCCTCAATAATTTGATGGACGATGAGGATCCTAAAAATGACTGTGACACGATCAATATTCGATTCCCGAAACCAAATTAAATTACATGGTTAGAATCAAATCCAACCAATTAGGTAGCTTTTAGGGATTTTACTGCGGTTATATCCCTTAACGGCTTCACCCAATAGGTTAGCTAACTCGTGAGTGATTAGCTCAGAGAAAAAGGACCATAGGCACGCCGACGATATGCACATTTCACTTTATCGAAAAGGGGGTCGAATTTCAGGATGTCACATTTGTAGCTAGATCTGGGTGAGGGCCCACACTACGAAGGCCTTGCCGTGACAGCCCTCACCTGCTTTGAGTGGCGTCCAACTTTAAGTAGCCACAAGTGATGCCATCTAGAGCAAGTGAGGTGGTTGTGGCTGGCGAGGGTCTTCGGTGACCCTCACCAATCCTAAAGAAAAAAAGAAAAAAAGAAAAAGCAAAAATTAAAAATAAAATAAAAACAATAATATTTTTAAAAAATTTAGAAAATTTTGGGGTTGTTATGTCTATTTTTCAAGCGGGGAAAATTTGAAGTGGCACTCAAGTGATTGATTTTTCAAATTTGTGACACTTAAGTAAGTGAAAAAAAAAATTGATACTTAAGTGAGTGTCATACAAAAGTATTGGCATTGGCACTTATACTGTTCTTTATTTTCAAGCTTTTATGAATAAAATCCCATAGAAAGCCTATACATATTATATAAGTGAATGATAACCGAAGTAGTCCGAAGATATGGGGTTAGAGGCAATGTTAAAGGTGGACTAATAGTTGTTGATTGGCATGAGTTTTTCCAAATCCTTATCTCGTGTAGCGTTGGTATTTTTAATTTAACCGTATTAACCTTCAACAATTCTATGTGAATGAGTCACCATTAGCTTATTGGAGTCAAATTAGAAACCAATTGAGTACTTCCTAAGCAATTAGAGAATCTAAATATGTGAACTTGATTACGTTAGTTATTTCAACTAATGCCCTTATGATGCCCTAAATTGACTGATTTGTTATCTAATTGTTGATGCGGACCTTATCCAATTATAATTACTCAGGTTCTTTGTCCATTAAGTGATCATGCCACGGTCATGTGTGATCATTGGGGTCCTAATATTTACCCTAACCATTTCACTAAACTAGAAAAAGGCACAATCAAGAACCTGAAGAAAATTAAGAGCCCAAAAAGATTATTGACGTGATAAGATGTTACGGTGCTGTAGTTTACTTGAAAAGAAGAAGGGGCTAGTTAAAGATCATGAGTATTCTCCAAGCTCGTATAATTTTCTTTTTAACTTTGGCAAAATAAAAGCTGTCAAGTCACCGTCATGTTCAAATTTTTTTAATTCAAGTATGATAAAAAAAAAATCAATGATTAGTGGTGTGAAAGCTAGTACGAGCACCTAGAGGGGGGGTGAATAGGTGTAAAAACAAATTTCTGATATAAGTGTGCGACACTAATCAACAATAGATTATGAAAAGGAAATTAGTCTCTTGTAAACAAATCAAGTTACGATCAAAGTAAAAGAGCGTAGGGAAGAGAATATGAACATAGAGTTTATAGTGGTTCGGCTTAATCCAAGTCTACGTTCACTCTTCCACACTAATAGCCCATTGGCTGGATTTCACTATGAAACAAAAGAGTTGTTACAGTAAAACTCTTCCTTGATTTCACAGTGTAGAGACTCTGCTACACTTCCTCAAGGTATCTCAAAGATATAGACTCTCTTTTGCCTGCAAGATTTCTTTCAACAATTTAATTGACTAAGAACAAGGAGTTTCGGACTTTGGAATTCTTCTATCGCGCACACCCTCAAACAACTGGAACGTCTTCCTTATATTCTCCTTCATGCCATCACACTTGTTGGCACTTACCAAAGGAATTCTTCCAATCTACCCGTTGGACAGAATCAATTAGGAAGATTTCGAGCTATTTAAGGAACATGACGATAGCCCACCAATCTTGCTCGCCTATATAATCAGGATTTAGGTTTTCATAAGTAGAACCTTCCAAGTATACTTCGCCAATCAACGGATCCAAAATCCTTGAATCAATCTTGATTTGAATAATGGATTCCGACATGATATATTCAGCCAAGAGATCTTCTCTAGTCGATAGAATTAAATTTTAACGAAACATTCAGTTCTAGATAAGCCTTCTTTGACGGTCTAGAAACTGTCAATGAGGATAGACTTTGAGTCTTGAGTCTGGCAGTCCGGAGGTCTTCAGACTTTGATAGAAGAGTCTGCAAGTCTTCAAACTATACTAATGGAAACGTTTTGTCAACTTCAAAACACTCAAGGAAGTTTTCTCCAACAATCTCCCCATTTTTGATGGTGACAAAACTTTCCTACAGATTTGGATAACTTTGACCTGCAAAACATTACTCAAGCAAACATGGATATCTCACAAAAGATAAATGACTTAGTAAGGATAACATTTGAATCTGCATATACAGAAAGTAGATTAGTTATGTAAATGAGCAAAGCCATGAGATATCAATAGTGCTTAAGATAAACAAACGTTTAAATAATCAAATCCAAATCTAGTCCAAATCCAAACAGCCAAACACAAAAGTCAAGTCAATCAAACATAATCGTCACAAAAGTTCAACAAGTCAAGAGTTCAAAGTTCAAAGTCAAATTTGCACCACATCTCTCCCCTTTTTGTCATCATTAAAAAGGTAGAGATGAAAATAGAATGTAATTGAGATTGCTTGGGAACACGAACAAGCTGGAAATCTCCCATTGACTGGACAATCCCTTCCAGCTTTTTCAAATCCTCCTTCAGTTGCGCCACTTCTTCACCCTTAGCATTTGCTTCAACTTAAAGAGCAAGGGCATTGATCTGATCATGCAAAGAAACTGAAGAGGCTTGTCATGTATTCTGCAAATTCTGAATTTCGTATCCTAAAGCATAAATTTGATCTCGCATCTCCAAAAGAACATCAAGTATTTTGTGAAAGTCTGCCGAATTGTCTGTTTGAGTACTGGCTTCTGCACGATCAGACGGAGTATTGGTAGATGATGGCAATTCAGCACGATCACGCAGATTGGATGATGAAACCTCATGTCCCTCATCAGGAAATTGAGAGGCGTAGATGTCCTCTTGTTCTGCTGGAGAACGACTTACTCCTTCATTGGTGGCAAGAAATGAGGATGTATCCCTTTTCTCAGGATCTCCCCCTGTTTCCATGCCTTCAGGTGGTGAAAAGTATTCCTCATGCTCTGCTTCTGCTTGATCTCCTCTGCCCTTTTCTTCTTCTTCCTCAATCCTTTCCTCCTCTGCTTCTTTCTCCAATTCTTCTCTCTCTCTAATCCTCTATTCTGTCTCATCCTTGTCTTGTTCCTGTCTCTCCGTTTTCTTTGGAACAGAACGACTCAAGTTCTTCAATGTCATCGCAGAAATGGTGATATCATCCTCATCCTCTTGATCCTCAATAAGGAGAGCTCTTTTTTTTTTTTTTCTTGGATGAAGCAACCATGGGCTCCTTCCCTTTTCGCTTTGCAGCTGAAGAGACTGGATGAGTATTGACAGGGGTTTTAACTTTGAATTGCTCTAAAGCCTTGTTGAGTTCCTTCAGACGCATTTTAGAGACCATTCTCAGTCCCACCACCATTTGATCGCATGTTCGAACACAAAGAATCCGGGGAGACTGAACGTTCAAATGTCTGAATAACTTGGTCACAAGTGCTGAGTATAGAAGTTGACCCTTGTCCTTCACCATTGTTTTGTACATGTGGAATATAATAGTGTGTGGAAGAGAGAAATTTTTGCCAGCATTGATGGCATACATCAGCTTTGCCTCCGAGTTTGAAACGTCGGTCTTTGAAGTTGATTTCGGTCTGAGGCAGTTAATCACTATCTTGTGAAGCAAAATGTTGGACACATTCATCCTCGAATAGGAAATCTTCCCTTCCGTTGTTCTATCCTGAACAAGCTCTATCGTTGCACGAGCAATAGACACACTGATAGGTTGATATTTTCCTCTTTCAACCCCAATCACATCAGCCAATGTATTCATGTCAACCATATAGTCTTGATCTTGAACACTGAAAGAGAATCTATTCATATCCAAGAAATTGAGATTCGAATAGAAGTAGGCAGTAAGTTCAGCATGAGCCTCTGTCGTTTCAGAACAAAACTGTTCGAGTTGAAGAAGATTGAATTTTTCCCGCAGATTGACATTCACAAAGTCAAGAAAATCAAAGTCCACACTTCTAGGGTTTATCACACCACGCTTTAGCAACTTAGAGTACAGTTGCTTATGTTCCTCCCAGTGAAACAAGTCTGTCCTTTTGCTTCGGAGTTTTGCCGCAACACCCATTCTAGGTTTAAACTGACTGTACATCCTATCATCATCATTCCCATCAGGTTGACTCAGCCCTCCAACACGTGGATCGCTTGGGATATTTGCCAAAGCTTCTTCCGCCGACTCCGCATGGGCAATTCCCAATCATTTCATTGTGCGTAAAAAGAAAGTTTCATTTCTATACCCTTTGTATTTCAAAAATTCATCAATATAGTTCAACGGAGTACTACTCCTCTTTAAAGCACGGTAAAGCTTGTAAGTAAAAGTGGGCTTATGAGTTCTTACGGGTTTTGCATCTTTGATGATTTCTTCCTCTTTTCGATGTGCAACATCCTGAGGTCTAGATGGAGGAGATGGACGCTGTTGTGAATGTTGTGGGCTCTGCTGCTGTCTAGGAGATTCTTCTTCCTTGGTGAGATCGAGTGTGGCCCCCTCGTGCATTTGCTGTGGTCCCCGTTCGCGATCCTCGAAGACTTTCTTTGAGATGACATCTTTCACAATCTTTGAGAGATTCCAAGCTTGTTTCCCAAGAAAGATGAAAACTTTTCGAGGATTAAACAAGAGAAAAAGATAGAAGTGGAAGATCTGTGCTCTCTTAGGGTTTTTGAGAGTAAAACGAAGAAGAACCAATAGTATATAAGGCAGTCGAAGCAGGGCATACAGAACTCCGTAAAAAGAAAATATAAAAATGCCTTTTAAAAGTAACTGCTTTTTCAAAAATTAGATAACTGTCATTTAAAAATAACTTCTTTTTCGAAAAGGAAGGATTGCAATAATCACGATAATTGAGAAATAACATCAATCAATTTCGGATATATGATCGTACCTTTTCAAGATTTGATCCGAGAGATAAGTTTCTAAAATAGAAATAACTTACAGTCGTAAATCTTGATTGTCAGAGTCTAAGAGCCTTTAGACTTTCAGTCTTGAGTCTACACTTTTTCTGACTTTAAGATATTGAGTCTTGAACGAATAACTTCAAATTGATTATTCTACTAAAGGTTTTGTAAATATATCGATCAGTTGATTCTTTGAATCAATAAACTGAATCGAAACTTATCCATTTTGAACATGATCTCTAATGAAATGATGTCGAATCTCTATATGTTTTGCTCTTGAGTGAAGAATCAGATTCTTGGTGAGATTGATTGCGCTGGTGTTGTCATATTTGATCTTAGTGCGTGAATTTTCAATTCCAAAGTCTCTTAGCTGTTGTTTTATCCACAGAATTTGTGAACAATAACTTCCAAGAGCTACATACTCTGCTTCTGCTGTAGAAAGAGCTACTGTACTTTGCTTCCTTGAAAACAAGATACTGTCATGCTTCCAAGTACTTGACAGGTGCTTGAGGTGCTCTTTCTATCAACTCTCGCATACGGTTAGGTCTGCGTCTGAGTATCCAAGAAGAGTAAAGTCTCATTCTTTAGGATACCAGAGACCCAAATTTGAAGTTGAGGCAATGTATTTGATAACATGCTTTGCAGCATTTAAATGAGATTCTTTAGGATCTGACTGAAATCTGACACAAATGCAAATAATAAACAAAATGTCAGGTCTAGAAGCAGTTAAATAAAGAAGTGAACCAATGATACTCTTGTATAGCTTCTGGTCAACTTTCTTTCCTTCTTCATCCTTGTCCAGCTTCAAACAACTTGACATTGGTATATCAGTTTTTTTGCAATTTTCTAGTCCAAACTTTTTGACAAGTTCTTTAGCCTATTTTTCTTGATGAATAAAGATTCCCTCATTTAGTTGTTCCACTTGAAGCCCGAGAAAGAAGGTTAATTCACCCATCATGCTCATTTTAAATTCATCCTATATAGACTTAGAGAATTTCTTGCATGGACTTTCATTAGACGATCCAAAAATAATATAATTAACATAAATTTGAACAAGTAGAAAACTTTTGCTTTCTCTTTTGATAAACAATGTAGTATCTACTTTACCTTTGACAAAACCATTTTGAATTAAAAATTTACTTAGTTTGTCGTACCAAGCTCGAGGTGCTTTCTTTAAACCATATAAAGCCTTTTTCGGGCCTCAATACGTAATCCGGTTTTCTTGGGTCTTCAAAACCGGATGGTTGTTCCACATAGACTTCCTCTTAGATAAATCCATTTAGGAAAGCACTTTTGATGTCAATTTGGAATAACCTGAAATTCTTATGACAAGTAAAAACAAATAATAATCAATTGCTTCTAACCATGCTACTGGCGCATAAGTCTCATCATAGTCTATCCATTCTTCTTGCATATATCCCTTGGCCACGAGTCTTGTTTTGTTTCTTACGACTTTTCCTTTCTCGTTCATCTTGTTCCTGAAAACCCATTTAGCTCCAATGATGGATTTACCTTTCGGTTTATGAGTCAATTCCAAGACATCATTGATGCTGAATTGCTTGAGTTCTTCTTGTATAGCTTCAATCCAGCTTTCATCAGTTAAAGCTTTTTCTATGCTCTTGGGTTCTATTTTAGAAATAAGAACCACAGCACTAGACTCTTCACACCTTTTGGATCTTGTGCAAATTCCTTCATTAATATCACCAACAATGAGATCTTTAGGATGACTGGACTTATGCTTCCAGTTGCTGGTTGATTTGTCAGACTGTTGATCATTTCTCTCATTTGAATCTTCGACGATTATTTGTTGCTGATCTTCTAAAGTGTGACCTACTTTTGTAGATTTAGACTTTGCAGAGTCTGGAGCAGGTTCAGATTCTTCAAGATGCGTGTGAATCGATTGATTTTGCATAAAGTCTTGAAATTTAACATTCATCAATTCCTCCACAAATTAAGTATTCTTGTTGTAAACTCTATAAGCTTTGCTTGTGATAGAATATTCAAGGAAAATACCTTCATCTGATTTTTCTTTAAACTTACCAACTCGATCATTTGCATTTTTCAATATGAAACATTTACATCAAAACACATGAAAATATGAAACAATGGGCTTCTTCAGCCCAAAAACGAGAAGAGATGTTACTTTCAATTAAAAGAGTTCTAGCCATTTCCTAAAGCGACCTATTTTTTCTTTCCACGACTCCATTTTGCTCTGGAGTATATGGTGAAAAGAACACATGCTAAAAACCAGATTCATCACAGAATTTTGTAAAGTCTTGATTTTCAAATTTGCCTCCATGGTCTGTCCATATACTAACATGCCCTTTCTCATTTTGGACCTTTTTAGCAGACTTTATAAAGTAAGAAAATGTTTTAGACTTTAAGAAAATGTTTTAGACTTACTTGCCAAGAAATATACCCAAGTGAATCGTGAATAATCATCTACAATTACTAAACAGTATTTCTTACCTCCAATGCTTTGAATTTTGGTTGGTCCAAGGAGATCCATATGCAAGAGCTGTAGTACACGATTAGTGGATACTTGATTTATTAGTTTGAATGAGTTTTTTTTTTACCTGTTTTCCAAGTACGCATGGTGTGCATAGATCGACTTTTGGTATGTCGAGTGAGTAGTCCACGAACAAACTTCCTTGCTGAGATTTTGGCTATTTGCTTCATGTTGATGTGCCTAAGTTTTCTGTGCCATAAGTTTGCTTCTTCTTGAATTGAGATTAGACATTGGGTTTCATCTGGTTTGATATCCAAGAGGTAGATATTCCTATATCTTCGACCCGTGAAAGACTGAGAGGAGTCTTTACTGGTTCCTGAACATATTCCTTTTTGAAAGTTGATTTGAAATCGGTGTCGCACAGCTGACTGATACTTAGCAAATTGTAGTTGAGTCCTTCCACTAAGGAAACATTATTGATCATGAGGCTTCCAATCTTTACAGTTTCGTATCCCACAATTCTTCTTTTGCTGTTTCTTCCAAAAGAAACTTTTCCACCATTAACTTAAATAAGCTTTATAAAGCAATTTGAATCTCCTGTCATATTTCTTGAGTATTCACTATCCAGGTACCATTTAACCTTTTATATATATATAGTGATCTACATTTAGAAAAGAGACTCAAGCTTTCTTTGGTACCCATATTTTCTTGGATCCATTGGTTAGTGTAATATATGGTCTTTGCCCATACCTTCTTAACAGGTTTCCAAACCATAGGACATTCTTTCTCAAAATGATATGAGCTATTGCACTTAGAACATTTAAGAGCACTCAGAATCCTAACCGGTTTTACAAAAACTTTTTGGAAATGATTTTTGTAAGAATTTCTTGCAGGTCTTTGCTTAATTTTTTCATTTACTTTAAGAAAATTAATTAGAGAAATGGTTTCAGCAGTCATTCCTAACCCTGATTTGTTAAAGTAAAGTCTTTGTGCTAAAAGAATTTTTTTAAGTTTCTCAGATCCTATAAAAAATCTTTTAGAAATACTTGAGATATCATTTTTCAAGAATGCATTTTCTTTTAAAAGATTGTCTACATTTTCTTTCAAAGTAGTAACACTTTTATATAAACTTTTGACATTCTCTTTCCAAACATTTTCCTGTTGTGTTAGTGCAGAATTTTCTCTTTTAAATTTGGAAATCCTTTTAAGAGAAGGTTTGAGATTAAGACACAATTCATCAATGTATCTAGAGACTTTAGTAGGCATTTTCAAATTACTTACCTTGATTTCACTGTTTGAATCTGAGTTTGTCTCGGAGTCTGAATCTGAGTCTGATTGTGCCATGAGACAAATATTGGCATAATTATCATTACTTTCCTCACATTCTGTATCACTCCAAGTTTCTGCTTTACGTGCCTTTCGATATTTTTCAGCTTTTCCTTTCTTTTTCCTCAGAAGGGGACAGTTGGGTCTGATGTGCCCCTTTTTCTTACATTCAAAGCAGACTACATCTTTATTGGATTCATCATCCTCAACTGACTTAGTCTGTTGCTTTTGAAAACTTTGTTTCTTTGGATTGAATCTTCTCCCCTTTCTGTTTAGTTTTTTGAATCTTTTTATTATGAGAGCAAGCTCTTCATCATCCATATCGTCTTTAGAATCTGTGACATTAGAATCATCATTAGATTTTAATGCAATGGATTTCTTACGTTTAGGATCTTTATCTTCGTTAATTTGCTCCACTTTATAAGACTGAAGAGTCCCAACCAATTCATCAACAAAGAGTGGCATGATTTTCTGTGTCTCCCTTATTGAGGTATTTATGTGATTTCAATCCTTAGACAGTCCACGCAGTAGCTTGTTTACCTTCATAGGTCCAGAAATTGGTTGACCTTGTTACTCAAGACCATTCACGATTTTTGTAAAACGACTAAACATGTCAGTAATAGATTCTCCTGATTTCATTTTGAATGCTTTGTATTGACCGAGCAGAATGTTGATTCTGATTTCTTTCACTCGATCAATTCCTTCATAGGTGATGTGTAATTTATCCCAGACTTCTTTAGCTGTATCACAAGAAGATATTATGTTATATTCAGTAGGAGACAATGCACATATAAAGAATAAATTGCTTTTGCATCAGGAGCTTGTCTCTTGGTTATCTCTTCTTGAGTCATTTCACTAGACTCAACGGCTTCTTTTCCTCTTTCTGAGACCGGTGCAGCTTTAGGAATGATTTCTTTGTCTACCACATCCCATTCCAGAGGATCCTTTGATCTTAGGAATGCCTTCATCTTGTTTTTCTATATGTTGTATTCCTTTCCATCAAAATAAGGCGGTCTGGTATTGCTTTGCCCTTCAACCAGTCCTAGAGCCAACATACTAGCTATGGATCTTTAACTCTGAAGTAAAACACTTCAACTTAAGTGAGTACACAGGCTCTGATACCAATTGTGAAAGCTAGTACGAGCACCTAGAGGGGGGTGAATAGGTGTAAAAACAAATTTCCGAGATAAGTGTGCGACACTAATCAACAATAGATTATAAAAAGAAAATTAGACTCTTGTAAACAAATCAAGTTACGATCAAAGTAAAAGAGCAGGGAAGAAAGTATGAACACAGAGTTTATAGTGGTTCGGCTTAATCCAAGCCTACGTCTATTCTTCCGCACTGACAGCCCACCGGCTGGATTTCATTATGAAACAAAAGAGTTGTTACAGTAAAGCTCTTCCTCGATTTCACAGTGTAGAGACTCTGCTACACTTCCTCAAGGTCTCTCAAAGATATAGACTCTCTTTTGCGTACAAGATTTTGCTCAACAATTTAATTAACTAAGAACAAGGAGCTTCAGACTTTAGAATTCTTCTATCGTGCACACCCTCAAACAACTGTAACGTCTTCCTTATATACTCCTTCATACCATCACATCCGTTGGCACTTGCTAAAGGAATTCTTCCAATCTACCCATTGGACATAATCAATTAGGAAGATTTCGAGCTATTTAAGGAACATGACAATAGCCCACCTATCCTACTCACCCATATAATCAGGATCTAGGTTTCTATAAGTAGAATATTCCAAGTATACTTCGCTAATCAATGGATCCAAAATCCCTGAATCAATTTTGATTTGAATAATTGATTCTGACATGCTATATCTAGCCAAGAGATCTTCTCCATTCAATAGAATCAAATCCTTAACGAAACATTCAGTTATGGATAAGTCTTCTTTGACGGTCTAGAAACTGTCAATGAGGATATATTTTGAGTCTTGAGTCTGGCAGTCCGGAGGTCTTCAGACTTTGATAGAAGAGTCTGCAAGTCTTCAGACTATACTAATGGAAATGTTTTGTCAACTTCAAAACACTCAAGGAAGTTTTCTCCAACAAGTGATATGTGATATTTTAATGTACTTTGTTCATTCTATATGTATGATATCATGTTGTTAGAAGAGCATGATTTATGAACCGCCATCATGTCGTTAGTAGAGTACGATTTACGAACCGCCATCAAGTATAAAAACATGATAACTAATGAAAATTCCTTGAGGACCGTTGAGTAAGAAACTTCCGCTTACCAAAAACATCATTAAAGAGTGTCTCCAAGTGTCATATTTTGTCTTGGGTTTGAGTAAAAATTGATTCCATAAGCAAAGTCATTAACACCGGTGAATAAAGTGGGGGAAAAAGTTTTAATCCTATTACGATTTGCCCCCCATTTATTCTGTCTTCTTCTTTGAGGATGAATCCGATGGTGATTTATTCCCTTATGATGCATCACTAATCTACTAGTGTGATCGCATAAAACAATAACATTTGTCCAGTTTCGGATAAAATCACGTGGAATTACCTTTCTCTTCTCAAACAATGAGAAAATCCATCTTTAACTAGGGAAAGCGTTAGTCAAAATAGGATTGTTTGTATTTAATGGTAATGGAAGCAAAACCAATGCTATGCTCCTATATCCATACAGACAAATTTATCCCTGAACCTCTAATTTGATCATGGTTAGAATAGGTTTGACTTTCGCCATCTGAATAGTGGATATGCCACCAAGGCATCCAGTTGGTTCGAGATCCCCACGATTCCCTCTCCGTGTCTCTTTCTCCTGCAGAATACTCGCTTTTCGTCTTGTTAAGGAAGTGATGCAGATTTGCCGAAGTTTTAAATGCAAAGGTCGGCAATATCAAGAAGTGGGATATGTGCATGGCCATGTGTGATCTGACAAGGGCGTGTAATGAAAGACCGGACGCAAGGTGGAGGAAGTAGTTACACGGAAATTTGAGCCGAATTTCAATTAAATATGAGAAACTTACCCCGCGCATACAAGAAGGCCACGGATTGAACCGGGACACGCACGCTTCGACCAAGACTCAAACTTTTCATTTCCTTCGCATTTCACTTTCGCGTAATTTTTAGTTCCTATTAAAAATGAAACTAAATGATTACTGACGTTATATAATGTAAAAACTCTATAGTTTACTTGAAAAGAGAAAAATAGGGTAGGTAATGATCACCGAGAAATCTCCACGCTCGTATAATTTTCTTCCTTTCCTGGTCCCTCGCAAAATAGACTTTGTCAAGTCACCTCCATGTTCATATTTTTTTAATGCCTGAAGAGCGAAAGATCCGCGACTAGCGGAATGTGATAATTAATTGTACATAATTTAGTCAATATATATTAATCATATCATGTTGTTAGTAGAGTACGATTTACGAACCGCCATCAAGTGTTTTTTTTTTTTTTTAAATAACTAATGCAACTTCCTTGAGGAAAGTTGACTAAGAAACTTCAACTTGCCAAACTTACCAAAAACCATTACAGAGTGTCTCCAAGTGTCATATTTTGACTTGGTTAAGGCTCGGTGAATAAAGTGAAAAAAAAAAGTTTGAGTGATTAGATATAATTTCCTTATCTTTGATTCTTGATTTTGGGATATGTTATGCACAACAATTCTCTGGCGAGTAGCTCAAGTGGGTTTGTTTCAATTTTTGAGAGATAATCTAAGTGAGAAATTGGGAGATCAATACTATATCTATGGTATAAGGTTTCAAGGAAACACTCCCAGTGATGGTGTAGTTCAATTACTCTATGACGCCATAGGGGATGGCGGGTCTGCACCCTATGACACCAAGGCAATTGGATGGAGACAGCAATTTCCTAGTTTAATTTAGGTCATTATCTAGATTTATGCAGTTTCCTATTTTAGTTTCCAAAAAAGATCTAAGAAATATTGCATTATATCTCATCTAAAATTAATTAGTTTCATAAATTCCATTTACATGTTACCCAGTAGTCATATGCTCTAGGGCCATGTCATAATTGCATCTCATGCATTGCATACAGTTTAATTTCTATAAAAAGAAAACACACAAATAAAAAGTAATCTCACATAGTTGAATAATTGGATTAATTCATGATTAACCATATTTCATGTCGTTAGAATGTCATATAGGTTGCATTCAATCCAATTTAATTAACAGAGCACACATGTCACTTGGATTTCATTTTAGTTCTCAAATCCACGTTAATTTAGGACATATAAATCAACTCGCATGTCATGTTAGATCAGTTCATAATTCTTTTGTCCATCATTAGGATTTGTTTACATCTAAGGTGCATTTGTTTGATTAAGAATGAATGATTTGGAAAACATTTCTCTAAAATTATCCTTATATCCTTACAAAAATGGATAAACAAATTTTTTTATTGTCCATGAAAATGTTTAGACATAAATTGTTGTCATTAATGAAAACATTTTTATTGACTAATTATTTCAAAAGATGCAAGTAATCATTTTTAGGAAATTATTTTTCCAAATTATTCATTTTTTGCAAAACAAATGAGCCAGATTGGATTTAAATTCATGTCACATGTCAATAGTTTTTAAATTAAAATTCACGTAGAGATTGTGATGGCTAACAATATCGCCGAGAGGGGGCTGAATTGGTGATTTTAAGAAAACTTCACCAACTTATGAAATTGTAAAAGCCAAGTCTAATGTAAGCAGAATAACTTAATGTAGAAAGAATTAAGTTAATATAAGCAAGAACATGTGATTATATCAAGTGCAGAGCCCTTCTATTAGATAATAATAGATAAGAGCAGAGACTTATAAAATGTTGTACACAGAGTTATATAGTGGTTTGGCTTGATGTAAGTTTACATCCATTCATCGAGACTAGTAGCCTACTGGTTGGATTTCATTAGCAATCTTAGGAATTACAATAGTTTGGGCCACTTATACTCAAGCACTTCTTCTTGAAGGAGGTTCTGCTTATACCCAAATAGATAGATCTCACTATCACACACGTAAGGAGAGACTTATAGAATGATGTACATAGAGTTTTATAGTGGTTTGGCTTGATGTAAGTTTACATCCATTCGTCGAGACTAGTAGTCTACTGGTTGGATTTCATCAGCAATCTTAGGAATTACAATAGTTTGTGCCGCTTATACTCAAGCACTTCTTTCCGAAGGAGGTTATGCTTATACCCAAATAGATAGATCTCACTATCACACACCTAAGCACAAACTATAATACTGACACACTTCTCAACTAGATTACACTTCCAATACAATCAATGAAAATATTCTTTCTATTTGTTCTCTTTTTCATGACATGTTTAAATTGCTAAACGTCCATCAAGTATTGCCTTAAGCCAATGATATTTATTTGTACAATCATAGTCTCAATTAAAAGGGCGAAGATTATTTGGCAGTAACATGAACCAATTGCCGAAAAAGAAGTATTTTTTAAAGGCACAAAACCCATCTTTCTCACTTACCCGACCATGGAAGAAAAAATTCCAAAGAAATCAACTTGGCTAGCTATCATATCAAAAGATCAATTTAAATCTTCCACAAAGTAAAACAAACATCCTTTATGCAGACCGGTGTCTCCAACAAAGGATCACACATCCCCACAAAGCATACAAAGAAATGAAACATGTCATTAAGTAGAAATCAACTCCACAAGAGTCATGAAATCAGCTTGAACACTTCCTCCAGGTCTGGAAGCATCCACCAATCTCTCTCTAAGCTCACCAGCCTTCTTCCTCATCTCCTTCCCGTCCTCACTTCTCAACACCACCTCCAATGCCTTTACCATCCCACTCTTTGTAATGGTCCCTCCCTCCACTCCCACTCCGATTTTCCACCATTCCTTAACCAACCTTCCGTTCATCATGTTGTCCGTCCAAAACGGCTTGCATATCATCGGCACACCCCCCGCCACGCTCTCAAACACCGAGTTGTACCCGCAGTGTGTCACGTGCACCCCGCACGCTGGGTGGCTCAACACCTGGCTCTGCGGGGCCCACGGCACTATCTTCCCATGCTGCCCCGTCCTCTCTAGGAACCCTTCGGGCAAGTGGACCATCATGTTCTCCTTCATAGACCATAGGAATGGGGTCCCAGTGGATTCCAGGGCCTCGGCAAGAGAGGATAGCTCGGTAGGAGACGGTACAGCTACCGTCCCAAAACAAACATATGCCACGGTCCGAGGGTCTCTGGTGTCTAGCCACATTAAGCAACCAGTAGGGTCTGAGTCTGAGCTTGTTAGCACCGGTAGCGGTGAGAAAGACACCGTGGGGCACCCTACATGGAGGAGAATCTTGAACTTGGACTTGAGGTCTGCTACTAGAGGTGCCGGGATCGCTTCCACGTAGGAGTTCATGATGACGGCTGTGGCACATTGCAGCATGCTTACCAACCGGTGGACAAAGTTTGACACTGGCGACGTAGTCGGGTCTTGTAGAATATTGTCTGGGATATCTGAAATGCGAAACAATGATAACGCTGGAACCATTTCCAGGGCCTCGTCGTCGGCCTCTTTCACCGCCATGCCAGCGCAGGAGTTTCTAAGGCACAGCTGACGAAGGACCTCGGTGTGGATGTAAGCGGACAGAAAGCACGGAGACGGGATCCAGAACGTCACCCACGGAACGTGCATCTGCTCGGCCATTTCGCCTGCGGGAAGTAAGAAAGCATCACTAAATAGACAACTCACCTTCTTCTTTGCATCTCGCTCTGCGGCATCAATGGCAGCTCGAAAACTCTTTGGAGCTTGTTTTTGGAATATATTCATTTGCTCTATCAGTTCATCCGTCGTCGCTCCGTGATGACCAGCTGGCACTCCATTGTTGATGTCATAGACCACGAAGTTGGGCGGCAGCTCAGCTCTTGATGAAGGGGGGAAGAGATCGCGGTTGGACATGGCCGTGTTTAAGAAAGAGAAATGGACGTTCGTGACAGTTTCCGCTAACTTACGGATGAGGTTGGCGAGAGCCAGAGGGTGACAAGTGAATGGAAACACAAGTACGGCGACGTGCTTTTCCGAGGACATTTTGAACCCGATCCAATCAAAATCTTCAAGACCACGAATATATAGAGAAAATATTAGGTACCTAAGGTTGTGTTTGGCAGTCAAGATAAAATTCGAGATATGATATGATTTATCATATCTTGGGTTTGGTGCTCTTTCATGACAAGATAAAGTCGGATATAAGGAAATATAGGCGGGATAAATTTATTCATGGGGGAGGTGGGATAAAAGTGGATATAATTTTTCTCGAATAACAAACTTATTAAATTAACAAAATTGAAATTATATTTCAATATAAATAATATTTGAATTATAATTTAATAATTTAAAAATAAAAAATAGAAATTTATTTTTAATTAATCTTATTTTAATTTATATATTCAACTTTAATTCTATCTTATAATAAACATTCAATCTATAAATTAAATATTTATACTTATTAGATATTTTAGGTATTCTTGTATTTTAGGTATGTTAGTATGATTTACTATTTGATAAAATTTTATTAAAGAATGATGAAAGGGGAAAAAGAAATAATAAAGAAAATAATATAAAAAAGAAGAAAAATAAAATAAAATAAAATAAATGATATGTCATTTATATCAAAAAATATATATGATATGATGTGAATATATCCGACCTTAATACTGCAATTCATCAAATAATAGACATGATATAAAAAAAATCTTAAGATTTCATATCATATCCTATCTAGTCTTATCCCAATTAGAAATCCGGACGACCAAACGTAACCTAAGAGTGCCACACAATTTTTGCTCTAAACCGTTTAGAGCATGGCACCATTGTTAGGTTCACACATCGTCTCGCTCTCTCTTCCATAGTCCTTGGCCCACCTCTCTACAAACGCTCTGACGCTCTCTCTCTCCTTTACTCTCCTCTGCAGACCGTCTCTCTCCTCTCTCTCCTCTCTGTCTCTCTCCCTATTCTCTGTTCTGTTGCGGGGAGAACAAAATTGCGAAGAACAAAATTGCAAACCGTCTCTCTCCTCTCTATCGGTGGGGCTTGGGAAGGTGATGGCAGGAGGCGACGGCGTTGGTAGCGTTGGCGTTCAAGAGTAGGGGGCACTTCGTGGAGGAAAGAGAGAAAGAGCGAGTAGAGCGACCTTTGCTTGTGAAGAGGGAGGCCAAAACATGAGCAGGGGTTCAACGGCGTCAGGGTTGCCCGTGAGGACGCTCCACAAAGGAAAGAGGGAGAGAGTAGAGTGGAGGTTGCGAGAGGGAGGCGAAGGGGCATTGGTGTGAGCGTTGACGTCGAGTGTGTAAGTGGAGGTGGAGGCGGAGGCAGAGGTGTCAGTGTCTAAGTCGGGGCGATGGAGGCAACTGGTGGAGGGGCGTCAGCGTCGGGGGCGACAAAGGGGCAGAGGGGCGTCAATGTCACGGTTTGCTGGAAGAGAGGCGCAACTTTGAGGACGAAAGAGAGAGAGAGAAAGTGGACTAGAGGTCGTGAGAGGGAGGCAGAGGGGTGTCGGTGTCAGAGTCGGGTTCAAGAGAGGAGGCGGAGGTTGCGTCAGTGTTGGTGTTGGAGCTGGGGGTGAAGGAGGCAACTGGCGGAGGTGGAGGTGGAGGGCCGTCAGCGTCGCGTTTCGTTAGAAGAGAAGCACGACTTCACGGAGGGGGGAGAGAGAGGGCATAGTAGAATGAGGAGAACGAGGAGAACGAGGAGAGACAGAGAGGAGAGAGAGGAGAGAGACGGTCTACAGAGGAGAGCAGAGTAGAGAGAGCGTCAGAGCATTTGCAGAGAGGTGGGCTAAGGACTATGGAAGAGAGAGTGGGACGACATGGACCTAACACGGATAAGTATCATGTTTTGAATGGTTCAGAGCAAAAATTACGTGGCACACTTAGGGTACCTAATATTTTCTCCAAATGTATATGGAAAAGAATTGTCAAAAATAGTTTGAGCTCAATTTGGACAACCATTTTAGTCAAAATACTTCCACACTTAGGGACCTTATAAGGAAGAAGAAGCCTTAGGTCAATTGGGCTTCCTTGATTTGGAACAATGCTATATCCCCAAGATATCAGTTCAACCTCTGGCTTATCACCAAGAACCGCCTTCCTACTCAAGCCATGCTTTTGTCTCATGGCAGGATTGCGGATGCAGTGTGTGCCTTTTGCAAGTCGACGACAGATTCTATTGATCATTTGTTTTTTAGATGTAGCATTACAGCCAGGTTAGCATTCCTGTGGGTGGCTAGATATAACCTCTCTTGGCGTAACAAGACTTGGGCCGACAACCTTAGCTGGGCTCTGAAGTTCCTTCCTGGTAAGGATTTCTATCACTCCATCGCCCAGTTTTCCTTTGGAGCTCTCTGCCACCTTATTTGGAAATACAAGAATGAGATTCTGTTTAGAAATTACACCTTCACGGTTCCAGCTCTGAAGAATCACTTGATTAAAGTGGTTAAGGATAAGGCGTTGACTTTCACTAATGTTGAAGACAATCCAAGAAATAGGAGGCTTCAACGCACTTGGGGGATTGACCCTTGTATTTTTTATTCCTCGTCAGTACTTCCTTAGCATTCTTGCTGTCCGGTTTTTTGTTGCTGGGTGGGCCGTGTGCTTTGTTGCTTCCGTGGAGTATCTCGTTGCCGCTTGTGGACAGGGTTCTTTAATCCCGAGTTTTGGGCTTCGGTTGCCTCTATTTAGCTGGCTGGTTGCCTTCTTCTATATTGGTCCTACTGTTGATTGTGACCGTCATTGTGTGACCGTGCCTTCTTGCTCTTCTGCCTTGTAGGCTTTTGTTTTTTCTTCTTTCGGTACCCTTCCACTCAGTATGCCTTGTTCATTTTGAGTGTAAGCTTTGGTGCCGTTTACTTGTACATATTGGTTAAGCTTAATACAATTACCTTTCACAAAAAAAAAAAAAAAAAACTAATAATATTTAAACACAAGAATAAGTTCACTTACTATCAACAAATTTCGAGCACAAAAGTCACTTCCACAAACTTCTCTTTTCCGTGTTTTTCTTCCGGATTTCTTCTCGGCCTCCTCTCAATCAATTGTTTCTCTCTTCTTCGGTCCCGCTTCTCTCTTCTTATATATTTGGCCGTGATCGTCAATTTTTTTCTAGGACTTCTTTTTAAGTCCCAACGCTGCCATAAAAAGACCAGAGACACCATTCCTTTACTGTAAAATTACAAGTTTAGCCACTTCAACAAAACTATGTTTGACGTGCGTAAATTTATTAAAATGTTGTTAACATTCTAAGGACACTTGAGAAATTTGACAGATATTTCTATCTTACTATTTAATTTAACATTTGCAAATTTACTATAGTGCGAGAAATTTATTAGCCATACTTGTAAAATTTAGAAGTTGGTTCACTATTGATTAATTTTTACTTTGGTAAATCCATTAATGTTAATAACTTACGGATCACACTTATAAAAATTTTAAAAAAATATTAATTTATACAAAATCAAGAATTTTATTATAGGGTTGATGACTTGCTGATTAATTACCTGACAAGTAAATTACTAGTCACATTTTCTTTAAATAAAAATGGTTAATATCCTCAAAAAAACTCCAAACTTGTATACATATGACATATTTACCAAAAATTAATTTTTTTACCATAAAAAACCCAAAATTAGTATATATATAACAAATTTACCCTAACTGATCATAAAAATTTTCAAACAAGTATGCTTGTGATAAATTTACCTTAAACTAATTTTTCAACCATAAAAAACCCTAAACTTGTATATTTGTAATAAATATACCCTCTATTAAATTATATTAATATCATAAAAAATTACAAAAATCGTATAATTATGAAAAATAGAAAGTAAAATCTCAAATAGGTACATCAATCAACTGTTATGTGTCATTTAACTTAGTAATTTAATAGTAAAATTTGACGGAAACTAATATAGAGTAAATTTATCACAATTATATCATTTGGGATAAATTTGTTAAAGATGTCTGATTTAGAATTTTTGGTGGTTAAAAAATTAATTTGAAGTAAATTTGTCGTGGATCTATCGGTTTGAAATCTTTTAGGGCATTAATCCAAATAAAAAGAAAATACTTGATATGGGCCGTAGAATTTTACGCAGTTCTACAGGAACAGGAACAGCACAACCGCACCACCAAGACCAACCAATCATTGTCCCGCCAACCCAAAAAAGAAATGATAGTAAATAATAAAGAAATGAACGAACAGTGACAGAAACGGCACGAAGAGCACGACCGCGCCACCAAGACCAACCAATAATTGTCCGGCCCACCCAAAAAGGAAATGATAGTAAATAATAAAGAAATGAACGAACAGTGACAGGAACGGCACGAACAGCACGACCGAGACCAACCAATAATTGTCCCGCCCACCCAAAAAAGAAATGAGAGTAATTAATAAAGAAATGAACGAACAGTCATTAATAATTTTAATTACAGAAAAAAGGAAGCATTATTACGTCTGCCAACAGCACCAATTTTTCTCGTCCAATAATGAAGCGTTCCGAGTGTTGAAATAGCGAGTTAGATTCTTTCTTTTCTTATTTAACAATTTCATTTACAAATAATTACTATAATCCTAGCAAAACCAAGGGACTAATCAAGTAATAAGTGTGTTTATCTTCCTCATTTAAAATTTATAGTTGATACATTGCAGTTACATATCTTTCTTGGGCCAATAGTAGGAGCACAAATATGTGCATCTTCCACATTTATTCGATATGTATGTTTAAATATATAAATATTATAGTATGATTTCATTTAATAGTTTAAGTTTTTTTAATAATTGACAGTGATCTCATAAAATCTCACATGATAACAGAGTAAGAGGTTCTCAGCTCAAAATAGAAGCCACACTATTCTTCAATTGAATCAATCCATTAAGGTGATTCTTTTAACAAATGGCATTTATGAAAATTCATAGCCAAATATACAAAATATAATAAAGAAAAATAATTGATTAATTAAAGAAGAGACTGAATTTGACACTACTTATTGTACTTTTGATATTGGTGTTCTCGATTCTTATTGACCTTTTGTATTGACTGACATTATGCTGCAAATGTTTGCATTTTGGGTTTCGTAAATGTTTGCATTTTGGGTTTCGTAGAAGTGACTTAAATTTTGTTGTAACAGGAAAATTAGTTTGGGATATAAATAGCACACAACAGATCGATTTGAGATTTTTGTGACATAAAAAATAATTTAGGGTAAATATGGTATAAACATATTAGTTTGAAATTTTTGATAATATTAACTCATTAATAGATGATGTGATAGATTCTTATAAGCATGTTGAACATGACGATTGGAACGTATCGATCAGACAATCTGTGAATTTTTTATGTTGTTCAATCTTTTTAAATTCCGAAGGAATCATGTGAGATCAGGATTGAGAAAAGTCAAACTTTCAATTTGTTTTTCCTGTCCGAAAAGTCAAATTAATAATCATGTAATAAAATATCTCAGATATGTACTTTCATACTTGATTTCTCCAAACTAATTTTACTCAAAAAAACCAAAACTAGTAACATATATCAAAAACTAATTTTATGTCACAAAAATCCCAAATCATCAAATTCATATATTGAGAAATTTGTTAAAATCCTTATGAGCAGCTGCTAAAATTCCTAATCTTTATGACACAAAAGTTAGATTGGGGTGAACGTGAATGGGTATATCAATTTGAGATTTTTTTTTTTTTTTTTTTTTTTTTTTTTTTGGTGATAGGAGAATTAGCTTGGGGTATATATGGCATAGTGTACCGGTTTGAAATTTTCTGTGACATAACAAATAATTTAGGGTAAATATGATATAAATGTATTAGTTTGGAATTTTTGATAATATTAACTCATTAATAAATGATGCGATGGACTCTTATAAGCATGTTGGACATGACGTATTGGAACGTATCAATGGGACAATCTATCAATTTTTTTATGTTGTTCAATTTTTTTAAATTCCGAAGAAATCATGGGAGATCACGAATGAGAAAAGTTAAACTTCCAATTTGTTTTTCCTGTCCGACTTTAACTGCCTACTAAATTGCCTATGTTCCTATTATCCACGTCTCCTTGATGAGACACCGTGACTTGGGACGCTGACTGTGGGCCGTGGCAATCAGATGGAAGTGGTAGTTCTAGGGAAAAGGGGTTGGGAGACAACCACATGGCCCGGTCTAGATGCAAGAACATTTGTCTGAGCTTGTGAAGAGAGTTGGCCGGAGCTTCTTCCTCACGATCGCGCCCTCGATGAAAAGAGCTTTACAAGCAGCATTGCCCACACTTCGACTTTTTTTCAACCCTGAACATTTGAAATTTGATGACATATATATCATAACATGTAACGTCATATATGATATTTTCATTTTTTTTTTCCAAATTTTGGATGCTTTTTAAATTTTGAAGGAAACACATAAAAGTATTTCGTACGTATGTTTAATGCAAGAACAAACTAGCTCTTTGTAATGGTAGTCAACTAAAAACTCAAACCAAATACATTCCTAGGATTAGTCTCCACTTACTAGGTGTTTTATTCCCATCGTCTATTAATGGGTTGTTTAGTAAATTTAAAAACAAGAAAAAAGAAAAAAACTTTAGCTCAAAGACAACCATTCTAATATTTTTTTTTAACAACCACTGGGGATTATTCCGGTGACTATCATTTTCACATTGGAAGAAGGAAGTGGGGAGTTTGATTCTCATTGTCTTAGGGGGCCGGGGTTTAGAACATTTAGTTTCATATGTGGGGTTCGACTTTCACATTTTGCAAAAAGGCAGAACAAAAATTTAAGAGTAAGTTGAGGATTATAGTAGGACAAAAAAAATAAAAATAAAATACTCCTTTCAGTAAGCTGTTTCTTCTACTTTAGAATTTTATCTATCATGTATGTATTGAAGTGCTAGATGATATCTAAGAATGTGCGTAAACGTTTGACTAATGCATATTATGTAAAGAAAGGTTTACTCAACAATCTGCGGGGCTCTTTTCTTGCACAAGCCATCTCCATTACAGCTGATGGATAACTGTAAATATGGGAATTTTAGCTAATTGTTATCAACAATGATAAGAATGGCTTGTATTTAAATGAAAAAGGGGACAAGATCACAGAGCCCGCGTAGCCTATAAAAGTCCAGAAAGAAACAAAGTTTCACATCCAACAGGCATTTTCTTGTCCTCCAATTTAGGCCAACGTATGACACCGTTGATTTATCAATTATTTATGAGGGATCATCCGTAAGTATTAGCATTGTAAGATTTGATATGATTCAAAACGCTAGCGGCATCTCTTAGCTGAATCACTTATTTCCGGAATCACAAGCGAATCTTTCCGGTATACTAACCATTCCACAATGCGACATGTATTTGTTGACTGAAGCGATTCAGTTTCTTTATGTTACCTATCAAAAAGGGTAACTTTGTCATATTTATGGATATGCATTGTGTTTGGATTGTTACAGAAATTTAAAAATAACTTTTGCACTTTATAATGCAACGAAACATGAAATGACATATACGGATTTTGTGATTATATTTGGATGTAATCTTTCTTTCAACATAACAATTAGAAATCATATTTTCTTATACACACCAATCATCTTATGCACGTGAAATTAAGATTTCTTATTCCATGATTATAATTCCCACTAAATTTTTTACATCTTATAAGATTATTGATAAAATTTACAAGTGTCCATGACACAAAATACTAATTTTAGGGACCTTATCCAATCTTATTATTCAATTCAATTCTCGATTCATAAATTTGAGATTTGGGCTTATCTCAGTTTAACAACTTACGGGATCATCTAAAACATATTCATGGGTATTTAACCACCTTAGGAAAGTTCATCGTTTCCTTCTCCATTTTGACTTTCAACTTTTATTGGTAAGCGAAACATGCTTGGTCTACAACTTAAGGAAGCGATTATAACGTCATTTTCACTTTGTGTTTATGCTTGAGTTTCCTACATCATGTCATCTTCTATTCAACTTTGCACGTTGCATCTAAATTGACAATCTTGCATGTGCACGCGCACACATGAATCTAGTAGCGCCACTGTGCATGACGAACAATTTGGTTGATCAATAGCGAAAATGACTAAGTGTTTTAGCAACATTTTTTTTTTAATTTATTTTAAAACCAAATATCAAGCGTACTAGATATCTAAAACTCTGAAGTAAAAGTATGCTATCTACACTCTACAGCCCTATATTTCATTGACTCTAAATTCATCCAGCAATAATTGCACTTAGCACGGATTACCTTAATCGCTGCAGCGTGCAGAAACCTGTGCTGGTCATATCTTATGTGCTTGTTTTCTAAAATCACTTGGTGTACGTAATGAGCTGTGATTCTGCTTGGCGATATGTGCAAAGAAACGCCTCTCAAACATGTACGTCCTTATAAAAGTGCTTCCTTTCGACAAAAAAGAAAAAAAGAAAAGAAAAAAAGAAAAAAAGAAAAAACATGTACGTCCGTCTGAATAGATATATAATTAAGCTGATATAAATTGCGCCGACCTCCTTCGTGGGAATACATATAGAAAATTAGCACGGCGTTGGATAATTAATTGGGTAAGGAGAACTCTTATCTAACACATATGCTCGTCTATAGAACAGGGTCATCTACAAATAAGCAACCTCTTTCACAACCTTTCCCTTTGACCAGACAACTGGGGAAATTCGGCCTTACGATTGATTTAATGGCGATTTAGCAAACACATCGGTCCGGGAAGGTCACCTCCGTCTAGTCCATGTCAATTATCCCGGACCTTCACAAGTGTGTATCAAGAGCTTTGCACCGATCGACGTTAAATGGTGCGATAAAAAGTTTGTGCTGTGTTTCGATTTCGTAAGCTTGAAGAAGGGCTCGTTTGGGATGGACCAACCTATTACCAACCCTCTCTAGTGGCTTGGGATAAAATCTAAAAATACTACTCAAATTTAAAAAAAAAAAAAAAGGAAAAAGTAATTGCATTTGAATCTACATATGTCAGCTTGCATGAATTTCAAGTGTTGCAAGTTAAAAAAGAAAATCAAATGTGTGCATCGTAAGACTTAGATAAGATTAAAGTACTAGATAAAAATTAATCTAGATTGGTGCTATGTTTAAGCACTTACACATAATCATTAAGGCTGAGCATCAGTCCAGGGTTGATCTTGGATTGGTCCAATCTAGCTAGTCTTGATCCGATTCCCTGGTCTTAAGGCATTTAGAACTTACATTATGCGGGTTGGTCCTTGATCTCGAGACTTAAGGGTAGATCTAATCTAGACCAGTCCTATATATTATATACATATTCCAAACCCTAATATGTAACTTAAAGTGTCCAACGTCTCCACCTTTTTCAATGTATTTATAGCCCGTTCAACTCGGACCAGCTTTGTGCACATAATATATTATATATGTGTGTGTAATTCATGGTTTATATTATGCATTTTGAACATTTGATTGTTTAATTTTATTTCACATATTCATCTTTTGTGGTTCATTGTTTTTGGCAAGTGGAGATTTTCAATGATGCCATATCTTAGATTTCCATTTGATCGTACTAGTGGGTCAATATCACCTTGTTGATCGATATATTATTTTAAAGAATACACTTGTCTTTACAATGAATACAAAAAATGAAACAAGTAAGAGAATCGGTTGGTCTTAGATTAACGCTAGAACTGGAACGGATCTATAGGGTCGGTCTAGTTCTCAGTTTCAAGCTTAATAGGGTCAGGCCTCGGTCTAAAAAATTTTCGGCCAACTTTGTGCGGATTGATCCCTCAGTTAGTCCCTAGGTTAACTCCTAATAATCAAGACAAAACTAACTCTCTCTCTCTCTCTCTCTCTCTCTCTCTCTCTCTCTCTCTCCAATAAGATCTACCAGGGCCAGGTGGGAGTTTTTTCTTATTGGGCGAAAAACGTGATGGTGGGGCTTCCATTGCCGGTGCAGCGAACATTTCTCCGGGGCCTGAGATAGTCACCTACTTCCACTATATTAAACAGGAAGTTGCTTTCCCTATTTTTTAAATTTGGGTTCACTGGTTAACTGAAATCATTTGACCAACTTATTTTCTCACACGGAAAAAAATGCATATTTCTTTGGTAAAATAGTTTCCTCTAAACAAATCAAGCCTAAGTGAACAACTTCAAACTTAGGTACTTTTCTATCTTGTGTTTAGCAACTTCCAACAATCCCGGGGGATAACACTCTTAATACCCAATTGAATTCTTGTGATCCAGATGCAAATTAGATTGAACCTTGTAATCTCCTTATGGTTTCAGAGTATGAGGTTCAATCTCGAACTCCAAGCTAAAACAAATCACAGACTGCGACTTGGGTAACTGTCTGTCTCTTAAGTAATTATCTTTGCACTTACAAGAGTAATTTAATTAAGATCGTAATGTGCCATGGGTTGCAGTACAAGACGAGAAATTCGGAAAGTAATTAGGTCCTTTTAGTAGATTCCTCTCTAAATTAAGAATGGCGATTAAAATCAATCAAAACACCGAGCAATAAATTCTAGGCGATTTCCCAACAAATCTCCCAGTTTGTTATTACTGGGCAGATATCCTTTATTTTGAAATTTATATTTGTAATCTCCTCCTAAAAGCATCCAAATCAATGCCGTGCAAAGAAACTTGTCAATCAAAAATTAAAAGCTAAATAGATGGTTACCACATACACTGAGAAGTGTCACTAAATACTGATTTCGCGGATCACACTTGAAGGGCCCTTGTGATCACTCGAATACTTTTTTCTGTGAATACTGCACCAGCTTTGAAGTAGATTCTTCTTTTTATCAATCGAAACTCCATCAAAAACTGGACAAGCTCCTTTCCACCTGGCTTTGACATCAAAATCTTCATATTGAGGAGGAGCAAAAAAATTAATATCAAGAAAGTTCAAAAACCTGGTTGGATCCACATGGCTATGGGGAAGTAAACGCTAGGTGCATCGGAGTACATCTCGACTTTTCCATCTTCCATGGAGTAATAGCGCATCTTCTTATCTTTGTCAAGGAAATAGATAGGGTTTGGCTTGATCCCGGGAAGGCAACTCTCGGCATTGAACTCCGCCGAGATCGCAGAGTTGCCATTCAAGAAGAGAGCCGCGTTCGCCAAGCTTTCGAGCTCTTCCTGACCTCCCTCCTCCAAATCCACTGCAAAAACTCGGATGCTTTCCACGGTTCCATCCTCTTGGTCCCATATCTTCCAAACCACCA
Organism: Eucalyptus virginea; assembly: GCA_014182375.1. Taxonomy (NCBI): domain Eukaryota; kingdom Viridiplantae; phylum Streptophyta; class Magnoliopsida; order Myrtales; family Myrtaceae; genus Eucalyptus; species Eucalyptus virginea. Next base: position 33,563,213 of record CM024518.1, read on the forward strand.
GCAATTCGCCTGAACATTCCACGAGATAGGGATAACCCGCGAAATTGTGCCCAAGAAAGAGTCGCAATTGCATTCGGCACTCCCTCTCGTCGAGGGTCATGATTCGGCTACGCGAATCCAAGGCCACGAATTGCCCGTCGTAATGAATCAGTTGAAGGAAGGTGGACCGAGGCAGGTTCGCGGCCGGGCTCACTCCCGTCCACGCATCTTCTCCTGATCTGTAAAGGGCATACCCTAGTGATCGAAGATCCCGACAGAGAGTGACCATGACAGTGTAGTCCCCGGACGAAGAAGGGCTCGAGGACAACGCGATCCTGTGGATTCTAATGGAGCCGCTGCCCCGGTGCCTCTTTAGCGGACGGAGACGCGACTTGTGGCGAAGCTTCGTCAAGGCGGGAGTTCGATGCCGACCCGCGAGATCGGATTGAAGATGCAGTACTGATTGCCCCACCTCGACACGCGTTGGTCGAAGCCCCACCTCGACACGAGTATCCATCGTGGTGGATTCACGGCCTGGGGTCGAGATCCTGGCAACCGCACTTGGTGAGTTCTCCCTCTAGAGGTGCTGAAGAACTCGGCTACTCCGTTGCCCACATAAATCATGAGCCACGGGGCTTTTGACTTCGCGTTGTACGTTTCTCTGATGGCAGCAGACCGCCATGAGGTGCACACCCCTCGAAAAGCTAAAAAGTCTTCTATGGCTAGCCGTCCAGCGATGAGTTCTAGGATCTCTTGCGGGAGTTCTTCCCAACTCGCCATCGTAGGTTGAATGATAGATTTGCCTGGTGAGCAACTTCTTGATGAGTTTATCACTCGTAACATGAGAGGGGTCCTAAATGGGAAAGACGATCTTCAGGGATTCAATCTCTTTCAACGAATTTGTCTCACAAATCTTATAGCTTATTTTCTTTATCTTGAATGAATATTCGTTTGTCGTGGCTAGCAAGATACACTGCCCTCTCGGATTTGATGTTTTAAGATTTAAATCTTTCTATTGAATACAGAAAATCTTAAGGGTAGTTTCATTTTCAAGCTTTTATGAATAAAATCCCATTGAAAGCCCGTATACATTATATAAGTGAACGATAACTATGCCGCAGTAAAAAATGCATGCAATTATAATTAAAAGATAAATTGACTTATAACACTTAACGCAATTTCTTAAATATTTAACACTTTTCATTAGAAATAATTGTACATACCATTTTAGCTAGAAACTTGTTTTCCTTAAGAGCAAATATAATGTGATTCCTATTTTAAATAACGCGAGTTTTATTCAATGTTTTCAATCTCTTTCATTATCCATATTGTTAATATGAACAAATTATATTAAAATTTACAGGGTTTTGATAATATAATACTAAAGTATTTATCGTGGTATCTGTATTGAATTTGTTATAAATTAATTCTTCAGTATCATCTATGCCTATAATGGTCAATTTGAAAATAGCTTGTAAGACAACATAAATATCAAAAAGTGTATTTAAAATAAGATTTGCCAGTTTAATCTCTTCATTAATAAAGTCACTAAATCATATCGACTATTTTAAATATAAAAAATAAACGGTAATTTTAGTTAAAACATTATTGGCCATAAAAAGATCCTTGTTAGAAAAAATTAATATAGCGAATTGAAAAAAATTGTAGCCATATTTTCTGTTTTTTTCCACTTTCTCCTCTCTTCCGTTATCTCCACTAATTTGAAGTATTCTCTTCATCAACAGTCCTCACAGAACTTGTTGAAGGTGAAGTCAATTTGTATGTGCACTTGGATCCCCTTTCTTAGTTAGGGAAAAATTTCTACCCTTTTCCATGGCCATATCCTGTTTTTCACATGCAAACATTTTTCAATTACTCAGGCCAAACTTCGTTACAATATAAGGAAATACTTTAATTCGATCATTCTAATTTAATGTCGTACATCAAATGGATTTATGTGATATTAACCTAAAAACTTAGGAAAGTATTTTTTTATCAATGCCATATAGTTTTGCATTTTTATTGCCTTCACTCACTCACGATATGAAGCAAAAAAAAAAAAAAAAAAAGAGGATGGTTTAGATGGTGAAAGAGTAGACAAAGTTATTGGAGAAACATCTTTAAGTGACTTTGATTATTTCCAATTGTCTTTAGTATAAATTATACTATGGTATTGTGCAGGTATTTGTGACAATGTGCAATGAACAGAGGTGATGTTCGTAAAGGAAAAATATTACAAGTCTGTTCTAAATTTACTAATAATTGCCCTTGTTAGGGATTTGCGCAGTTTTACCTGCATGGGGGTTCTTCTATGCAGAAATGACTTGAGATGGGCAACAAGATTCAAGGTTCTTCCGGCAAGATTAGGATGTCTTAGATAGCTTTGATTAGATGAGACTAAAGCAGGGCTCGTTAGATTTGTTCGGCTTATTCTTCAACCCTTTTTAGTGGGTTTGGGAAAAATTTGAAAAATATTACTCAAGTTTCAAAAAATTATGACAAGTTTGCATGGGAATCTACTATGTCAACTGTTGCATATTTCAAATGTTTTGAGTTGGGAATAAAGTCAAATGCATGTAACGCAAGAATTAGAATTAAAAAAAGTGCATAATAAAAATTGATTCAGGTGGACCCTAAGTTCATGCACTTGTGCAATTTTATCATATCATAGTAGCTGAATAAATTACCAAATTAATCCCTTCTCAATTATTGCGACACTGGTGTAATTACCATGCAAAGAAAAGTTTTATTTCAATGCCAGGCCAAAGTAAAGAGAGGCTAGAAAAGAACTCTCAGAAAAATTACGACTACGCGCAGCATGAACACATCCGTACCCCCCTCGTCTTGGCACGATAAGGAGCATAAGCGCAATTTAACCGCTGTCAATCCGGTCTTTTTAATTGTTCAGGCGAAATACTCGGAGAGCGTATCTATTTCCCATTTCTATGTTCTGTTTAGCAACTTCCAACACTATTAAGGAGGACACTCTCAAATTTCAATTAGTTTGTTGGGATTCGGATGCAAATTGAACTGGAACCTGGCAATCTAATTATGGTATTTATTTGACTATTAAGCGAATGATCTTTGCATTGGAGATCGTAACTTAATTAAGAACGCTAGCGAAAGTTAGTTCGACCTTTTATCATTTGATAAGATTATTAAGTCCCTTTAGTAGTTTTCTTTTTTGTTACAAATGATGATTTACATCATTTGAACACCTAGCTAGGTATCCAAGGTCTCTAACTATCTTTCCATGTAGTCCAATTACCTATGTTCATCGACCAAAAAAAGAAATCACCTATGTTCAAAGGATAGCTTATTTTTTCTTCTATAATCAATCATAAAAATAAGATAAGCGTTGGAATTTTTTTCAACCGGTTGCTAAGTTCTCTTAATCTATTGTTATTTATCTCTACTATATGTAACCATTTTACAATAACCAAAGTACCCTTATATCGTCTCACCTTATAAAAGTAGAGAATGTTAGATATCAATTTATAATTAAGATTTGATATTTTTATACGATTACATAACAAATCTTTCATTTTGATTTTGCGCACATATTCTTGAGTTTGAGATGTATATCCGTAATCTCCCTCTAAAAACATCCCAATCCATGTCGTGCCAAGAAATTAGTCAATCAAAAATTAAAATCTAAACTAACACCCACAACTAAAATATGTTCTTCTATTACCGAAAAAGTTGATCCCGTGGGTCGCCCGTGTAGGGCCCTTACGATCAAGGGTGGAGATGGGCCATTCCAGTGGACCCGGGTTTGACATCAAAATCTTCACATCAAGGAAGATAAAAAAACTCGGAACATTCAAAATCAGGTTGGAACCAATCGGCATCGACGACGCGACGCCTAGTTGCGTCAAAGGGACAACTGCTAGTTACATCAAGGTATGTCTCGAATTTTCTGTCCTCCACGCTGTAACTCTTGATCTTCTCTTCTTTGCCATCATGGCAATAAACGCGGTTTGGCTTGATCCCGGGAAGGCAAGACTCGGCGTTGAACTCCACCGAGAAGGAAGAGCTACCATTCAAGAAGGGAGACATGATCCCCAAGCTTTCAACCTCTTCCTCGGTTCCCTTCTCCAAATCAACTTTGAAAACTCGAATCTCTTTCACGGGTCCATCATACTTTTTGCGCCAGATCTTCCAAGCCACTAGCAATGAGCCCGAACATTCAACAAGATAAGGATCACCGTCAACATTACGATTCGTCCCTAGAAATAGTCGCGATTCCATGCGACTCTTTCTCTCGTTCAAAGTCATTATTTGACTCTGCTCATCCAAGCCCACAAATAGCCCATTGTAATAAATCAGTTCAAGGACGGTGCACTTGTAAAATATGGGTTTTGACCCAGAAAAAGAAAAGAAAAGAAAAAGGTAGAAGCTTCAAGAGAGAGAGAGAAGAATCGAGAGTTTTCGGAAGAGGGAAAAGAGGAGAGGGAGAGAGAGAGAGAGAGAGAGAGAGGAAGAAAAGACAGAAAAAAAAGGAAAAAGAAAAGAAAAATGAAGAGATAAAAATGAAAGAGAGAGGGAAAGAAGGGGAGAGAGAGGTACAACAGAGAGCTCGAACACAGAAAAAAGAAGAAGAAGAAGAAGAGAAAAGAAGCTCGCCAAGCCACGTTAATTACGTAACGCAACGCCCGGTAAGCGCTGGTGCTCCCCCTTTGTTCAATCGGAGTAATTTCAGATCTAGGGCTTGAAATTCGGAATTTTGGGAAAATCGAGCGGCGAAATATAATTTTTGAGTCATTGAGCCGCATATTTTTGTAGAAATTGTATTTTGGAATGTTGTAAAGCTATAACATCTTATGGATCGTGATTTGAGCTTGCGGTTTGTCCGGAACGGAATTTTGAAGTTGGGGGTGCATTCTGGTACTATAGCGAACAATAGCTTCGAGTTCGTTTTTTTGTTATTTTTGGCACTGTTTTAGGTGGCTGAGTTGGGGTTATTGTTGTATGTTAAGAGAGCTTTCTAAAGACTATAAGACGGCTTGAAACGGAATTTTATGGAGGAAGTAATGGCGCGACAAAGTTGGCGCATGGGCTGCGCCTAGCGAAAAATTGATGGGTTTTCGATAAATGCAAGCTTTCGTGGCGCATAGGTGTCGTTTTATCGACAAATAGGCTTAGTATAGATGAGTCGTTATGCGAATATCCTTTTTACTCGGCCTTTTGATAATGTTTTTCCGTTTATTATTAGGGATCCGAGTACGTTGGTTCAAGTGAGCGTCGTAATTGATTTTCCACTTTCCCAGGTGAGTGGTGCTATCTCTTCTAAGAATTTATAAGCTCATGTTTTTAAATGATAAATTATTGATATTTTATGAGTTATAAATAAGCATATTTGTTACATAAAATTTGGATCGGGTATTTATTGCGTTTTGGTATTTAAGAATAGTGTGAGAATTTTTGGCGGAAATATATGTTCTGTTTGATGAATGAAGTTGAGAAGTATTACATATTTTGAGTTTGTGAAACCTTTTTACAAAGATCTCGGCTTTGAGATGGTTTATGGAAGGCTATATGAGTATCGATTTGTGATAAGATTTTTGAAATGTATTTGATTTGAAATTAATTTATGAGACAAGTCTTGAAAATTATTTAAGAATGTTTTATGAAAGGTATTTTTGGCGGATGAGTTGAGTTGCAAAACCTTTTGGGGATATATGAAATGATTTATGGATTTAGTTTGAGAATTATGGATGGTGTTGTTTTGGATTGATGTGGATGCTCAATATCGCTGTGAGCTCAACGAGGAGCTTGTGGGTATGCGCATCTATTCTAGGATATCCTTGTGGGCCAAGCCACCGGCTAATAATAGGTGGAGACATTGCCAAGGGGAATCTTGGTCGCCTCGTCACCAGGTGTTGTATCATGACCATGATTTGATATTGAGCAACAAATTGGTCAATGGAGTGGACTTTTGACATGTGATATGAGTTGGGTCAATGGAATGGATCATCGACGTGTAATTTGAGATTAGTCGATGGAATGGACCATCGACGTGTAATTTGAGATTAGTTGTTGGAATGGACTATTGACGTGTAATTTCATTTGATTATCAATGTGTGGTTTGATGAGATTAATCAATAGAATAGACCATTAATGCATGTTTTATGAGATTGACCAATGGGTTAAACCACTGGCATTTGCCTATTACTAACTTGAATATTTTTGCTAAGTAAGAAATGTTATATTTTGGCCTTGAAGGTTTGTTATATTTTTAGGTTTGGTGTGGTATGAGATTAATCAATGGAATGGACCATTGGTGTGTGAATTAATGAGATTGATCAGTGGATTAGATCATTGATGTTTATTTTAATGTTATTATGAAATGATTATTTTTGCTATAAATATAGCTATGTTGAAGCGTATGTAACTTATTCTTTTTACTGTATGTTTTGTTATATCATAGATTTGAGTTAAAAAAGTTGTGGTTTGGTTTTGTAAATATGCATAGTGGATGCTTGATCCGCTTAGAAGAGATATACTATTCACTGAGCCGTGGTTGCTTACCCCTCTATTTTCCAATGTTTTTCAGGTCCCTCGATTAACAATGAGTAGGTACGAGAACGATATGGATGTGGGGACTTTTAAGAGTTGGATTTTGGGAGTTTTGAAACTGCATCCTTTGAGTAGAATGACAGCCGTGTCATCTCCCATTCATGATGTTTTGGGGTGTGACAGCACCGATGCTGAGGCCTTGCACGATTCGCTGCCGTCCACGCATCTTCTCCTAATCTGAGAGAGGCAAACCCTGGTGATGGGCCATAAAAAATCACGATTGAGTAGTTCCTGGACAAAGAAGGGCTTGAGGACAACACGATTGCGTAAATGAGACGTAACTCAGGGTGAAGCTCGTCCAAGGCCGGGAGTTCGATGCTGATGGACGAAAATGGATTGACAATACGGTATTCATTGTACCTCTTTGACAGAAGTCTCCGTCCTGGTGTAGACAAGGTCTAGTCAGGAGATCCTGGCACGGTAATGGGTAAATTATCCCTGTAGAGGGGTTGGATAACTCAGCTATTCGGCTGTACGTATAAATCACAAACCACGGGGCTTTCGATTTCTCATTATATGTCTCCTTGGCAGCAACAGTCCGCCGCCATGAGGTGCACACCTGTCGAACAGCTAAAAGTTTTCCATGGCTAATTGTCGAACGATGAGTTCTAGGATCACTGGCGGGAATTCTTCCCAACCCACCATCGTAGGTTAAATGATAGATCTGTTTGGTGTGCGACTTCTTGATGAATTTATTTCTCATAACATGAGGGAGGTCCTAAATAGGAAAGACAATCATTAGGGATTCGGTTTCTTTCAACAAATTGTCTTACGAATGTTATAGCTTATTTTCTTTATCTTGAATGAATATTCCTTTGTTGTGGCTAGCGAGATACACTACCCTTTCAGTTTTGATGTATTAAGATTTAAATCTTTCTATATAATATACCAATTTTATAAAGCTAGTTTCATGGTATATGAACATTAGGAGTGCCAAAACTTTTATAGGACTTTCATTCAAGTGCCAAAACCTTCCTTTTTACTCACTCGAATGCCATCTCGAAGAAAAATTGATCAATTGAGTGCCAATTCTGCCCAAATGTCCTACATAAATTTTTTTTTTATTTTTAAATTTTTTGTGAATTTTATATTTTTATTTGTATTTTGTATTTTGTATTTTTTAGGGTCGGCCGCGGCCGCCTCACCCACAACCATGAAGGCCCTAGGTGAGGTTGCGAGGGTCCTCGTTGGCCGTTGGGCGACCATGGGCAACGCCGCCTAGAAATAGCAAGGGTCGTTGTGGTCTCGCTAGCTATTGGTGAGGCCTCAACGGCCTCGCCCAGGACCATTGCAACTAGATTTGGGTGAGGGCCCTCGCTACGAAGGCCTTGCCGCGACAGCCCTTGCCTGCTTTAAGTGGCGTCTAGCTTTAAGTGGCCACGAGTGACGCCACCCCGGAGCGGTGAGGGCTGTCGCGACCAAGGGTGAGGTGGCTATGGGCGAGGGTTGTCAGTGACCCTCACCAACCCTAAAGGAAAAAAGGAAAAAAAAAAAGCAAAAATTGAAAATAAAATAAAAAAATTATTTAAAAAATTTAAAAAATCTTGGGGTGGTTATTTCAATTTTTCAAGCAGGACAAATTGGAAGTGGTACTCAAATGATTGATTTTTCAAATTTAAGACACTCAGGTAAGTGTAAAAAAAGTTCGGAGTGTCATACAAAAGTATTGGCATTGACACTTATACCGTTATTTATTTTCAAGCTTTTATGAATAAATCCCATAGAAAGCTTATACATATTATATAAGTGAATGATAACCGAAGTAGTCCGAAGATATGGGGTTAGAGGCAATGTTAAAGGTGGACTAACAATTGTTGATTGCCATGAGTTTTTCCAAATCCTTAATCTTGTGCAGCGTTGGTATTTTTAATTTAATTGTATTAACCTTCGACAATTCTATGTGAATGAGTCGCCATTAGTTTATTGGAGTCAATTTAAAAACCAATTGAAATGTGCGAGAATAGCTTGCTTCCTAAGCAATTAGAGAATCTAAATATGTGGACTTGATTACATTAGTTATTTCAACTAATGCCCTTCTGATGCCCTAAATTGACTAGTTTGTTATCTAAGTGTTGATGTGGACTTTATCCAATTATAATTACTCAGGTTCTTTGTCCACTAAGTGATCATGCCATGGTCATGTGTGATCATTGGGGTCCTACTATTTACCCTAACCATTTCACTAAACTAGAAAAAGGCACAATCAAGAACCTGAAGGAAATTAAGAGCCCAAAAAGATTATTGACGTGATAAGATGTTACAGTGCCATAATTTACTTGAAAAGAAGGGGCTAGTTAAAGATCACGAGTATTCTCCAAGCTTGTATAATTTTTTTTTCTTTCGCAAAATAAAATTAAGTCACCGTTATGAATTGCCATCATGTTGTTACTGGGGTATCAAAAAACTTGACCCAACCCGACCCGAACACAACCCGAACACGAAACAAATATAATACATATTTCGGGTCTTGATACTGTTCAAGTAATACATATAAAATAAGTAAAAGAAATATGTTTGGGGTCGGGTGAGGTTGGAACACTGTTCGACCCGAAACACGTGAACTCCTACTTCCAAACACAAACAGTAAGGGAGTGCATGATAACCAAAATTTCTGTTCCAGACCTGTTTTTGGAAGAGAAATCCGTTTGATAAACCTATTCAGTTTTTCTATTTCTGAAATATATTTCTATTCCAGAAATAGGTTTAGAAGAGAAATCATAAGCTAAAATTTTCTACTTCTCTATTTCTGGAATAGAAATCAGAAATAAAAATTCTTCTCATCATTCATCAATCGGTCCTTCATTCGTTGCCGCTGACCACCGTCCGTCGATTGCTCGCCGCCGCTAGTTGCCGGTCGCCCGCCGTCGCCACCGACCGCCGGCCGTCCATCCTGTCGATCGCCGGTCCACTGCCATTCGAAAGGAATAAATTTTGTGTCGTTATCAAACGAATTTCTATTTTTAGAGTAAAAATTTTGTGTTGTTATCAAACGGTTATTTTTGCTTAGAAACTATTCTAGAAATAGAAATAGAAAAATCTATTTCTGTTTCAGAAACTATTTCTGGATCAGAATGGTTGTCATGCACCCCCTAAACACGTACCTCGGCTCCGCCTTCTTCTCCGACGACTTTTCCTTCGCTCACGACTGCTAGTTCGGCCTCTCCTCCGATCGATGCGCCTCCGTCTTGCCGTCGTTGTCGCCGTTGCCACCCCTCGTCTCAACGCCGGAACCCTAGTCGCCGCCGAATCAGTCGATCGTTGCCGTCCGTCGCCGAAAACCCCTTAGGTCCGTGCTTCCATCAATTTCTTGATCCGCGAGGAGCTTCGGCGTCCTTCTTCTTCGTCACCTTCCGAGTGGAGAACTTGGAGGGCGCTTTGCCCGCCAAGCACTCTCCGAACTCAGCGGGTATGGTTTATTCCTTTTTTTTTTTTTTTTGGGTTCTTTCGCAAGGGAAAAGGATGGCAAAAGAGGATCCTTTTGATCTCGTTCGGGATTGCGATGGGCGTCAGTGATGGAATTTGGGAATTTTGGAGTCTGGAGTGGTGAAAAATCTTTCTGGGTCAGCTCGGCGGTCGTCCGAGCTGAAGTGGGTCCTTCTTTGTAGTTTCAATCTGATGAAGGGGTTGAGTGCGGTGGTGAAGTTGTGTCGACTTTTGATTGCGGATTTGAAAAGTGTCGTCGATTGTAGGTAGACGGACTATGTGATCGTGCAAGGAGAGTTATCTCTCTTAAGATGGTGTGAATTTTCAGGGAAAGGCAGAATCTTGGTAGGATTAAGGTTCAGTAATTCTGGTTTTCCCCTTTGTATGTTGACATCCATGTTTTCAATTATTGGGCGATGGTTTAGTGGCCAAAATTCTGTTTTGATTAGGTTTTCGCTTGTTATATGGCGTCTCTGTTGAATCCTTCAGCAGAGATTGATCATACTGCAGACGAGAGACAGAGCTGTACGTTGAGTGCTCTCTGTACATTGATGGTGCCCCTTTTGGTCTTCCCACTAGAACAAGGTGCTTTCTTTATTTAAGCCTTGCCAAACTATGGGCTACCTTTTCTAGACAAATTACGCACTGCAAAAATCTGCTTCTATTGTGCAGGATGCATTGACAAAGAGCAACGAAGTCTTTGAAACATTTAAGCATGAGATCGAGAAGGTATGAGTTATATGACACCTAACTAACGATATTCTTTTATTTCCTATGTACCAGATCAGCATATCTACTACTTGGACTTGATCATAATTCTTTTTTCAATCTGCACCACAAACTCAGATGGCATAATCAATAAAGGATCTCAAGAAGGAAAATGCATTCCTGAAGGACAAGTGTCAGAAATCAGATATTACACTTATAGAACTTGTTGATGAGGTAAGTGTAACATCTGTTACATTTGTTTTTCCTTTTCGTAGTTGTTTTAGATATTTTACTGTTTCCAAGTTGAAATGCACAGATTTTAAACCATGATGTAAATCGCCATGCCAATTTGTCCTGTCATTTACTGAGATCCAATCTTTTGGAAGGACTCTAGTCCATGCTCAACAGCTGCTTTCTGATGTGAACAGGGGGCAAGCTATAGATGGTCGACTAGTTTCTAAGTTTATTCCTTCCAGATTGCTGTTGAGGGGTTGAGAAGCATTGAATTTTTTTTTTTTTTGGTCAAAGGATATCGACTTTAATAAGCAGTGAATAATGCGCTTTTGCATATCATTAATGGTTAGTTTTTTTTTTCTCGTATAGTGTTACTAAGAGTTCAAGTGGCAAATGTATTCTGGTTGTAACTTCTGAAGAAATAAATCAGGAGGTTCACTTTCCTGTACCATGTAGGGCTACAAGAGCAGGAAGAATTTTTGTTCCTGTTTGTTTTTTGACTCTTTGTACTTGGGCTAACGTTTTAGTCTGACTTTCATTTGTACTCAGTAATTAAAGGATCACATTTGTGTACGACAGAAGAATTTATTGGGTTTTAATATGTTAATGTTGAGTGGCAACAAGGCAGGTTCAGTGGCCACTGTAAACTGCTTATGATGCTTAATTGACAAATTGACCTTTGTTTTCTTGTAATAGGAAGGAAGATACACGGTTTCTTTTTTATTCCTCTGGATCCATGGCTTTTCCCTGTTTGATTAAATGGACAAATAGAAAAAAGGGAGGTGAAAAAAAAAAAAAAAAAAAAAAAAAGAAGAAGAGGAAAACCCAGAAACCCAACCCGACCCGAATTTCCGATGCGAGTCTAACGTGTTTCGGGTCGGGTTGGGTAACATCAAAACCCGACCCGACCCGACCCATTTACATTCCTAGTTAGTAGAGTACGATTTATGAACTGCCATCAAGTTTAAAAACAAAATAACTAATGAAAATTCCTTGAGGCCGTTGAGTAAGAAACTTCAACTTACCAAAAACATCATTACAGAGTGTCTCCAAGTGTCATATTTTGTCTTGGTTTTGAGTACAAATTGATTCCATAAGCAAAGTCATTAACACCGGTGAATAAAGCGGGGAAAAAAGAGAGTTTAAATCCTATTACGATTTGCCCCACATTTATTCTGTCTTCTTCTTTGAGGATGAACCGATGGTGATTTAGTGTTTTATGATGCATCACTAATCTACTAGTGTGATTGCATAAACCACAACATTTGTCAAGTTTCGGATAAAATCATGTGGAATTACTTTTTTCTTCTCAAACAATGAGGAAATCCATTTTAACTACGGAAAGCGTTAGTCAAAATAGGATTGTTTGTATTTAATAGTAATGGAAGCAAAACCAATGCTATGCTCCTATATCTATACAGATAAATTTATCCCTGAACCGCTAATATGACCATGGTTAGACTAGTTTTGACTTTCGCCATCTGAATAGTGGATATGCCACCAAGGTCGGCAATATCAAGAAGTGGGATATGTGCATGGCCATGTGTGATCTGACAAGGGCGTGTAATGAAAGACCGGACGCAAGGCAGAGGCGGAGGGAGTAGTTACACGGAAAATTGAGCCGAATTTCAATTAAATATGAGTAACTTACCCCGCGCATACAAGAAGGCCACGGGATTGAACGGGGACACGCACGCGTCGACCGAGACTCAAACTTTTCATTTCATTCGCATTTCACTTTCGCGTAATTTTTAGTTCCTAACATTAATTTTCATTTCGATGTACTGCGATTCCAGATTATTGCACTTCCAGTCAATCAACATATCCTTGCACCTAGTTCGGTGGAGGATTCGCGTTCCATCCAAGCCCCATTTGATCGGTTTGGGCTTGAGTATGAAATCATGGAATGGTCTTGATCGGTTTTCATTCGTTTGAAGCCGGATCACCTTGGCGCCTCATTAATTCATCGTCAAAACCTCTTTTTGCACATTCCAACGGATTGATTTTCACCGGCACATAAACAAATTTTGATATGCAACATTAGAGATAATTAGAGGATTCTTCATATTTTCCTCGATCGTGCATGTCCTTGATTTATGTAATTCTTTTTTTTTGGTGTCAAAGTAAAAGTTCATTCATTTCTATAGAAATACAAGAGAAAAACATCGCAGTCCAATTGAAAATCAAGACAAATTCTAGATAACTTGAAAACAAAACAAGCTCTTGATAACAAAATGAATCATCAAAACACGGTTAGAGTCACATTTAAAGAGTAGATTTATGATTTCTTGAAACTAAAGTCTGTGGCCGATTACCAAATTCATCTTCAATAATGAGCATATACCGACATCTCCATTTATTGCTACGTCTTTACCCTTTGGAGGTGCACACCTAGATTCGTCATTTAGAGAAACAAGGTTAAATGAGTATAGATTTGACACTTGTGAGAGCCAAATCTTTACAAAACTTCCCTAATTTTCTTTGAAACTGGACTTGTACACTAATGAAACATGAGAAAAGCAAAACCCCAAAATCATACACGTAGAAGTCCCAAAATCTAGATTAGATTGGGATTGAAACCTCTCGAAATGGGAGAAAAGCTTCTAAATCTAGACTAAATCAGAAGAGAAAAACTCCACAAAATGAGAAGAAAGCAAGAAAAAGAGAATAGAGACCCAAATTAGCCAAAGAAAAAGGAAAAAGGGAGGGGTAGGAGAGATCTAACTCAAACCCTCCCCCTAGGAAGATTGAAAGAAAAAGCTGTGTAATCCTAGAGTTCCATAATGAAGGAACTAGAGCATTTCAATTTTTGGATATATGATAATTGAATATCATTAATATTGCCTTTACCAAAAAAATATCATTAATATTGCAATATATCTTGATAGAAATAATTAAGGGATTCTCCATATGTCCTTGATCATCTCTAACATACAAACATAGAGATTGCAAGATTCCATTGATTTTGACTTGTTAAATTATGATCTTCTTATTTGAATACTCGTAAGTAAATACAATGAATTAGCCGATGTAGTCTTCTTTTATATGAATATAAAAAGATCATCATTCTCCACAATGCATGCATAGGTGCACATTACTTGATGTATTTGGACCAAGTGATTTGCATATCCCATTCATCGGGGGTCGTTGAGTCAAAAGATTTGACTAACCCTTTACTCTGAAAAATGAAACTAAGAGCCCAAAATGATTATATAATGTAAAAACTCTATAGTTTACTTGAAAAGAGAAAAAGAGGGTAGGTAATGATCACCAAGGAATCTCCAAGCCCGTATAATTTTGTTCCTTTCCTCGTCACTCGCAAAATAGATGTTGTCAAGTCACCTCCATGTTCATATTTTTTTTTAATTCCGGTATGAGCAGAAGATCCATGATTAGCGGAATGTGGTAATTAATTGTACATAATTTTTTTTTTTGATCGAAAACAGAGGATATTATTTAAGCTAGCAAAAGGAATAATCCTTGTCCAGGGCTTCAGAACAAAGAAGGTCCAAAAGAGGTTGGGGGTGATACAGCCCAATTCGGAGGAAGGCTTCGGCGCCCATGGGCTTTAGTGGCCCAGTCAGCAATGTAATTGGCTTCTCTTCTACAATGCAGAATTCGGAGATTAAGGAAACAAGGGAGCAACGCCGCACACTCTGAGAACAATGCTCGGATCTCCCACGGCATCGAGCTAGGTTGATGCACAGCTTCTACGAGTACAAGGCAGTCAGATTCCAGTAGTATTTTTTTTTTTTCATTTTTCTTCCCTGTTTGCAGCAGATTTTTTAGAGTAAGACTGAGTGCTTATACCTCTGCCTTATGTGTCGAAGAGGCTGTGTTACTACTGGTGAAGCCATCAATGAGCTGGCCAGAGTGATCCCAACACACACACGCCACGGCACCCTCATTGCTTGCGGTTGGATAAGCCTTGTCAATGTTGATCTTTAGTACTCTGGGCTTCGGTGGGCGCCACGCCTGATCTGGATTTGGTGATTGCAGCCTTGATCTCGACATCACTTTGTCACAATAGCGGGCAGTATTTACATCTGGCGGAAGACAAAGTTGTTTCGAGCCTTCCAAATCTGCCACAAAATGGAAGCAAGAGTCTCTAGATTAGGTAAGAGATCTTGTTTCTCAATCAGATCTGCAAGCCAAGCATCTATTAAGTGTATTCCATGTGATGCCATTGTGATTTTGACTTGTGGGTGTGACCAAATGCCTTTCGTCCATGGACATAAGCGGATAATATGATATGTTGTTTATGGGATTTGACCGTGACATAGTTGACATACCAGATTTAAAATGATTCGTCTATGATATAGATTATCTTTTGTACACAAGGCATTATGGCATAAGGACCACATGAATATGCGTAGCTTAGGGGCGGTCTTCATAGTCCAGAGCTTGCGCCACAGTTTTCGTGGAGTTTGATAGGATGAGGAGGCGTGGCTATGAGTGTCATTGTATTCTGTAGATCTGAGAGAGTTGTATCCACTCTTCACTGCAAACACACCGTTTTGTGTCCCTTTCCAAATGATTTGGTCGGCTGTGCAATGGGTTCGAAGCTGAAATGTAAGAATTTCCTTGATAGTCTGATCATAAAAACTACTGCGCAGTAGAGGTTCATTCCAAATATTTTGTTCCGAAATAATAAAGTCCGCCACCTTCACGGGTTCTCCTCTAGGCGTAGGCCCGCTTATTATACATTTGGATAGCCATTTATCTTCTCAGATTCTGATTCGTTGTCCGTCGCCGACTGACCATTGGAGTTGATTCAATATCGAGTCCCTGCCTATTAGTATACTCTGCCAACCCCAGGATGGTCTAGCTCATTTTTTGGCATTCCAAAACTCCTTAGAATGAAAGTAAAGGCCTTTAAAAATTTTACTCCACAGGGATGATGGGTGTTGGATTAGTCGCCACACTTGTTTTCCCAGTAAGCTTTGTTGAAGGTGATGAGGTCTCGAAAGCCAAGTCCCCCGGTGTCCTTCCTGCTTTTGAGTATGTCCCATCTTTTCTAATAAATGCTGGACTTGCTGCAATGATTTTGCCCCTAGAATTTTGCAATTTTCTGCTCAATGGATTTACAAATAGACACGAGAATTTTAAAAATAGACATGGCATGTTGCCGGATTGCCTGAACTACTGTATTAATCAATGTTTCCTTACCGCCCTTGGAAATTAGATACTCTTTCCACCCTTCCAACTTTGAACTTACTCGACCCAAAATCCAGGCAAACACATCATTGCAACAAAGTAAGTAAATTGCAAAGTGAGAGTTCAGACAACTTACCTTCACCGAAAAGGGATGACAATCACATAAACACGCGCATGAAATGTGAGGCTCGATTTCTATCTAGATGGCTTAACAAAGTGGAGCTAAGAGGATGATTTGACTACCGTAGTCTCGCGTAACGTGTCAAGTCCCCCTAACTTCGGCTTAGTCAAATGGAATGCCCAATAATCAAGCAGTCTCGCGGATATGGACAAACACATTTGACATTATGAAAAACTTTAGGGGAAGAGAATGTCAACCTCTACATAGTAGTCTCGCTTTGGATGAATTATCATTCTCAACATCATCCTAAAAATCCTATCGCTGCCCAGGTTTGGCAGCAAGTTGTGTGTGCAATAGTGTAGTGCTAAAAGTAGTAAAATATGCACAATATTTTAAATGCAAACAACACTTCTAATCGGGAAAAATAAATCATTAATCCAAACACCTCCCTGCAAGATAAGGGTTAGCAAAGACTACTCCTCTTATACCTCTTATCTACAAGAACATTTAACACCTTAGAAATGTTAGGGACGTACCTGGTGTCCTCACTGATAAACAAAAACATTTTTAAAAGAAAAAGAAAAATTGGCCTAAGTCCACTAAGTGTTTTAACACAAGTCCCCAATGGAGTCACCAAGTTGTTGCGACTTAAATTTGGGGTGCACCACCTAAGTTTAGGCAATGGACTACTAAGTTTTTAAACTTAGCTCGAGCTCTCCCAAGCTCATACCAATTCGCAACTTAAGATTCAAATAAATTATCTAGGAGTCGTCACTAATCAGTTTACAGTAAGTTGATTAGACACCTAAGTAAAATAATAGGAGAATTATTTTACTCCTACGAATAAGAGACTATGAGTACGGGGACTTGGTTACACTAGATTTCTCTAATGCCCTTTCAGTACCATTCTTTTATTTTCAAAAATATTTTTGAAGGCATCTTGGATTTATTTTAACCTAAGTGACTATCATGTCAAAAGGTGATCACATGGGTGCTCAACCATTATTAAATATTCAATAAATAAAATAAATTGCATCAAAAGGAATAAACGCACAAAGCAAGCAATTTTTTTGGGCTTTCTTGAAATTAGAATTTTATCATAAAACATGCATTTTGACTACATGACTTAATTTTACAAGCAAACAAATTCTAATTAAATGCACCTATTATGCAAACTAATTAACATGCACCTAATATTTTGTATTTTTTTTATTGAAATTCGGAATTAATAAAAACCCTAATTAAACTATCTAAAATGAATAATTTTCTAATTTATTTTAGGGATTAATTTGACTTAAACCTATCCTATCTTAGAAAAATGCTCTTTTAGGAAAATGAAATTACTAAAATGTGCAAATATTATCTAAGATCTTATTTTAAAAGGCTAGTTTGATCCGACTCTAGTCTATTTCAAAATTATCTGAATGTGCAAATTTAGAATGCAACCCTAATTTACTAAACCTACACACTCTGATGCAAGATTTGATTTTTTTTTTTTTTTTAGTGCTTTTCAAGATAAGCAATTATCAGATAAATATTAAATCTAAACTAATCAAGATATTCATTGAATAAATGATTAAAATAAAAAAATCCGTTGTCTCACGGATCAAATTAACGATTATCATAACCCTAATATCACAACATATAAGAGAACTAAAAATAATTAAAAATTTGATCCGAAGTCTTACCGACCACACTAATAATTATAATGATTTAGTAATCAAAACACTATCAAAATGCCCAAAAATTAATATAATTAAAAAAATGATCCGACATCTTACGGATCAAATTAATAATTATAATAATTTTGGGCAAAACCCTACAAATAATGCCTACAATATTCATAAAGCGAAAATCAACTTCCAACTTTCCAATTTATACAATAATAACAGAACTTAAAAAAATAAACTGAAATAGCATAAAATGAATAAAAAATAACATTAAAAAGTAAAATTAAAAAAATTAAAAAAACAAAAAAAAAAAAAAAAAAAAAAAAAACAAAAAAAAACAAAAACCACCTAAAGGGGACTTGGGAAAGGCAACAGTTGGTCGGCGTCGGTGGGTGGGCGGCGCCGGAGCTCCGGCAGGGGCGAGCGGCAAGGCAACGGCGGGCGAATGGAGGTCCAAGCGCGAAGGTGATGCGTGCTGCGGCTTCGGACGTGAGTGGGTAGGCGGAGGCGGCGTGGCGACGGCGTCGGGTGCGGGCGCGGCGACGGCGTCGGGCAGCGCAGTACAATGGCGTAGTCGTTGGGGTCAATGCGGGGCATCGAGCGCCGGGTCACCGGAAGGAGGCCGGTGGCGAGTGGGCTCAGAGCAGTAGTGAAGACACCTGATTGTCGCGGGTCGTTAGGTGGAGGCCGACGACGGGTGAGTGGGGCTTTGGCACGATGGCGAGCTACAATGGTGCAGCGACGACGTTGAGTGGTCAAGGTGGAGGCGGAGCGGCGTCGAGGCTTCTGGCATTCGATTGCAATGGCGTCGCGGACATCGAGCGCTGGTGCAGTGGCGTCGTGCGAACGGCGTGCAGGTGGTGAGCGTCGTGGTTGCCGCAGGCGTTGGGGCATTGCGGTGGGCAGGCGGACGGAGATGCTCAGGTGCTCAGCCACGACAGGGGCGCGGAGGTCACTGGGTCACGGGTTGCAGAGGCGCGGTGATGTCAGGCTCCGAGCGGAAGGGATAGGCGGAGGCGAACAGGCCGCGGGCTTCAAAGGCGTGGTGTTGCAACGGACGACGTCGAGGACAGGCGAACTCAGGGGACGAGCTGTGGTGGCGCGGGTGGTGACTAGCGACGGCGAGTGGCGGTGCGGTCGAGGGCAAGCGGGTAGGGAGGAAGACGAGCAGTCTTCCCTCCTTTCTTTTTCTTTCTTTTTTTTTTTTTTTTTTTCCTCTCTCCACGTCTCTCTCACGTCACTTCACACTCTCTGTCTTCCTACTTCTTCAACGAAGGATGGACGCGAGTTGACCTTCCCCAAAAGAATGTTTTTTTCTTTTGAAATTTCCACTCAAAACAAAAGGCTCCTCTCCTTCTTGTACGAAATTTTTTTCGGCTCTTTCTTTCAAAATTCTCCACCCCCATTTCTCACGAATTGTAGCCCTTTTATAGCGAAAACCTCTATTGATCTTGAGAAAGTTATGCTTCCTTAATTGCAGGAATTATAGAATTTTGGCCCCGATTTGCCATCGCAAATTAGTATTTCGGTTTTTCACTCACATTACTAGAAACACATCCCAGTTCGTTTTGATTTTTGCGAATAGCTCACTTGATGAGTATAATTGTTTGATACTTTTCCTTTGATTTATCAATCTAGCCATTATCTTCACCAATTTTGGGTTTGATTTCCATTTTGACTTTTATTCTCTTGATTTCTTGAATATCTAATTGAAGCAAGAATAGTTAGTCAAAATTCCCACCTTCCGTGCATAATCAATTAAATTGATTTTTCCCCTTTTATTTTCCTTGATGACCAAAAATCATATGCAATGCAATTTTTTATTTTTTATTTTATTTTATTAGAGTAGTCAAAATTTAGGTGTCAACAATAGTCCATTCAATCCATTAGGCCCAGGCGCTTTAGTAGCTCCCAATTGGAAGGTTGCTTGTTGTACTTCCTCTCAAGTGACCGCATCTATAAGGATAGTATTCATTTCCTCCGTTACCACTTGTGGACATTGTACCAGGGTAGGCCCATAGTCGCGATGTCCCACTGTTCTGTATAAGTTTTCAAAGAAATCCATCATCATCTCCTTCAACCGCTTTGGATCTCGGACCCACCTTTGATCTTCATCTTGCAGCATACTTATCCGATTTCGTTGCCTTCTTTGAATAGTGGTGGCATGGAATAATTTGGTGTTCTTGTCCCCCCATCTAAGCCAGTTAACCCTTGATCGCATCGCCCAATACTACTCCTCCTGTTGCCATAAGTGCTGAATTTCCGCTTTTAGTCGAGTGATCTCTACTTTATCGTATTGGCCATTAGGTTGATTTGTAAGACTTTGGAGTTGCTATTTCAAAGTATTGATTTGATGATGGCCCTTGGAGAATTTTCGTCGACTCCAGCTAACGAGGGCCTTTGAGACAGCCTTTAACTTGTTGGATAGGGTTGAGGCTTTCACCTTTGAGGATGCCCTGAATTGCAATGACCGTACGTCATTCTTTATCTTGTAGCCAAAATGCTTCAAAAGTAAAGCCCTTCTTTCTTCTGACTGGGGTGGCTTCAGTGGTTAATAAGAGCAGGCTGTGATCAAAACCCAGGGCGGGTAAGGCAAAAACTTTAGCTTCCGGGAATGTTAGTTGCCAATCCATAGTACATAGCACTCGATGCGGTCGTTCTTTCACAAAGTCCTCTCCATCTCTATTATTGACCCACGTAAAAGCACAACATTTGCTTTCCACATCCATGAGTGAGTAATCATTTAAAAATATTTGTACATAATTTAGTCAATATTTATTAGTGATATCATGTTGTTAGTAGAGTACGACTTACAAATTGCCATCAAGTTTTTATTTTTTAAATACCTAATGTAACTTCCTCGAGGAAAGTTGACGAACAAACTTCAGCTTACCAAAAATCATTACAGAGCGTCTCTAAGTGTCAGATTTTGCCTTGATAAGCCTTTGTGAATAAAGTGAAAAAAAAGTTTGAATCCTATTACGATTGATAAGCTATAATTTCCTTATCTTTGATTCTTTATTTTGGGTATGTTATACACAACAATCCTCTGGCAAGTAACTCAAATGTGTGTGTGTGTGTGTGTGTTTTTTTTTTTTTTGGGTGAAAGTAAGAGTAACTCAAGTGTGTTTGTTTCTATTTTTGAGAGAAAATCTAAGTGAGAAATTGGGAGATTGATGCTATAACTACAGGATAAGATTTCAAGGAAACACTCCTAGTGATGGTGTAGTTCAATCACTCTATGACACCATTGGGGATAGTGGATCAACACCCTACGACGCCAAGGCAATTGAATGGAGACAACGATTTCCTAATTTAATTTAGGTCATTATCTAGATTTACACAGTTTCCTATTTTAGTTTCCAAAGAAGATCTAAGAAATATTGCATGTATATCTCACCTAAAATTAATTAGTTTCATAAATTCCATTTACATGTTACTTAGTAGTCATATGCTTTAACCACTGAGGTTTGTCCCAGTGGCCACCCTTCCAACATAGAAGGGGGAGGTGTGGGGTTCGAATCCCCACATTCTCAGGGAGGGGTCGGGGTGGAGACAATTTAGTTTCAAGTGTGGGTTTTGATTCCCACGCCTTGCAAGAAGGCAGGGCAAAAGTCTGAGAGTGAGAGTATGAGTAGAATAGGACCAAAAAAAAGGTCATATGCTTTAGAGTCATGTCATAATTGCATCTCATGCATTGCACACAATTTAATTTCTATAAAAAGAAAACACACAAATAAAAAATCATCTCACATGGTTGAATAATTGAATTAAGTCATGATTAACCATATATCACGTCATTAGAATGACATATAGGTTGCATTCAATCCAATTTAATTAACTTAGCATACATATAACTTAGATTTCATTTTAGTTCACAAATGCATATTAATTTTGGACATATGAGTCAAATTGCATCTCATGTTAGAGCTGTTTCATAATTCTTTTGTCCATCATTAGGATTAGTTTACATATAAGGTGCATTTGTTTTATAGAAAATGAATGATTTGGAAACTATTTTCCTAAAATGATCACTTGTATCCTGACAAAAATGAATAAACAAATTTTTTTTTTTTGTCCATGAAAATGTTTAGACATAAACAGTTGTCATTAATGAAAACATTTTGAGTAATTATTTCAAAAGATGTTGGTAATCATTTTTAGGAAAATATTTTTCTAATTATTCATTTTCTGCAAAACAAAGGAAACTAGATTGAATTTAAAGTCATGTCACATGTCAATAGTTTAAATTAAAATTCACATAGATATTGTGGTGGCTAAAAATATCACTGAGGGGGTGAAGTTGTGATTTTAAGAACGCTTGACTAACTTACGGAATTGTAAAAGCCAAGTTTGATATAAGCAGAATAACTTGATGTAAAAAGAATTAAGTTAGCATAAGCAAGAACAGGTGATTATATCAAGTGCAGTGCACTTCTATCAAATAGTAATAGGTAAAAGGGGAGACATATAGAATGATGTATGTAGAGCTTTATAGAATGAGACCAATAGCTTGGTCGTTGGATTTCATTGGCAATCTTAGGAATTACAATAGTACGTGCCGCTTATACTTAAGCATTTCTTCTCAAAGGAGGTTTTGCTTATACCCAAGCAGATAGATTTCACTATCACACACCTAAGCACAAACTGTAATACCGATAAAC
Organism: Eucalyptus virginea; assembly: GCA_014182375.1. Taxonomy (NCBI): domain Eukaryota; kingdom Viridiplantae; phylum Streptophyta; class Magnoliopsida; order Myrtales; family Myrtaceae; genus Eucalyptus; species Eucalyptus virginea. Next base: position 33,585,748 of record CM024518.1, read on the forward strand.
TACTCAACTAGATTACACTTTCAATACATCAAAGGAAATATTCTCTCTATTGGTTCTCCTTTTCATGATATGTTTAAATTGCTAAACGTCCATCAAATATTGACTTAAGCCAATGATATTTATTTTTACAATCATAGTCTCAATTAAAAGGGCGAAGATTTTTTTCGCAGTGACATGAACTATACTTGTAACAATTGCCAAAAAAAAAGTATTTGCTAAAGGCACAAAATCCATCTTTCTAACTTACCCGACCATGGAAGAGAAGATTCCAAAGAAATCAACTTGGCTATCTATCATAGCAAAAGATCAGTATAAATCTTTCACAAAGTAAAACAAACATACTTTTTACAGATCGGTGTCTCAAACAAAGGATCGCATCCCGACAAAGCATACAAAGCAATATAGAATTGAAAAATGTCATTAAGTAGAAATCAACTTTACAAGGATCTTGAAATCAGCTTGAACACTTCATCCAGGCCCAGAAGCATCCACCAATCTCTCTCTAAGCTCACCAACCTTCTTCCTCATCTCCTCCCCAGCATCACTCCTCAACACCACCTTCAATGCCTTCACCATCCCATCCTTTGTAATGGTCCCTACCCCCACTCCCACTCCAATTTTCCACCATTCTTTCACCAACCTTCCATTCATCATGTTGTTTGCCCAGAGCGGCTTGCATATCATCGGCACTCCCCTTGCCACACTCTCAAACACTGAGTTGTACCCACAGTGTGTCACATGCACCCTGCAGGCCAGGTGGCTCAACACCCTGCTCTGCGGGGCCCACGACACTATCTTCCCACATTGCCCCATCCTCTCTAGGAACCCTTTGGGCAAGTGGACCATCATGTGCTCCTTGATAGACCATAGGAATGGGGTCCCGGTGGATTCAAGGACCTCGGCAAGAGTGGACAGCTTAGTAGGTGACAGTACAGCTATCATCCCAAAGCGCACATATGCCACGGTCCGAGGGTTCTTGGTGTCTAGCCACATTAAGCAACCGGTAGGGTTTGAGTCTGAGCTTGTTGTTGATAAAATATGACTTCGAATTGGGTAGAACAATAAAGTCAAATTGAGTAATCAAGTCGAACTTTGAGGTGTGATATCACTTTCTTTAAAGATTTATTTGCTCCACAACATTACTAATGGTCACCGGCAAATATCCTCAAAGATACAACTCTTCCTGAAAAGTTGCGAAAATGAACAAACGTATCCTTTCGAAAATTGCCCAGATGAACAAATGCGTCCATTCAGAATAAGTTGAAAAAAAAAAACGAATAAATGCAACCCTTCGAGAAAAGTTGCATTTGGAACAACTATCTTTTCCAAAGGTGTGAAAAGTTACGAAAATGAACAAACGTATCCTTTCGAAAATTGCCCAGATGAACAAAGGCGTCCATTTGGAAGAAGTTGAAAAAAAAAAATGAACAAATGCAACCCTTCGGGAAAAGTTGCATTTGGAACAAGTATATTTTCCAAAGATTGTCTTTGAAAAGACACAAACAAAAATTAGGAATAATTAAAATATATATTATTATTTTTTAATAAATAAAATTTCAATTTTTTTATTTTAATAGTTTCCGAAAATTCTCAAAAACAAAACAACCTTTGAATTGATTAATAAGATAACCATAAAATAAAATAAAATAAAATAAAATAACAAAGGGGTTAGTGTTAATTAAATCGTGGGTGCGCTAAATGTGCCAAAATCGCGCACTCGCACGCGGGTATGGTGGAGTCTAGCCCACATGCAATCATTCCTTTAGGTATATAAAAGAAATTGGCACACTTCCTCTCACTTTTCCTATGTGGGACAAGAAAACATACACTTAGTTTGTTTTTACAAACAAACTTCCAACACTTGTTAGCACCAGTAACGGTGAGAAAGACACCGTGGGGCACCCTACATGAAGGAGAATCTTGAACTTGGACTTGAGGTCTGCCATTAGAGGTGACGGGATCGCTTCCACGTAGGAGTTCATGATGACGGCCGTAGCACATGACAGCATGCGCACCAACTGGTGGACAAAGTTTGACACTGGCGACGTAGTCGGGTCTTGTAGAATATTGTCTGGAATATCCGAAATGCGAAACAATGATAACGCTGGAACCATTTCCAGGGCCTTGTCGTCGGCCTCTGCCACCACCATGCCAGCGCAGGAGTTTCTAAGGCACAGCTGACTAAGGACCTCGGTGTGGATGTAAGCGGTCAGAAAGCACGGAGACGGGATCCAGAACGTCACCCACGGAACGTGCATCTGCTCGGCCATTTCGCCTGCAGGAAGTAAGAAAGCATCACTAAATAGACAACTCAACTTTTTCTTTGCATCTCGCTCCGCGGCATCGATGGCAGCTCGAAAACTCTTTGGAGCTTGTTTGAGGAATATATTCATTTGCTCTATCAGTTCATCCGTCGTCGCTCCGTGATGACCAGCTGGCACTCCATTGGTGTTGTCATAGACCACGATGTTGGGCGGCAGCTCAGCTCTCGACGAAGGGGGGAAGAGATCGCGGTTGGACATGGCCGTGCTTAAGAAAGAGATTACGGACGAGGTTGGCGAGAGGCAAAGGTGACAAGTGAATGGAAACACGAGGACGGCGACATGCTTTTCCGAGGACATTTTGAACCCGTGCCAATCAAAATCTTCAAAGACCACGAATATATATGGAAAAGAATCGTCAAAAACAGTTTGAGGTCAATTTGGACGACCATTTTAATCAAAAGACTTCCACAAAAACTACCTAGTATAAATGCATTTAGCAACTAATAATATTTAACACAAGAACAAGTTTACTTACTATCAACAAATTTCGAGCACAAAAGTCACTTCCACAAACTTCTCTTTTCCGTGTTTTTCTCTCTTCTTCGGTCCCGCTTCTCTCTTCTTATATATTTGGCCGTGATCGTCAATTTTTTTTTCTAGGACTTCTTTTTAAGTCCCAACGCTTGTTAAAGATCAGAAGTATAAGAAAACAGAGTTGGTGAAAGTAAAGAAGGATGAAGAAAATGCTGGTGCAAGTGGGTCAACAGCTACAGCTACATGTGCATATGAAGTCATCAAGAAGAATAGAGAAAATAAGATCGGAAGCTCAACTCTGGTCTTCATCAGTGGCACAACTAAGAACTCCACGTTATTACTGAAGAATAGTTATTCAGTTTTGCAAGATTAACAGATTTTGTTAAGTCTGTTTTTCATCTTCTTCTTCTTTCATTTTTTCGATCTGGTGTATATATACTAAAAGTGAGAGAAACCGAGAAGTTGAGTGTAGCACCCCGAATCCTTCGGCGGTCGCCACAAGCACCGATGTTACATCTAATTACCTTCTCTTACTTGCACTTAGAAGATAAGCGTCGTTATTCATAGGCACTTTTTTTTTTTTTTTTAAAAGCGGTCCCATGCGCAACTCATTAGCGGAAGCAAAATATCACCATCTCTCCCCCTACCAACCATGATACAAATACACACCACTAACCATCAGGATTTTATAAACAAGCGACGACACATTATTTATATATTCTTTTCAAGATGGGACTCCTTTTCGGGTCGATACATAACAAGGAAAAGCTAGGACTCTGCCATGTCCAGCCTAAAACCTCAAAAAGAAACCTCCATCCTCTACATCACGTGTGTACAACCTCCCATCATATGTGTCGGCTAACTAACTCCCAAAAACACAGCCCCTACTCATCGCGCTCGGGCCTCACACCCAGTCTGGTGCATCAGGCGGCGGCGGCGGCAACATCCCTCTCATCACCCCATCGCGGCGAACGTGAACGGAAACGAACTCCTGAACGACCGGGCCCCCAGCCAGGCCTACGTCGTACATGACAAAACAGCGCACGCGTATGTAGGTGAGTCCAGGTACAGAAGGACAACTGAACTCCTCACACTCTACCTCGACGTTGGACGGTAACCCGTAAAATGCACCCCGCGCGACGGCAGGAAGCGGCATACTGCTAATCTGAAATGTGGGTCCCCAAAAGGGGTGAATACAACCACTCAGCAGATAGGGAAATCCAATAACAACTCAATGTATCATACAAATCATACATGCATTGCAAGCATTACTTACCTTGTAGCCATGCGCATACTATCATGCGTCAATCTCATAATCATATGTATAACATCATAACATCATCACATCACACATGCCATCATCATCATGACACCATCACATCACTCATGTAATCATCATCATGGCACCATCACATCACATATGTCATCATCATCATGGCACTAACACATCACACAGGTCATCATCATCATGGCATCATCACATCATTATCATGGCATATCATCATGCATATCATCATGCCAGTTCACATATCATTATCATCATGCCATATCACATATCATTATCATCATCATGCATATCATCATGCATATCATGCCATGGGTGATCATTATATCATATCACATATCATCATCACTATCATCATCATGCATATCATAATGCATATCATGTCATGGGTGATCATTATATCATAGCACATATCATCATCACTATCATCATCATGCATATCATCATGCATATCATGCCATGGGTTAATTTTCATCTTTATCTTTCAACTCGATCACCACATCACCCATTTCTCAAATCATCAATCTCATCATCATCCCTTCGGGCAGAAACCTTCGACAGGGCTCCTGGCATTCAGCCATCCCATGGCCATCGAGCTTCCGGCCCCCCACATTCCGGGCATCTCGCATCTCAACTAGCATCACGAGGCATTCCCTTCGGGCAGAAACCTCCGACAGGGCTTCCGGCATTTACACTCCCTGGCCGGGCATCCTGCACCCAAATCCTGACATCGCGAGGCATTCCCTTCGGGCAAAGACCTTCGACAGGGCTTTCGGCCCCCACATTCCGGGCATCCTGAATCTCCCAGGGAAATCCGGCAATGTATCTCTGTACATTCCGGCCATCATCCTCCACCACAACCATTTCCTCATTTCCCATCATCCACATTTACCAGTTTCAATCTTAATTTAACATGACATATGTCATGACATCAAACAAGTCATACTTGGTATAGGGTTTACACATGCATCTCAATTCAATGTCGTATATACATACCAAGACTTTATCACACATGCCACATAAATAAATCAAATGGAATCTATGGCCAATAAAATAATCTATTTTTATTTTATTTTATTATTTATTATTTATTTCTTTTTATTTTTATTTTTAATATCTATAAATTCCCAAAAATTTATAAATATTAAGGCAATTATCAAACTAGCCAATAAAATGATAATTACATGCAAAATAGATGGCCAAATTGATTTTCACACAATTTCACAATTTCCACAAAATAGCACATAATATTCGGATAAAACCAGAATGCACAGTTTTTGGAGTAATTCGATTAAAATATCCATACGGTCTCCAAAAATTACGAAATTTTACTGGATTATAGCCAAGACATTTTCGCACAACTTTCATGCAGAACTCCAAGACAGATTATTTTTATATTATTTTATACAACCTCACGAAGCTTCTGGATCCATCACCGGATCGTCCAGTGTACACATCTCCGAAATATTGAGATTTCACCTACCTATTCTCTTTATTTTTCTCTGAAATTTGGATATGTTATACATAAAGATATCCTATACAAGTTTCATGAAGATATCTAAGTCAAATAACCAAAGTATAGTCATCATTTAGGTCCTTGAAATTTCGGGTGTCTCGGAATACATCACCAGAATCATCATCTTCAAGATCTAGTAGATTTACTAGGCTATACTTGTTAATTTCTCTTCAAATTTAAGTATTTTGTAGTTTAAGGTGTCCCCTACAACTTTCATGAAGAAATCGAAGTAATATTCTCATCAAAAACCAACATGCAACCACAAATCCCACAACAGGTCAGTAAAAACTTTCCAGATCTGAGGTCTCCGTAAGATGAGACTTTAACCCCTCAAATCTCCATCATTTTCCACGAAAATTTAGTATGTTATAGTACAAGATGTTAGCTACAACTTTCATGAAGAAATAGAAGCCAAAATCGGACTCCAAACACACATGCAAGCTCAAACAAGTTTCTGACTCACATGATCCGAGCAAGAACAGTCACACCACTCACACACAACTCATCCATGCTTCGGTTTTTCCCATCTAACACTCAAAAATTCAACATGCAATCAACATACAAGCATGCAAGAGAAGCTAGAGGACTCCCACTTGCCTCTAGACCTCACAAACGACGGCGTAGGGCGGCGAACACGGCGGACGGACGGCGAACGACGGCGGCTCCTCCTCGGCTCCGCCTCCTTCCTCTCTCGGCCGCTCCCTCTCTCTCTCGCGATTTCTCTCTCTCTCTCTCACCCTCTCTCTCAGCCAAAAAGAATCCGGCCACCTTCTCTCTCTCTTCCCTTTTTATTTCCCCCAAACTCTCATGATTGATAATCATTACTTGCCACTTAAATGGACCAATGCATGGCATCCTAGTCTAGGCCAATGCATAGAGACTTCTTGCCACTTGTCTCATTTAATTTTTGAATTAATTTGGGATTCTTGGGCTTGGGCTTTTGGGCCGGTCGACCACCTCCTTTTGGCCTCTATTGGGCCGACTAGCTTGGCCCATCAAGCTTAGGCCAATGGGCTTAAGGCCCATCCCAAAAATTGACCTTTTCCTCTCCTTTTTTTTTTTTTTTTTTTTTTGAATTCCCTTCTATAAATATTTTTAAATTCTAATTTTCAACATGGCCAAAGTCTTGGGACATTTTATTTATTGAAATTAAATTTATAAAGTATATGGCCAAGCATAAATTATTAATCCATCAAATTTAAATTCTCACAATCATATGCATAATTCAACTAAATAAAAAGACTAATGGCTAAAGCATAAGCCATGGGAAATTTATCACCTAATTATAGACTTTAACACACCTTATGATTTGGCTTTGAATTTCTGGGATGCCACATTGAGCTCTTAGATGAATGTAGTACTCTATTATTCATAAATACAGAATACAAACACTCTTTGTTCGTCAATGTTCTTCTTCTTCGTCTTCATCTTCTGTTCAATCCATTTTTCTTCACATGGTATCAGAGCTCTCCTGAGAGCTCAAGTCATCTCTGCTAGACTACTCAAAGCGATACAAAGCTCGTGAAATCCAGACGACATCAAGGACTTCAAAGCAACTTCTGAGTTCTCTCTGATTGAATCGGTTTTTCTTTTGATCTTGAATCATGCAAGATCAACAGGTGACCGTGTTTGTGAAAGCACATCTTCAAAGTTTCTGAAAATACAAAATGACAGCAAGAACACCGAAATATCCTTTTCCGATTCATGTCAATATATCTAACTTTGTTACAATAAAGTTAGCTGAAGATAAGTTCCTGCTTTGGCAAGCACAGTTTCACAGATTTTTGCGAAGTCAGGATCTCTTTGGATTCATCAATGGAGAATCACCACCACCAGCTCAAATGTTGCAGGTTGAGGTTGAAGGTAATGAAACTGAAATAATGAATCCTGACCATATAGATTGGGTAAAAACTGATCAACTGGTTTCATCTTGGATTAGTGGAGCAATATCTAAGAATATTTTGAGTTTGATCATTGGGCTAGAAACTTCTTATGAGGTATGGCAAACACTTCTTAATTGCTTTACACAAAAATCAGTAGCCAAGGAGCTTGAGCTAAGGGGAAAGTTACAAGCTTGCCATAAAAGAGATAGAACATTGCCTGTTTACCTTAGGGAGTTTAAATCCATTTGTGATCAGCTTAATACAATAGGGAAACCAGTTGATGAGATAACCAAGATGTTTGGTGTTCTTGAAGGTTTAGGATCAAATTATGAAAGCTTCAGAACTACTATATACTATCTAAAACCTCAACCAAACTATGATGAGGTTATTTCTCAACTTGAGAGATTCGAAACTAGGTTATAGACCTATTCCTCAAGTCAATATAATCCTAATCTAGCTTACTATGGACAAAGAAAGTCGAAGTTCTGCAAAATTCTAGTTTTAGAAATCAAAGAGATAATAATCGGGGAGGACATAGTTATGGCAGAGGACGTGCAATGAATAACAGGAATCGTGGGTATGGCTATGCTAGAATAGGAAGAAATCAAAATTACAAAATGAGTAATCTGAATCAGAATCAAGAGGATCAGCATAACAAGCTGTCAAACAATTGGTCTAACTATGGATAGGGTTTTCGACCATATGCAAATCCTCCTCAAAGGTACCAAGCTACCAAGTCATATCCACCACAGAGTTCAGTTTCTAACAAGTGTGTGCAGGATGAGAAAATAACAAATAACATTCATTTGGAATGTCAAATCCGTAAAAGACCAGGACATATAGCTCTTCGATGTCGGTATCATTTTGATAATTCATATCAAGCTGAAGAAATTCCAATTGCCTTAGTGGCAATGCACATTGAAGATTCTCATGGCACTGAATGGTATCTAGATACTGGTGCCATAACTCATATTACTGCTGATCCTGGTATCCTTCATCACTGCTCCTCATATAATGGGATCGATACTGTTATGATAGGAAATGGTTCATGTCTGCTAATTTCGTGTGTTGGTGATGCCTTATTACATACGGGAACCAGTTTTTTACCTCTAAATGATGTGTTGATAGTCCATGAAATCAAGAAAAATCTACTCTCTGTTTCAAAATTAACAGATGATTATCCCTGTTCATTTGTTTTTGACAAATATGGGGTGTATATGAAGGACAATTGCACCAATACAACAATGAGGCTACGAAGGAAAGTCAAGATACTCTATCAAGTTGATCCAAAAGTCACAAAAGCCTTTTTCACTCAAACATAGAAAGCTGTAGGCGAAGATGTGTGGCATCAGCGGTTAGCACATACCATTTTCAAAACATTGAAGTATTTGCAAAATCAACATCTAATTCAATGTGATACAAGAACTCAAAACATATGTGGAAGCTTTAGATTGCCAAGAGTTCTGCTTTACCTTTCCCTTGTCAAACTTTGCATCTACTGTTCCTCTAGAAAAGATACGTTGTGATGTTTGGAGACCTTCACCAGTTGATTCATTCTAGAAATTCAGATAGTATGTCATCTTTGTGGACAACTTTTCTCAATATAGTTGGATGTATCCAATGAAACTGAAATCGGAATTTCATGACATTTTTGTCATGTTTTAGAAACAAGTGGAGAATCAGTTTGATTGTAGAATCAAAGTCTTTCAGTGTGATGGAGGAGGTGAATTTACTAGCAACAAGTTTCAGAATTATCTACAACAGTGTGGCATTAAACAAAATATCTCCTGTCCCTATACACCAGAGCATAATGGGATCTCCGAAAGAAAACATCGACATGTGGTTGAGCTAGGAATAGCAATGCTTTATCATGCTAAAGTTACATTAAAATATTGGGTCGATGCTTTCATGGCAGCCAATTACATTATCAATCTACTTCCCACACCAAAGATACATATGGCCTCACCCTATAGTAAACTCTACCAACAGAAGCCAAGCTATGCACATTTAAGAGTCTTTGGATGTGCCTGTTATCCTTACCTCAAACCATACACACAATATAAACTTGATCCATGATCTTTCACTCGTATATTTTTGGGATACAGTGAAAGACACAAAGGATATCGTTGCCTTTTGCCTACTAACATACATATCTATATCAGTCGTCATGTGGTGTTTGATGAAATAATCTTTCCTTTCACTAGTCGACTAACAACTCAATACAATCAGGACTTATACAAACAAAGGATCAATGGAGTTACTTTTCTAGATTCCACCAATACAAAACAAGTCAACCATAACTCAGATGAACATATAGGGCATTTGCAAGATAATGGAATATTGCAGAGTACCCACATTGATACATCAGATCTTGCTACAATATCACAAAATTTATCTTTCTTACAACCACGATTGCATACAGTCTCTAAAGAACAGGAATATCCTACTCAAGCACCTAACCCACCAATAGAGACCACTACAGATCAAGTACAGATCAATCCTCCATCCAATACACACGGTACACTATCTATTCATCCTATGCTAACAAGACTAAAGTCTGGAATTGTCAAGCCAAATCCTAAGTATGCATGTTTGGCTGAACATACAGTTCCTATTGATCCAAAGTCAGTTAAGTCAGCATTAGCAGATAAAGGCTGGTATCAAGCAATGCAGGATGAAATGGATGCTTTATATGAGAACCAGACTTGGGAATTAGTACCTCGAATTGATCAAATGCATGTCATAAGGTGTAAATGGGTGTTTAAAACTAAACTTGCAACAAATGGGAGTCTTGATAGACTCAAAGCTCGATTAGTAGCTAAGGGGTTTCATCAAGAAGAAGGAGTTGACTTCACATAAACATTTAGCCCTGTCATTAAACATGCTACTATTCGCATTGTTCTCTTTGTGGCAATGATGAAGCATTGGCCAATTCATCAGCTTGATGTTAAAAAAGCCTTCCTACATGGAACATTGAATGAGATAGTGTATATGGAGCAGCCACCAGGTTTCACAAATCCACAGAAATCTCAACATGTGTGTCTTCTCAAGAAATCCTTATATGGCCTTCGCCAAGCACCACGAGCTTGGTTTGATAAATTTAGTAATTTTCTGCTTGAAAATGGGTTCTCTTACAGCACCACTGATCACTCATTACTTGTGTTTCATCATGGCTCAGAAACAATACTCTTGCTGCTCTATGTAGATGATATTGTGCTCAGTGGTAGCTTAGCACAGTTGCTTTCCAATTTGATCCAGTCTCTGAGTCTTCAATTTCATATGAAAGATCTTGGCTATCTTCATTACTTTCTAGGAATTGAGGCCAAACAGACTTCACAAGATCTGTTTCTTTCTCAAACAAAGTATGCTCTTGATCTACTAACTCGAGCTAATATGAGAGACTACAAACCTATTTCCACTCCCCTGTCGTTGAGAGCAACCATCATGGAAATTGACAACATTCTCTTGACCAATCCACTTGAGTATCGCAGTCTAGTTGGTGGTCTTCAATATCTCACTATGACTCGTCCAGATATTGCTTATGCCACAAATCTCCTATGTCAGAAAATGCAGCAACCAACACTAGGAGATTTTCACAAGTTAAAAAGGGTCCTTCGATATGTGAAAGGCACTGTTAATCCTGGTCTCTTTATATGCTCCAATAGCTCCATGGACCTATATGGTTTTTTTGATGCTGATTGGGTTGGATGTATTACCACCAGGCGATCAACCATTGGCTTTTGTACATATCTTGGTTCCAATCTTATTTCCTGGTCAGCAAAATGACAATCTACAATATCTCGTTCATCAACATAAGCTGAATATCGAGCTATGGCTTCAGCTACTACTGATCTTACGTGGGTTAGTTTTGTTCTTCGTGACATTGGCATCTGCTTGTCTGCACCAACAACTCTATTTTGTGACAACAAGTCCGCTATCTCTCTTACTCTTAATCCTATTCTACATGCTTGCACCAAGCAAATTGAAGTGGACTTTCATTTTGTTCGCGAAAAGGTTTCCTCAGGATCTTTAGCTGTTTGTTATGTTCCAAGTATTCATCAGCTTGCCGATATCGTTACAAAATCCTTAACTCATTTAGCACATTTTACTCTTTGCACCAAATTGAGCTTGGGTCATCTACCCATTCCCAATTTGAGGGGGATGTTAAGGATCATAAGTATAAGAAAACAGAGTTGGTGAAAGTAAAGAAGGATGAAGAATATGCTACTGCAAGTGGGTCTACAGCTACAGCTATACGTGCATATGAAGTCATCAAGAAGAATAGAGAAAATAAGATTGGAAGCTCGACTCTGGCCTTCATCAGTAGCACAACTAAGAACTCCACGCGTCCACGTGCTTTATTACTGAGGAATAGTAATTTAGTTTTGCAAGATTAACAGATTATGTTAAGTCTGCTTTTCATCTTCTTCTTCTTTCAGTTTTTCGATCATGGTGTATATATACTGAAAGTGAGAGAAAATGAGAGGCTGAGCTCTCAGATGAATGTATTACTCTACTGTTCATAAATACATAATACAATTACAAACACTCTTCGTTCATCAATGTTCTTCTTCTTCTTCTTCGTCTTCTGTTCAATCCATTTTTCTTCACAACGCTGCCATAAAAAAGACCAGAGACACCATTTCTTTACTATAAAATTACAAGTCCAACCACTTCAACAAAACTACGTTTGACGTTCGTAAATTTATTAAAATGTTATTAACATTCTAAGGACACTTGAGAAAGTTGACAGATATTTCTATCTTACTATTTAATTTAACATTTGTAAATTTACTATAGTGCGAGAAATTTATTAACCATACTTGTAAAATTTAGAAGTTGGTACACTATTGATTAATTTTTACTTTGGTAAATCCATTAAATTTTTGGCAACTTACAGATCACAATTATAAAATTTAAAAATTATTAATTTATATAAAATCAATAATTTTATTACAGGATTGATAACTTGCTAATTAATTACCTGACAAGTAAAATCCTAGTCATATTTTCTTTAAATAAAAATGGTTAATATCCTGAAAAACCACAAATTGATACACGTATGATAAATTTACCAAAAACTAATTTTTTTGACCATAAAAAACCCCAAACTGGTATATCTATGACAAATTTACCCCATCTAATTATAAAAAATCTCAAGCCGGTATGCTTGTAACAAATTTACCTTAAATTAATTTATTCAACCGTCAAAAATCCTAAACTTGTATATTTGTGAAAATATACTCTCCGTTAAATTGAATTAATATAACAAAAAATTACAAAAATTGTATAATTATGAGAAACGGAAAGTAAAATTCCAAATAGGTACACAATCAATTGTCATGTGTAATTTAACTTAGTAATTAAATTATAAAATTTGACGGAAACGGTGCATGCTAAAGGGATCTCAGCTATCCCACATTGTTTGAGAGAAGTCCCCGCTAACCTGCTTTATAATCGCTACGGCCCACCTCTCCTCTCAAGATGTCTTTTGGGGATGAGACCTCCAGATTGGCATCAAAGCCAGGTTAAGGTGTATTAGTTTAGGATTTTTTATGGTTAAAAAATTAATTTTGTAATAAATTTGTTATAGGTATATTAATTTGGAATTTTTTAGGGCATTAATCCAAATAAAAAATACTTGAAAATGGGCAGTAGAATTTTACACAGTTCATACAGGAACAAGAACAGCACCACAAGACCAACCAATCATTGTCCTGCCCACCCAAAAAAGAAATGATAGTAAATAATAAAGAAATGAACGAACAGGAACGGCACGACCGCGCCACCAAGACCAACCAATCATTGTCCCGACCACCCAAAAGAGAAATGATAGTAAATAATAAAGTAATGAATGGACAGTGACAGGAACAGCACGAACGGCACAACCGCGCCACCAAGACCAACCAATCATTATCCTGCCCACCCAAAAAAGAAATGATAGTAAATAATAAAGAAATGAACGAACAATCATTAATAATTTTAATTATAGAAAAAATGAAGCATTTCCTTATCTTTGATTCTTTATTTTGGGATATGTTATGCAGAACAATTCCCTGGCGAGTAGCTCAAGTGTGTTTGTTTCAATTTTTGAGAGATAATCTAAGTGAGAAATTGGGAGATTAATGCTATATCTATGGTATAAGGTTTCAAGGAAACACTCCCAGTGATGGTGTAGTTCAATCACTCTATGACGCCATAGGGGATGGCGGATCTGCACCCTATGACACCAAGACTTTTGAATGGAGACAGCGATTTACTAGTTTAATTTAGGTCATCATCTAGATTTACATAGTTTCCTATTTTAGTTTCCAAATATCTAAGAAATATTGCACGTATATCTCATCTAAAATTAATTAGTTTCATAAATTCCATTTACACGTTACTTAGTAGTCATATGCTTTAGGGTCATGTCATAATTGCATCTCATGCATTGCGTACAGTTTAATTTCTATAAAAAGAAAACACACAAATAAAAATCTCACATAGTTGAATAATTGGATTAATTCATAACCATATTTTGTCTCATTAGAATGGCATATAGGTTGCATTCAATCCAATTTAATTAACATAGCATACATGTCACTTAGATTTCATTTTAGTTGACAAATGCATGATAATAAGGACATATCAATCAAATTGCATGTCATGTTAGATTAGTTCATAATTCTTTTATCCATCATTAGGATTAGTTTACATATAAGGTGCATTTGTTTTATAAAAAATGATGATTTGGAAAATATTTCCCTAAAATGATCACTTATATCGCTTAAAAAATGAATAAATAAATTTTCTTATTGTCCATGAAAAAATGTTTAGACATAAAAAATTTTCATTGATGAAAACATTTTTATTGACTAATTATTTCAAAAGATGCAAGTAATCATTTTTAAGAAAATATTTTTCTAAATTATTTATTTTCCGCAAAATAAACGAAGCTAGATTGAATTTAAATTCATGTCACATGTCAATTGTTTAAATTAAAAGAGAAAAGACAACCAAAAACCTCAAACTTTGCTCAAAGTGACAAATTTACCAAAAACTTTTTTTTTTTTTACATGAAAAATCCCAAATTTTGCAAACCATGATGCATTTACCCCAAACTTTTTCATGATACATTTCATATTCATTTTACATTTATATTAAGTTATAGGGTTTTTACATTTTACTTTTTAATTTTTTTTTTTTTTTTTTTTCTTCTTCTCTCTTCCCTCCATTGGCCATGGTGGAGGGAAGCCGGACTTAAGTGAAGGTCACCCTTGCTTAGGCTAGCTAGGGCCGCCCTCATTGGTGTCAGGCGATGGTGGCCTCGGCTGGGTCGGGCGGGGGCCTCCCTCGCCTAAGTCTAGCAAAGGGGTGCCCTCGCCATACCCTTGTCAGCGTCGGGCAAAGATGGCTCTCCCCAGATTGGTGAGGGCCATCCTTGCCTGACACCAATGAGGGTTGCCCTCGCTAGACCCAGCCGAGGTTCACCCTCGCCCGACGCCGGCGAGGGCGGCCTTAGCTAGCCCAGGCGAGGGTGACCCTTGCCCGATGCTGATGAGGGCCGTCCTCACTTGAGTCTAGCTTCCCTCCGCCATGGCCGGTGGAGGGAAGAGAAAAGAAGAAAAAAGGATAAAAAAAAAAAAAAAAAAAAGGAAAAACATAAAAAAAAATAATAATAATAAGATGAAAATCTCCTTGATTGAGTAAATGTGTCACAATTAGTAAAGTTTTGGGTTTTTTATGTCACAAAAAAAAAGTTCAGGATAAATTTATCAATTTGGGCAAAGTTTGGGGTACAGAACAATATATGCAAAGCTTTATAGTGGTTCAACCCTTACATTTACTCATCGAGACTAATAGTCTATTGGTTGGATTTCATTAGCAATCTTAGAAATTACAATAGTATGTGCCACTTATACTCAAGCACTTCTTCCCGAAGGAGGTTCTACTTTTACCGATATACTTCTCAACTGATTACACTTTCAATATGATCAATGAAATTGGTTCTCTTTTTCACGATATGTTTAAATTGCTAAACGTCTATCAAGTATTGACTTAAGCCAATGATATTTATTTGTACAATTATAGTCTCAATTGAAAGGGTGAAGATTATTTTGCAGTAACATGAACTATATACCTGTACCAACTGCCGAAAAAAAGTATTCGTTAAGGGCACAAAAACCATTTATAACTTAACCGAACCTGGAAAAAAAAATTCCAAAGAAATGAACTTGGCTATCTATCATATCAAAAGATCAATTTAAGTCTTCCACAAAGTAAAACAAACATCCTTTATGCAGACCGGTGTCTCCAACAAAGGATCACATTCCCACAAAGCATACTAAGCAAAATAGAAATGAAACATATCTTAAGTAGAAATAAACTCTACAAGGCTCTTGAAATCAGCTTGAACACTTCCTCCGGGTCCGGAAGCATCCACCAATCTCTCTCTAAGCTCACCAGCCTTCTTCCTCATCTCCTTTCCATCCTCACTTCTCAACACCACCTCCAATGCCTTCACCATCCCACTCTTTGTAATGGTCCCTCCCTCCACTCCCACTCCAATTTTCCACCATTCCTTCACCAACCTTCCGTTCATCATGTTGTCCGTCCAAAATGGCTTGCATATCATCGGCACACCTCCCGCCACGCTCTCAAACACTGAGTTGTACCCGCAGTGTGTAACGTGCACCCCGCACGCCGGGTGGCTCAACACCCGGCTCTGCGGAGCCCACGACACTATCTTCCCACGCTGCCCCATCCTCTCCAAGAACCCTTCGGGCAGGTGGACCATCATGTGCTCCTTCATAGACCATAGGAATGGGGTCCCGGTGGATTCCAGGGCCTCGGCAAGAGAGGATAGCTCGGTAGGCGACGGTACAGCTACCGTCCCAAAACAAACATATGCCACGGTCCGAGGGTCTTTGGTGTCTAGCCACATTAAGCAACCGGTAGGGTCTGAGTCTGAGCTTGTTAGCACCGGTGGTGGTGAGAAAGACACCGTGGAGCACCCTACGTGGAGGAGAATCTTGAACTTGGACTTGAGGTCTGCTATTAGAGGTGCCGGATTCGCTTCCACGTAGGAGTTCATGATGACGGCCGCGACACATGGCAGCATGTGCCGGAACTGGTTAACGAAGTTTGGCTCTGGCAACGTGGTCGGGTCTTGTTTAATATAGTTCGGGATATCTGACATTCTAAACAATGATAACCCTGGAACCATTTCCAGGGCCTTGTCGTCGGTCTCGGCCTCTGCCACTGCCATGCCAGCACAGGAGGTTTTGTGGTAGAGTTCACGAAGGACCTCGGCGTGACGTAAGCGGACAGAAAGCACGGAGACGGGACCCAGAACGTCACCCACGGAACGTGCATTTCCTCGGCGATTTCGCCTGCGGGAAGTAAGAAAGCATCACTAAATAGACAACTCACCTTCTTCCTTGCATCTCGCTCCGCGGCATCAATGGCAGCTTGATAACTCTTCTGAGCTTGCATGAGGAACGCATCCATTTCCTCTTCCAGTTTCTCCTTCCTCACTCCGTGATGACCAGCCGGCAATCCATTGTCGATGTCATCCATTTGCTCTACCAGTTTCTCCTTCCTCTCTCCGTGATGACCAGCCGGCAATCCATTGTCGATGTCATAGACCTTGATGTTGGGCGGCAGCTCGGCTCTTGACGAAGGGGGGAAGAGATCACGGTTGGACGTGGCCGTGCTTAAGAAAGAGAAGTGGACGTTCGTAACAGTTTCTGCCAACTTACGGAGGAGGTTGGCGAGGGGCAAGGGGTGGCAACCGAATGGAAAAGCAAGGACGGCGACGTGCTTTTCCGAGGACATTTTGAACCCAATCCAATCAAAATCTTCAAGATCACAGAATATCTTTGGAAAAGAATCGTCAAAAACAGGTTGAGCTCAATTTGGACGATCATTTTTATCAATATACTTCCACAAAATCTACTGAATATAAATGTATTTTGCAACTAATATATAAACACAAGAACAAGTTCACTTAATATCAACAAATTTCGAGCCCAAAGTCAGTTCCACAAACTTCTTTTTCCCGTGCTTTTCTTCCGGTTTCTTCTTTGCCTCCTTTCAGTCAATGTTTCCTCTCTTCTTTTATATTTGGCCGTGACCGTCTATTCTTTTTCTAGGACTTCTTTTTAAATCCCAATGCTACCATAGAAAGACCAGAGACACCACCCCTTTACTGTAAATTTACAAGTCCAACCACGTCAACAAAACTATATTTGACGTTCGTAAATTTATTAAAATGTTGTTCACATTCTAAGGACACTTGAGAAATTTGACAGATATTTCTATCTTACTACTTAATTTGACATTCGCAAATTTACTATAGTGCGAAAAATTTATTAGCCATACTTGTAAAATGTAGAAGTTGGTACACTATTGATTAATTTTTACTTAAATTGATGACAACCTACAGATCACACTTATAAAAATTAAAATATTATTAATTTATATGAAATCAATAATTTTATTACAGAGTTGATAACTTGCTAATTAATTAGCCGACAAGTAAATTACTGGTCATATTTTCTTTAAACCAAAAATATTTGAAATGGACCGTAGAATTTCAGGCAGTTCATACAGGAACAATAACAACACAACCGCGACACCAAGACCAACCACTCATCGTCCCGCACACCCCAAAAAAAAAAAAAAAAAAAAAAAAAACTGAACTAAACCGTTAGAAAAATCTTCCAAACTGAACCGAATGAGACCCAAACCGAATATGAACCGAACCGAAATTTCGGTTCCATTCGGATTTTGGTTTTCATCTTTTGGTTTTTGATTTTTGGTTTTTTCTTTCATTTTTTCTTTATAATTCTCAGTGAGGCGTTTTAATCAGCAGGCGTTTTAATCAACCATGGCCATCTAAAGGAGCCACGAAAGTCAACAATCGAGCCGAGCATTTACCGAAATATTTCTTCATTTTCTCATCAATTTTGCATATCAGCCAAACAGCATAAGACAACTAGAAGCTTAAATCGACATTCCAGCTGCAACAACATCCCCCTCCTCCAATGTTTCCAGAGCTAAAGCAGCACGGGTATCACTTCACTTCCACAGATTGGCAAACTAAACAGATAATCATGTCTAAATAAAAACCCGAACTTTGTTGGAAACAAGAACTCAACCTGAAGATTGAACATCTGGCTAAATCTATTTTCAATATTTCCCCCAAAAAACAGATAAAGAATCCATCTTCATTATGTACCACTCAGCACAACAACAAAATTAACACTCGTCACACCAATGGAAGCGAAGGATCTCACCTAAATCCACAGAAAATCCTTCTGTACAGGAAAAAAAGAAGAGCCGAAGTAGAAAAACAAAAATCCGCAAAAATGGTACAGATTAGAGTTTGCATCGCAGCAGAAAAACAAAACCTTCGCCTCGACACCCACCAAGAAAACATCTCAAAGAACAGAACAAATCGAGCAAAGCAAGAAAAAAGGAAAAAAAAACCCTGATACCCTTTGCATGCGACCCAGCGACAGTACCGAGAAAAAGAGCAAAAGAGATCTTTGTAGAGGAAGATGAAAGCAGAGCGATCAAAGGAGAATCTTACAGATTTGAACTAGCCTAGCTCACTGAGCAAGCAAGAGGCGTCGCAGATCTAAAGCCATTGGCGGTCCCTCAGTCTAGAGCAAAGTGCGCGTACAGGACATACACGGGCACGTGGCTGCTACAAATTCTTCTCAGTCGCCATCGCCGTCGCAGAAGGAAGAGGGACGAAGGAGAGACTTGCAAAAGAAAGGGGCTCTGTCCCTCAATTGGTCGCCGTCACCATTGCACCTCCAAGCCAACCAAGATGAGACAAGAGAGGAGACAGAGTCGGGAGAGAATAAAATCAAATTTTTAATGGTTTGATTTTTTAATGAGAACTGAACCTGACACCCTTAGTTAATAATAAAGAAATGAACGAATAGTCATTAATAATTTAATTGCATAAAAAAGGAAGCATTATTATGTCGGCCAACAGCACCAATTTTTCTCGTCCAATAAACGAAGCGTTCCAAGCGTTAAAACAGCGAGTTAGATTCTTTCTTTTCTTATTTAACAATTTCATTTGCAAATAATTACTATAATCGTGGCAAAACCAAGGGACTGATCAAGTAATAAGTGTTTTATCTTTCTTGTTCAAAATTTAACGTTGATACACCGCAGGTGCATATCTTTCTAGGGCCAATCATAGGAGCACAAGTATGTGTGTCTTCTGCATTTATTCTGTGTGTATGTTTAAATTTATAAATATTATAGCACGATTTTATTTAATAGCTAAAGTTTTATGAACAATTAACAGTGATCTCATAAAATCTAATATGATAATAGAGCAAAATGTCCTTAGTTCAAAATAGAAACTACATTATCCTTCAATTAAATCAATTCATTAAGATGATTATTTTAATATGGCATTCGTGGAACTTCATAACCAAATAAACAAAATATAATAAAGACAAATAATTCATTAATTAAAGAAGAGACTGAATTTGATACTACTTATTGTACTTTATAGCCAAATTAACTCATGGCATTCGTGAATTTAAAAAAAAATTAAATTTTTTAAAATATTATTTTAATATTATAAAATTATAATATATTAAAAACAACCCGGGTTGGATCCCCGGGTTGAGTCCGACCCCATTCGTTGGAAAGACGGCCCAAGCTCGGACCGGATTGAGCTGGGCCGCGCAACCCAGGCCGGCGGAAACCTAGCCGGGCTGGGCCTGATGTGCAGGCCCAGTCTGATCTAACATTTTTTAAAAAAAGAAAAAGAAAAAAGAAGCCCACAAGCCCACGTGCTAAACCAGCCCAAACCTGGCCCTGATATACCCGGCCCGGATGGTTCAAAACCCTACCCGGTTAGTGACTTGCACCCGACCCGACTTCTAAACCGTGACCTGATTCTTGAGAAAAACCCTACCCACATTCGACCCAACTCTGACCCGGCTTCCTCTTCACGGACCCAAATTCTGGAACCCTCGAGTCCGGCGATCCGCGGCGCCGGGGGGGTTGTCTGGAACGTCGCAGGGCAGTGGTTCGGCGGCGGCGACGCGGCGGACGGCGGATAGGGTTCCGGGTGGGGAAAGCGGCGGCGACGACTCGTTTGGCGGCTGCTGGCTTCTCGGAAAAAGGGACGGCGACAAAGAGGCTCTCACCTGATACAGCAGCGACGGGAGTGTGCAGCGGCGGGCGACGGCGAGGCGTTGCAGCAGTCGAGGTCGGAGGGCGGCGGCTCGGTGAGCAGCGGCGGTTCTGCGCGGTCGGGGCTTCTTGAAAAGATGGGGCGGCCTTGGTGGCGTGTTGCTTCCTCGAAGCGAGCCCATTCCTGCTGCGTTTTTGCTTTTTGCAGGTCTCCCGCGCGCGAGGATCGAGGTTGGAGGGCGGCGACTCGGTGAGCATTGGGCCAAGGCGGTTCTGCACCCCCTTTTTTTTTTCGTTTTTATTTTTATTTTTATTTTGTTGTTGGGGCTTCTTGACATTTGCTACTTATTACACTTTTGGTGGCCAAGGCGGACTTGCGGGTGGCCTTGGTGGCGTGTTGCTTCCTCGAAGCCTTGCCTTTGGTTCCCTCTCTCCCTCGGTTTGGAGCTCGCTCATTTGTTGGCTGGCTAAGTGTTTACTAGCCAACAAGCACTTAATTTTTTGAGCAACTAAAAAGAGGCATTTTCATCGTAACAAAATTTGGATAAAGACTAAAAAGAAAAAGATCAAAAGAAATATGAGATCGGCACCATCTCCAGCAAACTCTCAAATTGCTTCATTTCTTCATCCTTTCTTCAATGCCACGAAGGTCCAATTAAACAAATTCGCAAAATAAGTTCTTAATATTGGTAGGGTTCTCTTGCTTCGTTTTCCTTTTTTGTACTCGTCTTACATGGGATTAGTTCTTGAATTTCTGCAGAAGCATGCCCAAATCAGCTCGGGCAAAAGTGAATGGAGAGACCTAGCTTTGTTTTCGGCACATCCTATCTATTACTTCCTCTCCAACTTGATTGATATATAAATAATAAAAAAGAAAAATAGAAAAGACACTTGATTGATATCACCACAAGGACACACACATACTCATGGATAGACTTTCTGCAAAAGATAAATGAAGAAGGATTGAAAGCAGAGAGAAAAACGCAATCTCAAGTTCCTCGATCTATCGCTTTTGCTTCCCACGGCCACCTGCCACCCTAGTCACCTCCACACGAGCACAGGTAGTTGCTGGCGTCATCTTCGGCAGACTCAAAGCGAGAAGTTTGCGGCCATCCCCATGACTGCAGATCGGGAACTGAAATTTGCGCTTCATCTTCACTTTGATTAAGCCAAAACATTGATTGAGAAATAAAGAACAGTTGAGAAACAAAGAACAAGTGTGATGTTCTACGATCCTTTCCAATAGAGAGAGAGAGAGAGTCGAAGATCCAATCAAAGCGGAAGCAAGGCAGTGATTTTGTAGCCTTAGTTCGTTAATTAGTGTGGTTTGTCTCCCGGTCGGTGAGCTCAGGCTTTTATTTGAGACAAAATGACAACTTTAGACCTTTATTTGAGAGAAAGTCCACATCGAACCCTTTTATGAGAAAATGACCTCACTTTAAGTTTTTATTTGGAATTTTCCTCATAAAAAGTTTCAAGTTATGCTCTTTGCTATTAAAAAGAAAAATCACTTTAATGTTTTGAAAGATTTTCTGTTTTTTTTTTTTTTTTCACTTTGTCCACTCTCTCATTATCTCCATTAATTTCATTTTATCTTTCACAATAAACCTCCCATAAATGGTAGGATGTTCTTTTACTTTGGAATTGTAAATTTTTTTGTCGGTTCTATTTTATTACTACTCTAACTCTCACTTTTAAACTTTTAACTTACCTTATTGCAAGACGTGGGAGTCCAAACTCATATATGAAGTTAAATCATCTCCACCCCGACCTCTAGAGAATGTGAGAATTCAAACCCCCCACCTCTCCCTTTTTATGTGGGAAGAGTAGTCACTAGGGCAAGTAGTTTAAAATTGTAATTGTAATGTTGTAAATTTGGGAAAAATTGTTGAAATTTTTTTAAACCTAGTGTGTAACCCCCAATTCAGTCTTAAACTATTTAATTTGGCCAATGTAATCTTAAACGTTTTGACGATTTTTCAATGTAATCTCTTTGACCAATTTACTTCGGAAATCGCTGACTTGACGATCTATTTAATATCGGCTGTACCATGTAAAATGGCCAGCGGCTGACATGGACCATCTTTTATGAAACAATGTGATTTTGCAATTTAAAAAAATAAAAATTCTGAATTTTTTCTTTCTTTTCCTATTCTTTCCTTCTACTATCCATTATTTTCCCTCCGTTGTTGGTCACCGCCCCAACAAAGCCCCGAAAGCCAAGCGTTTCTGAAGTCATCAACGTCCAAATTGAGGGAAAATTGTCCAAAAGTCCTAAACCTATTGCACTTTTGCCAATTTAGTCCTAAACCTTTTTTTCTTGCCAATTGAGTCCTAAACTTTTTACAATTGTGCCAATTCAGTCCATTTAGTCGGTCGGAGCGACGTGGATGCCGCCGAGACAAATGGCCGGTGAACAATTTTTAATATTTTTTTCGAATTTTTTAAATTTTTCGAATTTTTTTAATTTTTTCGAATTTTTTTAATTTTTCGAATTTTTTTTTTTCAAATTCTTTTCGATTTTTTTTTTTTTTTTTACTTTCTCGCCGGCCGGCCGGGCGAGGGCCGGCGAGGTCAATCTCACCGGCCACCGGCGGAGGCGAGGCTTGGCTTCGCCCGGCCGTGGTGAGGTCGAGCCTCGCCTCGGGCGGGCGACGGCCCTCGCTAGATCTCGGCGAGGCTCGACCTCGCCACGGCCGGGCGAGGCCGACCTCGCCTCGGTTGGGCAACGGCAGCCTCGCCGTCGCCGGGCGAGGTTCGTCCCCGCCGGCTCGGCGAAGGCGAGCCTCGCCCAACGACGGCGAGGCCACGGTCGCTAGATCTGGCGAGGCTCGACCTCGCCACGGCCGGGTGAGGCCGAGCCTCGCCGTCGCTAGGCGAGGCCGCCGTCACCGGTGGCGGCGGGCGAGCCTCGCCGGCCCTCGCCCCGGCCCTCGCCTGCGGGCTGGGCTAGAGGAAGAAGAAGGTGGGAAAAAAAAAGAAAAAAAATTAAAAAATCGATAAAAAATATTAAAAAATTGTCCGCCGCGGCGGCCTCCTCCGCCGGCGTCCACGCGCCTCCGCCGCAAATGGACTGAATTGGCACAATTGTAAAAGGTTTAGGATTCAGTTGGCAAGAAAAAAAGGTTTAGGACTTTTTGGACAATTCTCCCTCCAAATTGACAATATATATTTGGAAACTCACGTACTTGTCAAACCAATTCGGAGCCAAGCTCCATAACTTGAAGAAATCGTTCAGGAACAAGCTCGTCAAGTGCCCTAACAATAACTCCGACACGCACGACTCGTCGCCACGTGCTTTCTGATAGCAAGGGTTATGACTCCCTCGCCCAACGTTGCTGATGTCCTCAACTTTGTACTTGACGATGCTCTCTCCGAAGCTTGAATATTTGTTGAACATACTCAAAGCAAGCTCTGGATGTCAATAACGCGCCTCTTAAAAGCGAGGGCTTCCAGCCCTCACCTATGGCTGATGAGGGTCTCGGACCATCACCATGGCATCCTGTCAGTTCTTTTAGAAAGATGAATAGTGAATAAAAGGAGAAAAGAAAAATAAATAAATAAATTAAATTAAATTAAATTAAATTAAATTAAAGGAACTTTAAAAAAAAAAAAATTATCACTGCAGGCTTAATATGGGGCACGGTAAGGGGAACGAGCGCAGTTATGTTAATGCCAACCGGTCGGTTCGATTTTTCAGTCTCAATAATCGGAGAGGGTACGATTCCCCATTCAACCTTTAACAAAATTCAGGTACTTGTAAGTAGTAATATTATTATTCCCGTTTCAAATTAACTATAAAATCATTAGTAATAAGTTCCGTTACTATGATAATAGCTTAATGAATCTGCCGGCTATCGTGGTTTAGCAGTCGAAAGTGAACAATAATTAACCACCACTCTCCACTACTTTTTCATTATCTAATCTAGTAAGTCAATTGCCAAATAAAAAGTAAAATAAAATAAGCGATTGCATCTTTTGACGACCAAATGAAAATTTTTGGCAGGCATCATCTGCCCTATCTAATGTACACGGTGCTTGTTATGCGCTTCTGATCTATATTCACTAAGAAAGTCCTATTAGTCAGTTACTTTATTTATCTTGCGGCATATCTAAAAATAGGATTGCGTTAACTAGTGTGTTTGGCTGTTTTAAAAATTAAAAAGGAAAAATTATAATGCAGTTACCATCGTCTTGCAATGAAGAAGACAACAACCATAGAGCACAACAATATCGAAAATGATCTAATTATGTAGTTGCACTTAAAATATATGGGAAATTATGAGTGAGTACTTTTGGAAAACACTAGTTAAATAAGTACTATCGCAACCCTTCCAAAGTAGTCCGAAGATATGGGGTTAGAGGCAACGTTAAAGGTGGACTAACAGTTGTTGTGGCATGCTCCGATCCTCCGAGTGCGTGCCCATCTCTCATTGGTCAATTAAACAACGACGTCCCAAGACGCATCGCCGTCTCATTCATTTTAATGCATATGCGGAAGCGAATAATTAATCCCCAGACAACAACAAGTGGAATAGAAAAGCAGGACCATAATTCACGACAAAAACAAGCATTTTATAAACAAATATGTTTATATACTGTTGACACCTAAATTTTGACTAATCATTTACTAATTAATTGCATAAAAAAATTTAGGGATTAATCTTTAACCCCTAGAAAAAAATAGTAAAATTGCATTTCATGTAGTCATATTTGCATCGGTACTAAAAAAGCAACAAGAAGCGAGGGCTCGCGGTCGATTACATTCACAAAATGATGGTCTCTCTTCGCATGCACGAAAGGATGGTCTCCCTTCGCTGGTTTGAGCTCGCAAAAGAGCGAAAGTCGAACAAGAAAGAAGAAAGAACTTCCTGCACGTCCATTGTCTCTCCCTCATTAATGCATGCACAAGAATTCGTCGGACGTGAGGAGCCTCGAAGAAGCAAAGGGAAGCCCATAATATATCATAATATACTCTCTCAAGTGTGGGTCGTGGATTTTGGTGAAGCAAAGAGAAGTGTGTTCAAGAAAGAAGCGAGTAACAAGCGAAGAAAAGTCAACAGTTGTGGCTAAATTAATGAGTGTCAGGCGGTGGCCTCCTTATTTGAAAAAGAATCGGACGTGAACAGCAAGGAAAAATTACGGCCACCCCCTATTCACACTAAAGTCGGTTGGACTTCAAGAGCCCTATAAATACGCAAGGGGGGAGGCCACGCGAAGGGGGGAGAACGAAAGAAATTTACTGGAGAGGTTTGTGAGAGCTATTAAAAAAGAGAGAGCCCGTAGAGAGACACACGAGTGGAGAGGAAGGAGGAGATTAAAATAAAGAAGTGAATAGAGAGTCTATCAGAGAAAAACCAAAAAGAAGGTGAAGTCAGAGAGGGCAACAGAGAGAGAAAGAACGTGAAAGAAAAATAAAATAAAAAAGGATGGGTTGTCTTCTTCCCATGGCGTCTTCTTCCTAGGGAGTTTCAAGCGTTCGTTTGACGCCCGTACGCAGCAACCCGCCGCCGACTCCGTCCTTCCGGTGATCTGAGGACGTAGACGCTGCAGCAGCCTTCCTGCTGCCAGCAAGTTCCGAACGCCGCTGCCACTGTAGTCCTGTGCCTCTGCTCGCCCGCCTTCTACAGCTCGAAGCTTCGAGCGATGCCTGCAACTCCCCCACCGCAGCTGCTATCTCGTGGTCACCGGAGTTCCGAAAACCATCGCTGTTGCGGCCCTCAGCTTGCTCGTCGCCGCACCACCGCAGCACCTTCATCTGTCTCCTGCAGCAACCCGCGCCCGACGCCAGCAGCCCGCGCCACCTTCGCCCGCCGGTTACAGCGCATCTCCGCCCATCTCTGCAACCAACCGCTGCTACTCCTCTTCCCGCCCGTAGACGCCAGCAACCTGACGCCACGAGCATCCACCTCTACGCCCACAGCCCGCGCCTCCGACGTCGCGCCACCGTCCTTGCCATCGTCGCTCATCACCCCTACTCGCTCGTCACCACGTCATCACCTCCGTCTGAAGCCGCGCCACCACCAAGACGCCCGCGAGCTGCAGCACCCGTCGCTGCGCCCTACCTATTGCGGCACCTCCGCTCGCCCGTCGCCGCGCCTCCTCCGTCTTCGCCTAGCCCGAGCTGCGCGCTGCTGTTTCTTCCCTTCAGGTGCACCAACGACAACTAGCTGTGTGAAGCACCGCCAGCTATAATCTTACCTGCACATGACCCCTACCTGCAGCACTAGAAGCCCCGACGCCCTGCTCTGCCTCTGCCGTCGCCGATCTGCTGTGTCTCCCGGCCCCGAGTCCTCCGCCCGAGTGCCCCTGCTCCATCGATCCTTGCTGCCCGACGTCCCCTGCTCGCCTGAGTTGGTCTTGCACCAGCAAACCGCACGCTACTCCTGCTGTGGTATTCTCGGAGTTCCTCGCCGGCGTCTTCCCCTACCAGAGCTCCGAGCGATGCTGCCCCTCTCAATTGATTGAGCTGCCAAGCCGTGCGTGGGAGCAAAACAAAAGAAAAAAAAAAGGAAAAGCAAATTAGGTAGATATTTATCTATTTTATTGTATTTTTTATATTTTACTTTACTTTTTAGTAGAATCATTCCTTAATATAAGATTGAGAATGTTCGACATGAAATAGCCTGTGAAATTTGTGATTGACAGTCCAATTTTCGCGCCCGAAATCCGACTCGCAATCACTTGAAAAATCGCCAATCAAATCTCACGTCCAAGATTCGATTTGTGATTTATTTAAAATTGGCCCATGCGCAAGATATGGTTCGTCAATTTGGATGTCAATCTTGCTCTTATTTGCTGTCGTGTCGTTTAAGTTAATTTCGCTTTCATAAAATAAAATTAAAAAAATCCAAAAAAAGTAGGCTAGAATTAGGTTTATTTCCTTTTTTAAGGTTTGCATATTTAGAATAGAATTTCATTTCGAATTTTAAAAATATAAAAAAAATCAAATCAATCAATTTAGCTTGCTAGTTGTTTAACCTAGGTTTCATGTTTAATTACTTGACAATTTTTAATTTCGAAATTAATACAAAAACAGAAAAAAAAAAAAAAAAGATTAGAATTTTGGCACTCTTCGCTGTCATTTTATGATTTTTAGATAGATTGCATTTTAGTTAGGAATTTCTAAATTAGGATAACATTCTAGTTTAAATTAGGATTTGGCTTAACCTCATTCCTAATACAAATTAGATGATATTTTAATTTAGATAGATAATTTTCGCATTTTTCTAATTCCGAATTTCATGAAAAATACAAAAAATGTCTTAGAATAAATTAGTTTTATTTTCTAGGATAAATTTCATTTAAAAAAAGAAAAAAGAAAAAAATGTCATGCACATGTCATATAGAATTAGGTTCATGAAATGCACGTCATTTAGTGATTATTGCTAGGTTCATTTAATTGGAAACTACCCGTCATTAGAATTAGGTCATTTTGTTAGTTTAGATTGCACATTTAATTATTGAACAATTTTAATTTCGAGTTTTATGGAAAATACCTAAAAAATTGTCTTTGAATAAATTAATTTCATTATTTAGAATAGATTGCATGCATATAAGAAAACACAAAAACATCTCATTTGCATCATGTAGCTTAGGTCATGTTATTATGTCATATCATTTCATGTTATATTATAAGCATTACATTGCAGATGGATTATATCCTCATTAAATAAGCGAAAAAAGAAGAAGAAATTGCGTGTTAATTAGAAATCATATATGTGTCTATTGATGTGAATTATGATCTAACAATACAAATGCTTTCGTTGCTACGAGGTAAGTCTTTGCATTTTTTTTTTTTTTTTTTGCTTTCCTTGGGTGTTAAATTGGTGGATTGTGCATCCGCATGATCACCTCACATGTTAGGAAAATAGATTTAAACCATAAGTCACGAATTGGTATGGGCTTGGGAGAGCTCGAGCTAAGTCTAGGCTTAGCAATCCATTAGCCGAACCCTTAGGTGGTCCAACCCACTTCGGGGAGGTCGCGACATATATAATACCAGACTGTTTACAAAAAATATTGGCTCAACAAAAAGGGAACTGTCCTAAGACACACTAGTCAGACGCGTTCGCTGATTCTTCGGTCTCCACATTCCCAGAGTCTGGGGCTTCCCGTCCTCCACGACTGCCATCTAGGGACCTGAAAATGTTATCCCACAACGGGATGAGACGATGTCTCAGCAAGTTCAACCCCCTAAGACCCAACTAGGAAGAAAATATGTGACATCCCGATTTTTCTCAAGTTTATTTTCAGTCAATTGAGTCGGGCAATTCATCTGTGCGTATAGTTCGTTTCTCAAAGTTGGCCACTCACGAGAGAACTAGGCTATTGAGTGAAGTAATTAAGGAATTTTACCGCGTCAGACTTGGGGACTGATCACCCTCGGGTCGGATGCAAGAAAATTTCCCCAAAAGCTACTCAGTGGACTAGGCGCGCTAAAATCGCACTAGAGTGAAATTAACCGTGAAATTGAAATTGAATTCTGAAATTGGAAGTTAAAGGGTGTTGCAAATCTTATTAGGAACATTGGATTAAATTCATGGACTTTAATTTGGACTCAATTAGAAGAGAATTGATGGGAATTGAAATAATTAAATGTGCAAGAGCTTGGACCCCGGCGGAAAATGAATTGAACCTATTGGAAGATGTTGTGGAGGGTTTAAGTTAGTGGAGAGTGACATCAGCAGGTGATGTCATGGTGGAGGCCAAAATCAAGGAGAGCTTGACAAGTGGCACAAGCTGATTGGCTCACCAAAAATGGGGATGTCTCATCCACTTCATCTTCAACCTCTC
The DNA here is from genome assembly GCA_014182375.1 of Eucalyptus virginea. Lineage (NCBI taxonomy): Eukaryota > Viridiplantae > Streptophyta > Magnoliopsida > Myrtales > Myrtaceae > Eucalyptus > Eucalyptus virginea. Next base: position 33,615,181 of record CM024518.1, read on the forward strand.
TTACCTTGGGAAGGGGAATTCGAAAATTGGAGGAGAGGAGGGAGAAGAGGAAAACCAGCGCCGGATCCCTCGCCGAGCTGCCGTCCCTTTCCGTCGCCGCCGTCGCACGCCGTCGCCGTTCGCCGCCCGTCCACGTGTGAGGCCCCGGGTGCGAGCTCGTCGTGCCTCCGTCGTCGCCGTCTCCTCGCCGAGCTGCTGTTCGCCGTTTGTCCGTCCCCGTCGCCGCCGTCCGCCGCTCCGTCCTCCGCCGGTTGCTGCACTAGTTCACCGGTTCTCCTCCGCCATTCTCCGCCTGTTCAGCCGCCGTTGCGCCGCCCTTCAAGCCGGTTAGTTGCTGGAAGGAAAAACCAGCAAGGTCTTGCATTTTCCGAGCTCATTTCAGCCCCCTTTAAGTGCTCATTTGGTGTTGATCCGTGTAGGTTTGTCGTCGGCGTCGCCGTGCTCTTCGCCGGAGACTCGTCGGAAAGTAATTCCGGTGAGTTTACCTCACTAATCCATGATTAGCAAGTTAATGATGCCTTAAGTAGGTTTAGCTTAAGTTGATTAAGATTAGGTGGCTATATTAGTTTAATTAGTTTTGGATTAGATTAAAGGGGTTCATTAAAGTAAGTGTGTTTTGTTTAATGGTTAAGTATGTTTAATTTTTCTTAAAATAATTTTTGATGTGACTTAAAGGAATTTATTTATGATTTAAATAAATTCTTCGAAATTGTTGGATTATTTAATAATTTATCATTTTCCGAAAAAAAAAACTCGAAAAATTATTTTTGGTCCTAGTTGCTCAGAATTTCGTGCCGATCGCTGATGTGCATGTAGAATTTGAATTTGATGATTGGTTGTAGCAAATTGAGTATGATTGCGATTTATGAAGATTCTTTAGAAAATTCTAAGTGTAGAAATTGATGGGAGATTGGCCGTGATGAACCACCTATGAGAGGTCGTGCCTAATAGGGCCGTGATGGACCACCTATGAGAGGTCGTGCCTAATAGGGCCGTGATGAACCACCTATGTGAGGTCGTGCCTAATAGGGCCGTGATGAACCACTTATGAGAGGTCGTGCCTAGTGAGGTCGTAAAAAACCACCTAATTATAGGTCGTGCCGAGTGGGGCCGTGATTGCCACCGGTTAGTAAACCTTCCAATAGGGTTGAGGTTGGAGGCAGAAATTGATGTGCTAGAATGACATGTAATCGGCCGAGTCGATTGATCGCTGAGACGATCCCCGTGATTGAGCTGTTGTGACGATGTGATTGTACTTCCGTAGTTGGGTGGTTAGAATTGCACATTGTTGAATTATATAAACTGTGCTAACCTGCAGATGAGGGCTAAGACGAGGTAAGTCTTCTTGATGTCGTGGCTAATCTACCTTGGGGTGTATTTACTTTCTAATAGGGGTTTAGGAGGGGTGAACTTGCTGAGACAAAGTCTCATCCCGGTTTGGGGAAATATTACAGGACCGTAGATGGCGACACCCCCGACGATAAGTGGCCTGCCAACCGAGATCAATCAGACGACTGAGAGTACTCCTGACCCTGGGAGCCCCTGGATCTATCAGTTGGTGAGGACCACCGTTTGGGTAGAAGTGAACGTGGACATTAGAATACCTTACTTTTTTAGGGCTTGGTTTTGTACCGGAGCAGACGGCGTTAGGATTGGCCCCCTCGACAGCATGGATATTCCGCTGGCGGTGATGACCGCCATTTTGGGAGAAGGTGTAGCAGATCATCCTGATGGTCGAGTGGTCGACGCTTCACCCCCTGCCTCCTGGGTGACTGATCCTGAGGATATAGGGTCGACGAATGGGGACGACCATTAGTCCTAGGACCGTACCCCTTTCTTTTTGAGCGGACTGATCCATTTTGTGTAGGCTAACCCTCTTTTGATGCACATAAACTCTGACCCATTTTTGGTGCATAGTCTCTGGATCCTGTTGATGTACCTAAGCCTTGTAATGATGATGATGATGTATGAAAGTATGTTGTTTGATTTTGAGTTGATGTCCTGCTTTCCTATCCCGTATGTCTTTGTAAGGGGGTTTCTTAGTACGTTCCGCTTGCGCATTAAAAATCGAATTTATTGGGGTCGGCGACACTACCTGGGAATGTCGCATTTGCATGACCATGGCGGGTGTTTCGCGTGTCTCGGGATTTGGGGCGTGACATCCCCGTTTAAGTGGTATCAGAGCATGGTTCATGTATGGAGTGATAAGGTGCGTGGGAGTCATGGGATAGTCGGTAGGAAAGACCTTTATTATACCGATGCATGTGATTGTTAGTTGTTTGTTAGCCTGTTGTGAGGTCACTTAGATTCTAATGTTATATTGGAATTTGCAAATAGGCATCTATATTGAGCCTGTAGCATGAGTGACCGAGTGCCGAGAGCTGCTAGGAAGAGAGCAGTGGGCCCCGTGTTTCGGGGTGGGCCGCCGATGAGAGCCAGTGCCCGAGGTGCCTTGGGAAGAGCACAGGCTGAGGCTAGTGCGAGTGGTGCTGTGTCGCCTCCAGAGGATTCAGCAGTCCCTGAGGATTCGAGGTTTGCAGGAATCATGCAGATGCTTGAGATGATGGGTGACAGACTAGACCAGCAGGCTGCCGCTTCAGCCGCCGCTATCGCTGCTGCCACCAATGCTGCTAATGCCGCCAATGCTGCCGTTGCCGCTAATGCCGCCGCCGCTAATGCCGCCGCACCGGTCGCCGAGCCAGAAGAGGAACTTGAGGAAATTCCACTTAAGGATGTGGCCGCTGGGAGGCCTAGGCAGAAGTTGGTGCAGCACTTTCTGAGGTTGAATCCACCAACGTTCACGGGAGCGGGAGACCCCGAAGCTGCCGCACTGTGGATTCAGGAACTAAAGAATGCTTTTGAACTACTGTTGTGCACTGAAGAGGGAAAGGTCGTCCTGGCAGCCTATCAGTTGAGAGGGATCGCAACCACGTGGTGGAAGACGAATAAAGGAATAGTGTTCCCTGATGGTGTAGCTCGAGAATGGAATGCGTTTCTGGAGGCCTTTAATGAGAAGTACTTTTCGGATTGTGCCAAAGAGTTGAAGATGGCGGAGTTCCAACGCCTTCACCAAGGTACTATGACAGTCGATCAGTATGAAGCGAAGTTTTCTGAGCTGTCGCAGTATGCCCCTGAATTAGTCTAGAAACCGGCAAACCGAATTCGAAGGTTTAGAGATGGGCTTAGATCGGAAGTCAGGAGCTTTTTGGTTCCGTTAGATCTGAAGGAGTACAAGGATGCTGCAAGCGGGCTCGGGCTTGATGAGAAAGACCCCGAATGAGAAAGCGCCGCATCTGGGTCGCGGTTTAATTCAAGCAGAGGTGATAATCGGTTTGGGAAGAGGCCGATGCCTGGGGGAAGGTACCATGTTCCGTCCAACAGGAAGGGTGGAGTGGGGAAGCCGTCATCGAGTTTTAATGGAGTATGTCGTTCGTGTGGAAGGCGACATGGCTCAGCCCCGTGCCCTCCTAGGATGGGTGCTTGCTATGAGTGTGGCCAACAGGGTCACATTGCTAGGGTTTGTCCTAGGAGACAAATGAGACAGCCTCAATTGCCGCCGCCGCCACCGCTGGGCCAGAACAGAGGATTCGCACCGCAGATCATGCCGCAGGGTGGATTGAACCGACCTCCAGCTCAAGGAAGGGCTTATGCGCTCACCAGAGGAGAGGCGGAGGATGCGCCTAATGTGGTCACAGGTATGGTCTTGCTGAACGACCATCCTGCTTATGCTTTATTTGATCCTGGAGCTTCGCATTCGTTTATAGCTGAAGGATTTATTAAATTGATAGCATTAATTCCTGAATTGTTGGAGTCTGTGGTTAGTATATCTACTCCGTTGAAAGATAAAGTGTTAGCTACAGTAGGTTGCCTTGATTGCAAGTTAGTGATTGGTGAGCGAGAGGGAAGGATAGACTTGATAGTCCTAGCCATGTATGATTTTGATGCGATAATTGGCATGGACTGGCTCACCAAGCAACGAGCCAAAATGGACTGTTATCGCAAGGCGATCCAGTTTCACCCATTAGAGGGTGAGAGCTTCGAATTTATTGGGAGTCGAGGAGGACCCTCGGTTTCCTTAATTTCATCGCTCGAAGCAACTCGCTTGCTAGGCAAGGGTTGCCAAGGTTACCTAGCGACTGTCGTAGACACGACAGTGGAGGAGTTAAAGATTGAAGATATTGCAGTGGTACAAGAGTTTCCAGATGTGTTCCCAAAAGAATTACTGGGCTTGCCGCCGGAAAGAGAGGTAGAGTTTGTAATTGAGTTAGCTCCCGGGACCGAGCCTATCTCCAAAGCTCCCTATCGAATGGCCTTGTCAGAGCTTAAAGAGCTAAAGGTGCAAATGCAAGAGTTGTTGGATAAAGGATTTATACGTCCGAGTGCATCACCTTGGGGAGCACCGGTATTGTTCGTGAAGAAGAAAGATGGTTCCCTACGCCTGTGCATCGATTACCGACAGCTTAACCAGGTGACAATTAAGAACAAGTATCCGTTACCAAGGATTGATGACTTGTTTGATCAGCTTCAAGGAGCGTCGATATTTTCTAAGATCGACTTGAGGACGGGGTATCATCAGCTAAGAATCAAGAAGGAAGATATCCCGAAGTCGGCGTTTCGCACTCGATACGGCCATTATGAGTTTACTGTGATGCCGTTTGGATTGACAAACGCCCCGGCTGCTTTCATGGATCTGATGAATCGAGTGTTCAAAGAGTACTTAGATCAGTTTGTAATTGTTTTCATCGACGACATCCTGGTGTATTCAAGGAGTACTGAGGATCATGAAAAGCACTTGAGGATAGCGCTTCAGACCTTAAGAGATCACAAGCTGTACGCCAAGTTTAGTAAGTTTGAGTTTTGGCTGACTCGTGTAGCTTTCCTAGGTCATGTCATCTCCGGAGAAGGAATCTCAGTGGACCCCGCAAAGATTGAGGCAGTGATCAACTGGCCGAGACCGACGACAAAGGATGTGAAATCGAAGTTTTCGGGTTTAGCGGGGTATTAGGACGGTTTGTAGGAGGGTTTTCAAGGTTAGCATCGCCGATGACGAGACTTTTGAAGAAGGAAGAGAAATTTGTGTGGACGGATAAGTGCGAGGGTAGTTTCCAAGAGCTTAAGCATAAGCTAACTACCGCACCTGTGCTTACTATTCCATCCGGTCCAGGAGGATATGAGATCTACAGTGATGCGTCATTTAAGGGATTGAGTTGCGTGTTGATGCAACATGGTAGGGTTGTTGCATATGCGTCCCGTTAGTTGAGGCCTCACGAATTGAATTATCCGACGCATGACTTGGAGCTTGCAGCAATCATCTTTGCCCTGAAGATTTGGAGGCATTATTTGTGCGGAGAAAGATTCCAGATCTTCACTGACCATCAGAGTCTCAAGTACCTATTCTCTCAGAAAGAGTTGAATATGAGACAACGTCGATGGATAGAGCTCTTAAAAGACTATGACTGTGAGATTTTGTATCACCCCGGAAAGGCGAACAAGGTCGCCGATGCACTGAGTAGAAAGTCCTCAGTCGCTCAGATGGTACTCAAGGAATGGGGCCTAATTGAGAAAGCGCGAGATTCAGTTTTCAAGTTTGAGGTAGGCCACCTTTCGAATCTTGTGGCCACCCTTAGAATTGAACCGGAAGTGCGGTCGGGAATCGAACACTTCGAGACGGATTCAGATGTTCAGAAAATCCTACAAGAGGATGCAGAGAAACGGAAGGCTGACTTTCAGATTTCTGAGGATGGAACGTTGAGGTTCCAAGGACGATTGGTTGTACCTGACGATGTGGAGCTTAGAGAGGAAATTCTGTCAGAAGCTCACCGTAGCGATTCATAAAGATTCATCCCGGTAGTACCAAAATGTATCGAATCTGCGTCAACACTACCGGTGGTGTGGCATGAAGGCGGATATCGCCAAGCATGTCGCCAAGTGTTTGACGTGTCGCAGTGAAAGCTCGGCATTGCAAGCGGGGAGGACTTCTGCGACCCCTTGAAATCCCTGAATGGAAATGGGAGCATATCACGATGGACTTCGTGACGGGACTACCGAGGAGCCAGAGAGGAAACGAGTCAATTTGGGTAGTGGTCGACAGACTGACAAAGTCGGCTCACTTCATTGCAGTTCGAAGAGACTTGAGCTTGGATAGACTCGCAGACTTGTATGTGCGTCAGATAGTTCGTATGCATGGAGTGCCGGTTACGATTACTTCAGATAGAGACCCGAGGTTCACCGCCGCTTTTTGGAAGAGCTTGCAATCTGCTTTGGGAACGAAGCTGCAAAAGATAGTACGGCCTATCACCCGCAGACCGATGGCCGGGCCCGAGAGGACAATTCGACTCTTGAGGACATGCTACGAGCTTGTGTCTTGGACTTTAAAGGAAATTGGGAGGAACAGCTTCATCTGGTTGAGTTTGCCTACAACAACAGTTATCAGCAAAGTATTCAAATGGCTCCTTTTGAAGCATTGTATGGTAGAGCGTGCAGGACGCCAGTGTGTTGGGATGAAGTCGGGGAAAGAAAGATCACTGGTCCAGAGTTGGTAGAGCAGTCTGTAGAGGCAGTTGCAGTTATCAGGAGCAGATTAGAAACCGCTCAGAGCCGACAGAAAAGTTATGCCGATAAGCGTCGAAGGCCATTGGAGTTCCAAGTCGGTGAGCACGTCTTTCTGAAGGTGTCACCTATGAGAGGTACTTCCCGCTTTGGCAAAAAGGGAAATCTGAGTCCGAGGTACGTAGGTCCCTTTGAGATTTTGGAAAGAATAGGGACTCTGGCGTATCGTCTTGCACTACCGCCGAAGTTGTCGCAGGTGCACGACGTCTTTCACGTGTCGATGTTGAGGAAGTATGAACTCCGACCCGACGCACGTTCTAAATTTCGAGGAATTAGACGTGGATGACAAAGTGTCATACGTTGAAAGCCCGGTTCAGATTGTGGATCGCAAAGAGGAAGTTCTGCGCACCAGGACCATCCCAATGGTCAAAGTGGTCTGGCAACACCATGGCACTGAAGGAGCAACATGGGAGACTGAAGAGTCGATGAGAGAATTGTACCCGAGCGTTTTTTAGCAAAGTGTGTAACGATTTAAATTTCGAGGACGAAATTTTTATAAGAGGGGAAGAGTTATGACATCCCGATTTTTCTCAAGTTTATTTTCAGTCAATTGAGTCGGGCAATTCATCTGTGCGTATAGTTCGTTTCTCAGAGTTGGCCACTCATGAGAGAACTAGGCTATTGAGTGAAGTAATTAAGGAATTTTACCGCGTCAGACTTGGGGACTGATCACCCTCGGGTCGGATGCAAGAAAATTTCCCCAAAAGCTACTCAGTGGACTAGGCGAGCTAAAATCGCACCAGAGTGAAATTAACTGTGAAATTGAAATTGAATTCTGAAATTGGAAGTCAAAGGGTGTTGCAAATCTTATTAGGAACATTGGATTAAATTCATGGACTTTAATTTGGACTCAATTAGAAGAGAATTGATGGGAATTGAAATAATTAAATGTGCAAGAGCTTGGACCCCGGGAAAATGAATTGAACCTATTGGAAGATGTTGTGGAGGGTTTAAGTTAGTGGAGAGTGACATCAGCAGGTGATGTCATGGTGGAGGCCAAAATCAAGGAGAGCTTGACAAGTGGCACAAGCTGATTGGCTCACCAAAAGTGGGGATGTCCCATCCACTTCATCTTCAACCTCTCTTACCTTGGGAAGGGGAATTCGAAAATTGGAGGAGAGGAGGGAGAAGAGGAAAACCGGTGCCGGATCCTCGCCGAGCCGCCGTCCGTTTCCGTCGCCGCCGTCGCACGCCGTTGCCGCCGTCGCACGCTGTCGCCATTCGCCGCCCGTCCGCGTGTGAGGCCCCGGGTGCGAGCTCGTCGTGCCTCCGTCGTCGCCGTCTCCTCGCCGAGCTGCTGTTCGCCGTTCGTCCGTCCCCGTCGCCGCCGTCCGCCGCTCTGTCCTCCGCCGGTTGCTGCACAAGTTCGCCGGTCCTCCTCCGCCACTCTCCGCCCGTTCAGCCACCGTTCCGCCGCCCCTCTCAAGCTGGTTAGTTGCTGGAAGAAAACCAGCAAGGTCTTACATCTTCCGAGCTCATTTCGGCCCCCTTTAAGTGCTCATTTGGTGTTGATCCGTGTAGGTTTGTCGTCGGCGTCGCCGTGCTCTTCGCCGGAGACTCGTCGGAAAGTAATTCCGGTGAGTTTACCTCACTAATCCGTGATTAGCAAGTTAATGATGCCTTAAGTAGGTTTAGCTTAAGTTGATTAAGATTAGGTGGCTAGATTAGTTTAATTAGTTTTGGATTAGATTAAAGGGGTTGATTAAAGTAAGTGTGTTTTGTTTAATGGTTAAGTATGTTTAATTTTTTTAAAAATAAGCTTTGATGTGACTTAAAGGAATTTATTTATGATTTAAATAAATTCTTCGAAATTGTTGGATTATTTAATAATTTATCATTTTCCGAAAAAAAAAAAAAAACTCGAAAAATTATTTTTGGTCCTAGTTTCTCGAATTTCTTGCCGATCGCGCTTTGCATGTAGAATTTGAATTTGATGATTGGTTGTAGCAAATTGAGTGTGATTGCGATTTATGAAGATTCTTTAGAAAATTCTAAGTGTAGAAATTGATGGGAGATTGGCCGTGATGAACCACCTATGAGAGGTCGTGCCTAATAGGGCCGTGATGGACTACCTATGAGAGGTTGTGCCTAATAGGATATGCCCTAAGGGCCGCCTAAGCACAAGCACGAGATAGAGGACTTACCTTTGCCTCAGATTCTTTCTGCAAGTCAATATAATTCAAATATTCACAAATCACATCAACCAATCAAATCAGATCGAATCATCGATCAATCGACTTAGTCGATTCCATGTTATCATGATCACTTCTCTATCAACCCATTCAATACTATCTATAATGTCCTATCAAATCAGGACTGCTCATTCTAAGTTGAAAATATATAGTATAGCTCACCCAAAGCTGATAATAGAGTATATTGCTCGCCCAAAGCTGATGATAAAATATATTGCTCACCCAAAGCTGATAATAAAGTATACTGCTCACCCTAAACTGATATATCGTGGCCTTTAGGTTGATATAGTATACTAATAATACTCGCCAGAAACTGTTAAGGTATACTGCTCACCTTAAGCTGATATATTATAGCCCGTAGGTAGATATAATATACCGGCATACTGCTCACCATAAGCTGACATATCAGAGCCCGTAGGTTGATATAGTATACCATCTTGACTATCTAACAAATTTATTATTTTTATCATACCCGATAAAAATAATCGTGTGTGGATACACAATTGGCCTTAGCCAAAATACAATATTTTCACTCTAGAAAATCCCACTAATTTTCACAGTTCAAAAACACATTTTTGGAGTTGTAAATGACACCGATTTTCTAATTAATTATTGAAATTATTAAATTTTGGGATAAATACCCAAAATTGCAAATCACACTCAATCAATACAAAGTAATAGTCAATTAAATAAATAGATTGCACCACTGCAATCAGCATAAAATTTCCGGTCACTGCCTATCTTGGTATAATTTTCGAAAAATAAATAATTAATTAAATAATTATGGAAATTAATTATTAAATACTGAAAATGCACACTTAGGCCCATAATGCCTAATTAAAAGCCGAGACGGGTCCGGAAAATTTTTGAACCACTCTAGATAAATACTAAAGCTTATCTAGGCTCTAATTACACTATTCTAACCACCTAACATGCAATAACAATTAATTAAATTGCTAATCTATTCTAACTATCTACATAATCCATACTTAGTCTAAACTAATCAACCCTTAAAAGTCATTAACTTACTAAGCATGGATTAATGAGTTAAACTCACTTGATTAAAGATCCGCTCGGATCAAAACGATGGGGACACAGAGGAGGTCCACAAACTCCAAAGCGGGACCACCTTTCAAGGTCCGGAAGGCCACAAAAATCAGCCAAACAGCGGCTTGGAGACCCACTGCTGTTCGGTGCTGAGCTTGGGCCAAGAAGGGTTGCTACGGGGCCGGTTGAGCTGGAAACGGGCTGAGAGGGCTGTAGTGGTCTCGGCGGGGCTACACGGCGGTAGGCGGTGGCTAAATGGCGGTCGACGGTGGCCTAAGGTGGCCTAGCGAACTCCTGGACACGTGAGCTAGGCAGGACAGCGGCCGGGGATGCACGGCGACGTGCGATGAGCAGAGGCCCGCGGGGCAGTGACGGCGACCAATGGCGACGCGGCTGCTTGCGGTGGCTTCGGCAGGGCTGCTAGCTTGTTGGTTGACTTTTTTGGGTTTTGTTGAGCTTCAAGCTTGGTGGAGAAAAGAGAGGGGTCGACGGTAGAGGGAGAAGAAGGAGGGGGGACCACCTTGGTCTCCTCTTATCTCAATTGGTTTCCTCGACTTGGTCCTACCAAGTGTGCTATCTTCCATTAGCCAAATTCCAGCCACAACACTCCTTCTAGAAGCCATTGAAATGGTCCAAATGTTGTGGGCAAGGGGCATACGAATTTCACAACCTTTTCCCTCAATTCCTCCTCAAATCCTTCTTGAATCAACTCAAACCGGCCTCTATAAATTCCATTATCAAACTCACGGTCAAATCGATATTTTTTCTCACCAAAAGATCCCACTTGCAACCCAATTTCGCGATAAAAAACAGTCCTCTACATTTTCTAGACAAAACGGCCATAACCCGACTTTTTCCCAAAAATCTCGGTTTGCATAAACTCTTCGGAAACTGAGTCGACGTTCCTAAAGTGACTCCTGACATGACAGAACGTTCAATTTCTGAAATCGGATTCAAATTCGCGATTAATGTCAATCTGGCGCGATTTTAGCATGACTTAGGCTATTAGGTAGCTTTCAAAAATTTTAATGCAAATGACCCGTAGTCGATTTTCTTCCAACCACAATGAACCTCTTTGACACATTGGCCACTCTCGATTGTCGTGAAAATCTCAAGATTTCAAATACGGACATAGCGTACCAAAACGACAAAAAAATGAGTATAGTGCCTATCGACGAGAATTTTGTAATTTAATGGAATCACCAACATTTAGCCACACATCTCAGTCGAACTGGCCGGTCTCTGATTTCTAATCAATCTTACTATGTCGTAATGATCTCTACAGATGAGCACGGTCGAGTAACCGATTCATGGTCGAATTCCCAAGTCTATTGCATTAAAATTCCTTAAAGACTTCTCCAAATAGTCTAGTTATCTCATGAGTGGTCATATCAGAGAAAAGCATTGTAGTCGCGTCGATGAAATGCCCGATTCATTCAATTGAAAATGGAACTGAATTTTCAGGATGTCACATGTTGGTTGGCATGAGTTTTTCCAAATCCTTATCTCGCGTAGCATTGGTATTTTCAATTTAATTGTATTAACCTTTGACAATTCTATGTGAAAGAGTTGCCATAAGCTTATTGGAGTCAAACTAGAAACCAATTGAAATATGAGAGAATAGCTCGCTTCCTAATCAATTAGAGAATCTAAATATGTGGACTTGATTACATTAGTTATCTCAACTAATGCCCTTCTGATGCCCTAAATTGATTGGTTTGTTACCTAAGGCCATGTTCGTTTCACGAAAAATGGGCAATTTCTGGAAAATATTTTCCTAGAAGTCATTTTCCAGGAAAATGACTATATTTTTCGGTGTTCGGTTGAAATCTGAACTTTGAGTGGAAAATATTTTCCACCATTTATTAGCTAATTTAATTGTTTGGGAAAAATTATCAAAAAATTAAATTTTAATATTTTTAATAACAAAAAAATTAGTTTTATTTCAAGGGTAGTGGTGACTCTACTACTCCTCCAGGGTTTACTCCACCGTGAAGTGGCGCACGAGGGTTCCCTGGGTTACAAAAAAAAATAGTTTTATTTTTTATATTTTAAAAATGAATTTTTAATTATTTGTATTTTTAAAAGATCAAAATTTTTATTTTTTTTTTTTTTTTTCTTTTTTTTTTTTCCTTTTCTTTTCCTTCCTCCTTCCTCATCCTTCTTCCTTCTTCTTCCTTCCTCCGCCGCCGCACACTTGACGATGGCCACCTGCCCAACAACCGACCAAGACCCGGTCACTAGATCCGGCGAGCTTGAGGCTCGGCCGATCTCGCCCGAGCTCGCTGGAGGTTCGGTGGGCTTTGGCGAGCCGTGAGCTCGCCGATCTAGCGGCGGAGCTTGGGCTCGCTTGGATCGAGAGCCCGAGCTCCGCCGCCAGATCCGGTGAGCTCGCGGCTTGCCATAGCCCGCCGAACCTCCGATGAGCTCCGGCGAGGTCTAAGCCCGCCTAGCTCATCCGGATCTGGCGAGTTCGCCAGGCTTTGACGAGGCCAGAGCTCCGCCCCAGGCCGGCGAGGCTCCGCCTCACCCGATTTGGCAAGGCCCGAGCTTGCTAGGCTCGAGCAAGCTCGGCTTCCCCAGATCAAGCTAGGCGGAGCCTCGCTGGGCGAAGCCCAAGGCGGCTAGCGGCCACCTGGCGGTCGTGGTGGGTCGGCGATCGGCCAACTCTAAGGAAGAAAGATGAAAAGGAAAGAAAGAAAAGAAAAGGAAAAAAATAAAAAATAAAAAGAAAGTATAAAAATAAAACAAAAATGTGTTAGTGAAAAGAAGGGAAGAAGTTATGGAAAATGTTTTCCACTTTTGAAAAGTGGAAAATATTTTCCTCATCTTTGAAGATTGTTTTTTCTAATGATGGAAAACATTTTCCTTGAGTAGTTTATTTTCCGTGAAACGAACACCGGAAAATCCAGAAAACGTTTTTCTGGAAGTCATTTTTCGCGAAACGAACGGACCCTAAGTGTTGATGCGGACTTTATCCAATTATAATTACTTAGGTTCTTTGTCCATTAAGTGACCATGCCATGCTCATGTGTAATCATTGGGGTCCTAATATTTACCCTAACCATTTCACTGAACTAGAAAAAGGCACAATCAAGAACCTGAAGGAAATTAAGAGCCCAAAAAGATTATTGACGTAATAAGATGTTACAGCGGCATAGTTTACTTGAAAAGAAGAAGGGGCTAGTTAAAGATCACGAGTATTCTCCAAGCTCGTATAATTTTTTTTCACTTTGGCAAAATAAAAGTTGTCAAGTCACCGTCATGTTCATTTTTTTTTTAATTCAAGTATGATAAAAAAAAATCAATGATTAGTGGTATGTGATATTTAAATGTACTTTGTTCATTCTATATGTATTAATGATATCATGTTGTTAGAAGGGCATGATTTATGAACCGCCATCATGTCGTTAGTAGAGTACGATTTACGAACCGCCATCAAGTATAAAAACAGAATAACTAATGAAAATTCCTTGAGGACCGTTGAGTAAGAAACTTCAGCTTACCAAAAACATCATTGAAGAATGTTTCCAAGTGTCATATTTTGTCTTGGGTTTAAGTAAAAATTGATTCCATAAGCAAAGTCATTAACACCAGTGAATAAAGCGGGGGAAAAAAGTTTGAATCCTGTTACGATTTGCCCCACATTTATTCTGTCTTCTTCTTTGAGGATGAATCCGACGGTGATTATGCATCACTAATCTACTAGTGTGATCGCATAAAACAATAACATTTGTCCAGTTTCAGATAAAATCACGTGGAATTACCTTTTTCTTCTCAAACAATGAGAAAATCCATCTTTGACTAGGGAAAGCGTTTGTGTTTAATGGTAATGGAAGCAAAACCAATGCTATGCTCCTATATCTATACAAACAAATTTATCCCTGAACCGCTAATTTGACCATGGTTAGACTAGATTTGACTTTCGCCATCTGAATAGTGGATATGCCACCAAGGCATCCAGTTGGTTCGAGATTCCCACGATTCCCTCTCCGTGTCTCTTTCTCCTGCAGAATACTCGCTTTTCGTCTTGTTAAGAAAGTGATGCTAGATTTGCCGAAGTTTTAAATGCAAAGGTCGGCAATATCAAGAAGTGGAATATGTGCATGGCCACGTGTGATCTGACAAAGGCGTGTAATGAAAGACCGGACGCAAGGTGGTGGGAGTAGTAACACGGAAAATTGAGCCGAATTTCAATTAAATATGAGTAACTTACCCCGCGCATACAGGAAGGCCACGGGATTGAACCGGGACACGCACGCTTCGACCAAGACTCAAACTTTTCATTTCCTTCGCATTTCACTTTCGCGTAATATTTAGTTCCTATCATAAATTTTCATTTTGATGTACTGCGATTCCAGATTATTGCAGTTCCAGTCAATTAACATATCCTTACACTTTTTACCAAAAAAAAAAAAACATATCCATACACCTAGTTCGATGGAGGATTCACGTTCCATCCAAGCCCCATTTGATCGGTTTGTGCTTGAGTATGAAATAATGGAACGATCTTCATTGCTTTTCATTCGCTTGAAGTCGGATCACCTTGGCGCCTCATCGTTTCATCGTCAAAACCTCTTTTGGCACACCCAAACGGATCGATTTTCTTCAACATAGAAACAAATTTTGATATACAACATTAGAGATAATTAGAGGATTCTTCATATTTTCCTTGATTTGGCATGTCCTTGATTTATGTAACTTTTTCTTTTTCTTTTTTGGGTCAAAGTAATAGTTCATTCATTTCTATAGAAATAAAAGAGAAAAATATCGCCGTCCAATTGAAAACCAAGACAAATTTCAGACAACTTCAAAACAAAAGCAGCTCTTGATAACTAAAGGAGTCATCCAAACAAGGTTAAGAGTCACATTCAAAGAGCAGATTTATGTTTCTTCAAACTAAAATCAGTGGCCGATTACCAAATTCGTCTTTAGTAATGATCATATACTGAGATCCTCATTTATTGAGACGGCTTTATCTTTTAGTGGTGCATGTCTAGATTCATTGTTCCCAACATCATTGTTGTTTAGAAAAACAACGTTGAATGAGGATAGATTTGACATTTGTGAGAGCTAAATACTTACAAAACTCCTCTAGTTTTCTTCGAAATTGGACTTGTATACTAATGAAACCTGAGAAAAGCGAAACCCCAAAATCATACGTGCAAAAATCCCAAAATCTAGATTAGATTAGGATAGAAACCTCTCGAAATGGGAGAAAAGCTCCTGAATCTAGACTAAATCAAAAGAGAAAAACTCCACAAAATGAGAAGAAAGCAAGAAAAAGAGAATGGAGAACTAGATTAGCCAAAGAAAAAGGAAAAAGGGAGGGTAGGAGAGATCTGGCTCAAACCCTCCCCCATGGAGATTGAAACAAAAAGCTGCGTAAAAATTAAATCGAAAAGAGAAAACCCTAGAGTTCCATAACGAAGGAACTAGAGCATTTTAATTTTTGGATTTATGATAATTGATTGTCATCAATATTTCAATATATCTTGATAGAAATAATTAGGGGATTGTCCTTATGTCCTTGAGTATCTCTAACATACAAATATAGAGATTGGGAGATTCCATTGATTTTGACTTTTTAAATGTATGATCTACTTATTTGAATACTCGTTAGTAGATACAATGAATTAGCCTATGTAGTCTTCTTTTATATGAATATAAAAAGAACGTCATTCTCCATAATGCATCCATAGGTGCACATTACTTGATATATCTGGACGGGGGGATTTGCTTATCCTATTCATCGGGGGTCGTTGAGTCAAAAGATTTGACTAACCCTTTACTCTGAAAAATGAAACCAAGAGAGCAAAATGATTACTGACGGTGACATTATATAATGTAAAAACTCTATAGTTTACTTGAAAAGAGAAAAAGAGGGTAGGTAATGATCACCGAGGAGTCTCCAAGCTCGTATAATTTTCTTCCTTTCCTCGTCCCTCGCAAAAAAGACGTTGTCAAGTCACCTCCATGTTCATATTTTTTTAATGCCTGAAGAGCGAAAGATCCACAACTAGCGGAATGCGATAATTAATTGTACATAATTTAGTCAATTATATTAATCATATCATGTTGTTAGTAGAGTACGATTTACGAACCGTCATCAAGTGTTTTTTTTGTTTTTTTGTTTGTTTTGTTTTGTTTTGTTTGTTTTGTTTGTTTGTTTGTTTTGTTTTTGTTTTTGTTTTTATATAAATAACTAATGCAACGTCCTCGAGGAAAGCTTCAACTTACCAAAAACCATTACAGAGTGTCTCCCAAGTGTCAGATTTTGCCTTGGTTAAGGCCCGGTGAATGAAGTAAAAAAAAAAGAAAAAAAAGTTTGAATCCTGTTACGATTGATAAGATATAATTTCCTTATCTTTTGATTCTTTATCTTGGGATATGTTATTCACAACAATTCCCTGGCGAGTAGCTCAAGTGTGTTTCAATTTTTGAGAGATAATCTAAGTGAGAGATTGGGAGATTAATGCTATATCTATGGTATAAGGTTTCAAGGAAACACTCCCAGTGATGGTGTAGTTCAATCACTCCATGACGCCATAGGGGATGGCGGATCTGCACCCTATGACACCAAGGCAATTGAATCGAGACAGCGACTTCCTAGTTTAATTTAGGTCATCATCTAGATTTACGCAGTTTCCTATTTTAGTTTCCAAAATCTAAGAAATATCGCATGTATATCTCATCTAAAATTAATTAGTTTCATAAATTCCAATTACATGTTACTTAGTAGTCATATGCTTTAGGGTCATGTCCTGACCAAAAAAAAAAAAAAAAAAAAAAAGGGTCATGTCATAATTGCATCTCATGCATTGTGTACCGTACCAACACGGACAACCTCGGTAGGCCCGGGATGACGGGGGTAAACCCTGGGGCCCCACGGGAGGACCCACCACCCCCGTGGAACGGGTAATACGCCAAGCGTCTCCACAGAGAGTCGAACCCTCTCCCTCCTAGAAAGGGTCAGTGGGTCCCCCCACGGTGGGGAAGACTTAACCAGCGGAGCCATCGCGGCCGGTGGTGCGTACAGTTTAATTTCTATAAAAAGAAAACACACAAATAAAAAATAATCTCACATAGTTGAAAAATTGGATTAATTCATATTTAACCATATTTTATGTCATTAGAATGGCATATAGGTTGCATTCAATCCAATTTAATTGACATAGCATACATGTCACTTAGATTTCATTTTAGTTCACAAATGCATGTTAATTAGGACATATAAATCAAATTGCATCTCATCTTAGAATAGTTCATAATTCTTTTATCCATAATTAGGATTAGTTTACATATAGGGTGCGTTTGTTTTATAGAAAATGATGATTTGGAAAATATTTTCCTAAAATGATCGCTTATATCACTTGCAAAAATGAATAGATAAAATTTTTTATTGTCCAAGAAAATGTTTGGACATAAAATTTTTTTCATTAATGAAAACATTTTTATTGACTAATTATTTCAGAAGATGCAAGTAATCATTTTTAAGAAAATATTTTTCTAAATTATTTATTTTCAGCAAAATAAACGGAGCTAGATGGAATTTAAATTCATGTCGCATGTCAATTTTTTAAATTAAAATTTACATAGATATTGCAGTGGCTAACAATATCACCTAGAAGGGGGGTGAATTGGTGATTTTAAGAAAACTTGAATAACTAATAGAATTGTAAAAGCGAAGTTTGATATAAGCTGAATAACTTGATGTAAAAAGAATTAAGTTAATGTAAGCAAGAACAAGTGATCATATCAAGTGCAATGCACTTTTATCATATAGTAATAGACGAGCAAAGACATAGAGAATGATATATGTAGAGCTTTATAGTGGTTCGGCCCTTACATTTACTCATCGAGAATAATAGTCTGTTGGCTGGATTTCATTAGCAATCTTAGAAATTACAATAGTATGTGCCGCTTATAGTCAAGCACTTCTTCATGAAGGAGGTTCTACTTAATACCCAAGTAGATAGATCTCACTATCACACCTAAGCACAAGCTATAATACCAATATACTTCTCAACTAGATTACTTTCAATACAATCAATGAAAATATTCTTTCTATTGGTTCTCTTTTTAAGGATATGTTTAAAGTGCTAAACCTCTATCAAGTATTGACTTAAGCCAATGATATTTACTTGTACCAACTGCCGAAAAAATGTATTTGTTAAGGGCACGAAACCCATTTATAACTTAACCGAACCTGGAAGAAAAATTCCAAAGAAATCAACTTGGCTATCTATCATATCAAAAGATCAATTTAAATCTTCCACAAAGTCAAACAAACATCCTTTATGCAGACCGGTGTCTCCAACAAAGGATCACATCCCCACAAAGCATACTAAGCAAAAAAGAAATGAAACATATCATTAAGTAGAAATCAAGTCCACAAGGGTCTTGAAATCAGCTTGAACACTTCCTCCGGGTCCTGAAGCATCCACCAATCTCTCTCTAAGATCACCAGCCTTCTTCCTCATCTCCTTTCCGTCCTCACTTCTCAACACCACCTCCAATGCCTTCACCATCCCACTCTTTGTAATGGTCCCTCCCTCCACTCCCACTCCAATTTTCCACCATTCCTGCACCAACCTTCCGTTCATCATGTTGTCCGTCCAAAATGGCTTGCATATCATCGGCACACCCCCCGCCACGCTCTCAAACACCGAGTTGTACCCACAGTGTGTCACGTGCACCCCGCACGCTGGGTGGCTCAACACCTGGCTCTGCGGAGCCCACGACACTATCTTTCCATGCTGCCCCATCCTCTCCAAGAACCCTTCGGGCAAGTGGACCATCATGTGCTCCTTCATAGACCATAGGAATGGGGTCCCGGTGGATTCGAGGGCCTCGGCAAGAGAGGATAGCTCGGTAGGCGACGGTACAGCTACCGTCCCAAAACAAACATATGCCACGGTCCGAGGGTCTCTGGTGTCTAGCCACATTAAGCAACCGGTAGGGTCTGAGTCTGAGCTTGTTAGCACTGGTGGTGGTGAGAAAGACACCGTGGGGCACCCTACGTGGAGGAGAATCTTGAACTTGGACTTGAGGTCTGCTATCAGAGGTGCCGGATTCGCTTCCACGTAGGAGTTCATGATGACGGCCGCGGCACTTGGCAGCATGCGCCCCAACTGTTTAACGAAGTTTGACACTGGCGACGTGGTCGGGTCTTGTATAATATTGTTCGGGATATCTGACACTCGAAACAATGATAACTCTGGAACCATTTCCAGGGCCTTGTCGTCGGTCTCGGCCTCTGCCACTGCCATGCCAGCACAGGAGGTTTTCTGGCAGAGTTGACGAAGGACCTCGGCGTGGACGTAAGCGGACAGAAAGCACGGAGACGGGACCCAGAACGTCACCCACGGAACGTGCATTTCCTCGGCGATTTCGCCTGCGGGAAGTAATAAAGCATCACTAAATAGACAACTCACCTTCTTCCTTGCATCTCGCTCCGCGGCATCAATGGCAGCTTGATAACTCTTCTGAGCTTGCATGAGGAACATACCCATTTGCTCTTCCAGTTCCTCCTTCGTCACTCCGTGATGACCAGCCGGCAATCCATTGTCGATGTCATAGACCTTGATGTTGGGCGGCAGCTCGGCTCTCGACGAAGGGGGAAAGAGATCCCGGTTGGACGTGGCCGTGCTTAAGAAAGAGAAGTGGACGTTCGTAACAGTTTCTGCCAACTTACGGAGGAGGTTGGCGAGCGGCAGGGGGTGGCAACCGAATGGAAAAGCAAGGACGGCGACGTGCTTTTCCGAGGACATTTTGAACCCAATCCAATCAAAATCTTCAAGATCACGAATATCTATGGAAAAGATTCGTCAAAAACAGGTTGAGCTCAATTTGGACGATCATTTTTTTCAATATACTTCCACAAAATCTACTGAATCTAAATGTATTTTGCAACTAATATATAAACACAAGAACAAGTTCACTTACTATCAACAAATTTCGAGCACTAATAAGTCACTTCCACAAACTTCTTTTTCCCGTGTTTTTCTTCCGGTTTCTTCTTTGCCTCCTCTCAGTCAATGTTTTCTCTCTTCTTCAGCCCTGCTTCTTTCTTCTTTTATATTTGGCCGTGACCGTCTATTCTTTTTCTAGGACTTCTTTTTAAAACCCAATGCTGCCATAGAAAGACCAGAGACACCATCCCTTTACTGTAAGATTACAAGTCCAACCACGTCAACAAAACTATATTTGACGTTCGTAAGTTTATTAAAATGTTGTTCATATTCTAAGGACACTTGATGAATTTGACAGATATTTCTATCTTACTATTTAATTTAACATTGGCAAATTTACTATAGTGCGAAAAATTTATTGGCCATACTTGTAAAATGTAGAAGTTGATACACTATTGATTAATTTTTACTTAAATTGTTGACAACTTACGGATCACACTTATAAAAATTAAAATATTATTAATTAATATGAAATCAATAATTTTATTACAGAGTTGATAACTTGCTAATTAATTAGCCGACAAGTAAATAACTAGTCATATTTTCTTTAAACCAAAAATATTGGAAATGGACCGTAGAATTTCACGCAGTTGATACAGGAACAGAAACAACACAACCGCGCCACCAAGACCAACCACTCATTGTCCCGCCCACCCAAAAAAGAAATGATAGCATATAATAAAGAAATGACCGACCAGTCATTAATAATTTTAATCACAGAAAAAAGGAAGCATTATTATGTCCGCCAACAGCACCAATTTTTCTCGTCCAATAAACGAAGCGTTCCAAGTGTGGAAACAGCGAGTTAGATTCTTTCTTTTCTTATTTAACAATTTCATTTGCAAATAATTACTATAATCGTGGCAAAACCAAGGGACTGATCAAGTAATAAGTGTGTTTATCTTTCTTGTTCAAAATTTAATGTTGATACACTGCAGTTGCATATCTTTCTAGGGCCAATCATAGGAGCACTAGTATGTGTGTCTTCTGCATTTTTTCAGTGTGTATGTTTAAATATATAAATATTATAGCACAATTTTATTTAATAACTTAATTTTTTTGAACAATTAATAGTGATCTCATAAAATCTAATATGATAATAGAGAAAAAAGTCCTTAGTTCAAAATAGAAACTACAATATCCTTCAATTGTATCAATTCATTAAGATGATTCTTTTAACACATGGCATTCGTGGAACTTCATAGCCAAATAAACAAAATACAATAAAGATAAATAATTGATTAATTAAAGAAGAGACTGAATTTGATACAACTTATTGTACTTTTGATATTGGTGGTCTTATACCCTATCTTTTAATCCGGCTATTCTATAGATAAACAGTTGAAATATCGATTTCAATTAGCTCGATTGAAGTTGCGAGACTTGACGAATAATCGTGCGAAGATTCTTTAGGGGAGATAAGCTCGTATAAACTATAAAGTACTTTTGTCTCTTTCAATATTTGTTCAATGCTCGCTCCCAAAATTCTAATGAAATCAAATCTCGACTCTTATTGACCTTTTGTGTTGACTGACATTATGTCGTACATGTTTGCATTTTGGGTTCTGTAGAAGCAACTTTTTCTATGTCTAGATTACTTTTCCTTTTCTTTTTTTAAAAAACATTGGAGTTAAAACTTCTACTTATTGTTAATTCATTACTTTCTTGTTTCTGTACGCATTGTCTGCTAAATAAAAGGAATAATAGAAAGAAAAATAATGACTCAAAAAGTGGATACATCAAATTCGCACGTAATGACTGTTGGAGTCCCGTGAAAAGCAATAGATAAGCTGTAAATAAGCTTTTATCAAAATTATTCACGGTAAGCTCTCACTACCTCCGTTCATCGTTAAGGTTGATATGTTTACATATCAAGTATTGAAAACCAAAAACAAAATATAATGCCATGTTAATAAGAAACTTATTTTCCTTAAGAACACACACACACACACACACACACACACACACACACACACACACATATATATATATATATATATATATATATATATATATATATATTATCACATTTTGAAAATGCAAGTTTTGGTTACTACTTCCAATCTCTTTCAGTTTTCACATCAAACATATGAATGATTTATATTAAAATCTATATGGCTTTACTACATATGATACCAAAATCTTATTATGAAATATGTATTCAACTATTTCTAATTTAATGTCCCAGTTTCATGTGTACTTAACAATTGTCAAAATAACACAATTTTACCGACCCGAAAAAAATAAGACAATATAAATTTTAGAAAGTGCACTTAAAATAAGACACACCAGTTTCATCTATTCAATAATTGATTCATTAAATTGTATCAACTATTTTAAATTAATTATAGATGGTAATTTTAGTTTCAATTTTTTTTCCATAAAAGGGGAAAAATTCAAATAAGGTCATAAAGTGAGGTCATTTTTTCATACAAGAGTTTTAAGTAAACTTCATTTTAAATGAGGATCTGAAGTTGTTACTTTATCTCAAATAAGGATCTGAGCTTGTCAGCTGTTGGCTGGCTAAATCTTTACTAGCGAGCAAGCACTTGATATTTCGAGCAACTGAAAAGAGGCATTTTCCTCATAACAAAATTTGGATAAAGACTAAAAAGAAAAAGATCAAAAGAAATATGAGATTGGCACCATCTCCAGCAAACTCTCAAATTGCTTCATTTCTTTGCCCTAACAAATACTCCGACACCCACGACTCGTCGCCACATGCTTTCTGATAGCAAGGGTTGTGATTCCCTCGACCAACGTTGCTGATTTCCTCGACTTTGCTCTTGACGATGCTCTCTCTGAAGCTTGAATATTTGTCGAACAAAATCAAAGCAAGCTCTGGATGTCAATAACGCGCCTCTTGAAAGAGAGAGTTTCAGGCTCTCAGCTGGGCTGACGAGGGTCTCGGACCATTGCCAAGGCACCCTACCAGCCCTTCTAGAAGATGAACAGTGAATAAAAGGAAAAAATAAAAGAAATTTTTTTAAAAATAAATAAAAGTAAAGGAACTTAAAAAATATTAGGGGTGTTCCCAAGAATTACCCAAACCCAATCGGACCAGCCGGTTTTTTGACAGTTCCCAAAGAGGGCGGCCTGGTTCCTGATTCCAAGGTGGGAATCGGACCGACCGGACCGGACTGTTAATTATATATAATATATTTTAAATTTTTTAAGAAACAAACCCTAATTTCTCTAGATTTCTCCCATGTTTCATTTTATTTTTGGCCCAAAATAGCAAATTTACCAATTCCACCGGACCGGTCAGTTGGTCCGGTTCTCGGTCTTGGAATCTAGGAACCGGTCCAAGACGGACTAGATTAGGAATCGACCAGTCCTAAAAAAAATGATCACTGCAGACTCAATATGGGGCACAACCGGTCAGTTCAATTTTTTGGTCTAAATAATCGGAGAGAGTACGATTTCCCATCAACCTTTAACAAAATTCTCGTACTTGTAAGTAGTAATATTATTATTATTTCCATTTCAAAATAACTATAGAACCATTAGTAATAAGCTCTTTTTACTTCTCACAGAATTCGATAATTTTGAAAAATGTTTTTCAAAGATATTATATATCAAGAATATGACAATCTTTTCTGACATTTGACTAAAATTCGAAAATGAGCTGCATATTTTTTGTTTGCGTTGTTTGTAGGTAACATTGTTACTTTAAAAATCACTTCTTCTGTGAATTTGATTAAATAAAACATATTATTTCTTTTTTTTTCTAATTTATTCCATTGGATGAAGTATATTATTGTCGTTTCCATATTTATTAGTATAACAGTCCATATCTGAAGCGTAAACTTTTGATGTTTGATTGGTTATACATGTGTTGGCACCAAAAGTTGGCTTATCAGGCCCAAAACTTAAAAGGAGTTCATTAGGCCAATTATGTAACGAGGCCACCAATGATCAGAAATACTGAAGCTTTGGATCAGTAACCGCTCGGGAGCCAGAAGATAAGAAGGGAGACAGTTTCGAGAATCGGTACCAACGATAAGTATGGAGCAAAGTAGTTACCAGTGTGATATTGAAGTCTCTAAAAGCAATTGAATTCGAAATGTTGATAACTATCAAGGAGCAATTATTCACAGATTAGCCTATAAATAGCCGAAGGAACAAAGTTGTGAGGACCTTTTGACAAATTTACAAAAAGAAGAACAATTGTCTTTTGGCTATCTTTTTTGTTTATTGCTCATTTATTTTATAGCATGTTTTATCTCCTTTTTATCCTTTAAAATCCACAAAAAAGAAGACCAATTATTTTTTGGCTATCTTTTTCGTTTATCGCACATTTATTTTATTGCAAGTTTATCTCCTATTTATCCTTTAATTTATTGCAAATAGTGTAGAACTTTTCACTTCCTTTCTGAAACTACACAAACCTTGTCTCGATAACCAAAAAAAAAAAAATCAAAGACTTGATGCTTCATGAAAGATATTTGCAATACTTCCACGGTGAACATGTTTTACATGCCAAATGCATCGAAATCCGAGGCCAAATGTCCTATCAGAAAGGGAAATTCTTAAGCTTCCACTCTACTTGCTTTTAATGATGGTGGCTTGTGTTTATGGACAGATCCATTAAGTTTTGCCAGTGATCGTATGGGCTATGATTTGAAACATCTGTTGACAGAACCAAAATCAGTCCTATCTCTCTCCTGATAAGACCTACCAGGGCTGTTGAAACCATTAACAGATTACCATATTCAACTAATAATATGGGCAATTCTTTCAATCGCATAAGATTAGGATAAACGATGACATCGGGACTCTTGAAGTGCCAAAAGTTAGCATAAAAGGATACTTAAGTATCAAAATCGAAGTAAAATGAATCACTTAAGTACCAATTTCAGCCAAAATGCTAACGTGGCGATTTCCGGCGAAACAAGTGCAAAACGGTGTCATTTTGGTACTAATGTGGTAAAAATTAATATAAAAATTAATTAAATTAAATTTATTTATGAAATTTAAAAATACAAAAATTAAAGAAAATTATTTAAAAAATTAAAAAAAAAAAAGAGGGAGGCGACTGAGGGCTGAGGGCTGAGCCCTCCAGGGCCCGGCGACCTCGGCCGACCCTCCCCCTTCATCGCTAGCCTTTCCCGGTGGCGGCGGTGAGGGCTCAGCCCTCAACCATCTCCCTTTTTTTAAATAAATAAATATATATATATATATTTATATATATAATTTTAATTTTTTAATATTTCTATTTTAATTTTTAAAAATTTTAAATAAATGTATTTTTAAATTTAATTTAATTAATTTTTATATTAATACAAAAATTGAAAAATTATTTTAAAAGAAAAAAAGAGGGAGGCGACCGAGGGCCGAGGGTCGAGCCTTCCGTGGCCCGGCAACCTCGGCCGACCCTCCCCTTCGTCGCTAGCCTTTTCCGATGGCAACAATGAGGTCTCAACCCTCGCCTATCTCCCTTTTTTAAAATATAAATATATATATATAATTTTATATTTTTTAATATTTGTATTTTTATTTTTAAAAATTTTAAATAAATGTAGTTTTAAAGTTAACTAATTAATTTTTATATTAATTTTTTATCATGTCAGCACAAAAACGACATTTTTGCATTGTCTAGCCACGCGCCGCGTGCAAAACGACGTCGTTTTGCACATACTTCGCCGAAATTGCACACGCGCATTTTGACCGGATTACTTAAGTGATCTATTTTGCTCCGATTTTGACACTTAAGTGTCACTTTCGTAATTTTTTGTACTTAAGTGTCTATTTGTGTCAACTTTTGGTACTTGAAGTGTACTTTTGCCGATAAAAGATTTTAAATTAATCGAGATCGCAATGTGCCATGGATTATGATGCAACATGAGAATGTAGACAAAAATTAAGTCGGCCTTACCGCTGTGATTTGGAATTGTTTGCTTTCAGTGGCTTTCATTCTGAATTACAAATGGGCATTTTAATCACCCAAACACCGACTTAGATATTTAAGATTTTTCTTTGTCATTCCATTTGGTTCAATTTTCTATGTTAAAAAAAAATCTACGTTTTCCTCTAGAATTAATTAGAAAATTTAGATAAACGCTGTAGTTAACCAAAATAAGGTAGTGGTATCGAAAGGACATCTTGAGATGCTAATAAATTGCAGAAAATCCGATTCCATGCGGAAAAAAGTTCCCAGGCAAATATTCTCAGAAATTTACGATGCCTGCTTAATTATCCTGAAGTAAAAGCATGCTGACAATCTACATTCTACCACCCTATATAGTACATTGACTCCAGATTCATCCTTTAAATAAGAGAAAATTGCGCTGTTCACATGTTAATTTTGTAAGCTCATGTGTCATGGTAGACATATGAGCAGTCATTCTTCTTGGGATCATATTTTCCAAGAAAGGCCTCTTAAACATGTATACCCATGCAGAAATAAATTAATTAAGGAGGAAAATTACCTCATTGATCTTAAACTTATTGTACGTATCTCAATTAAGTAATAAATTTTTAAAATTTTCCAATGTATTCATAAACTTATGTGCAGAATTTTGCCAATTTGTGGGAGCACCAATAGAAAATCTGGATTGAGAGCTTTACACTGGTCGTGATGTTACGTGGCACAACAGACGCAATTTGCTTGAGCGGATGCATATTGTATTGAAGTTTGGGTCTTGAGTATTTACGAATGGCAAAAAGAATATGGCATAAGTTAACTAGGCTGACGGAAACTGTTGAGGAATCGGGGGAAGTCTAATTCTTTTTTTGAACAGAGGGGGAA
This sequence comes from Eucalyptus virginea, assembly GCA_014182375.1. Classification (NCBI taxonomy): domain Eukaryota; kingdom Viridiplantae; phylum Streptophyta; class Magnoliopsida; order Myrtales; family Myrtaceae; genus Eucalyptus; species Eucalyptus virginea. Next base: position 33,641,754 of record CM024518.1, read on the forward strand.
GTCTAATTCAGAAGTTGGAGATAATCAACTTTGTGGAGACTGCTAGGGGTGACGATTGCACCACCGACAATTTAGATTCAGTTGATTCTTAAAACCTGTAATTGTTTCGCGATCGTCAAGGTAACTGAGTTCTCTTTCCCTCTTTGAAACTTTTTTCTTCTCTTGCACTTCTGGAGGGGAGGGGTTTGACCTAGATCTCTCCCTCCCCTCCCAGTTCTTTTGCCTTTTCTTTCCTTTTATTTCTTTCCTAATTCTCCTGATCTAGTTAGATCTAGGGCCTTTGCTCTCCCGATCTTATATCTAGGAGTTTTTCTCTCCAATCTATTTCTAAATTTTGGAGTTTTTAATGACTAAATATTTCGCCTCCAGTTTCAATGGTGTTTACAGTAGTTTCGGTATCAAATCTGTGCTTATTCAACATTTTTTCACTTAAAGTTTGGCACTTCGCATTGACTACAGAGCTCGCTCTCACAAGTGTTAGATCTGAGATTTGTCAACCTGTTCATATTGTCTTTATATGGTGATGGTGTTAGGAATGCTAAACCTAAGCGCTACTACCTAAAAGCAAAGCCATAATTATAGATGGGGATCTCGGCATGTGCTTATCACCAATAGTACTATTTGATTCGGTGATTGGCCGCCAATCCTTTTGCTTGGATCCAGTTACAGATTTGTTTTTGAAGGATGAGCTTGTGATGATCTCTGCCAACCATGCTCTAGATGAATCTATGGGGTTTATTTATTTATTTTGGATATCTATGGGTTTGTTTTGTTATTGTGACTTTTGATATTCCCTTTCATGTATCAATTTAGTAATAAGAAAATTCATTTTTGACCAAAAAAAGGGTAACTAAGTTATTGCACTCACACTTCTAATTATATATCACAAGTTTTAATTCCAAGCATTTTTTGTGTCCATTACTCAAGGTTAAGACATGACTTTCTTGATTTGCTTATTCTTTATGGAATCATCTAGAATCATGCGCGGCTATTCACCGAGGCTTTAAAAAAAAAAAAAAAAAATCAGTCTCTTTCTGCATTTTGACTTTCAGCATTTTAGCTGAAACTTGTTTGCTCAATGACTTGAGGAAGCGTCTTTTCAGGGAAGGCTAGACCAAATTGTTTCGACAACCGCAACAAAACAGAGTAAAGAAAAAGTGAACATTATAGTCAACATGCAACTTTTAATAGTGTTAATGCATAATTTTATCCTTTTATTATATTTATAATAATTAAATATGCTACATCTATTGTAAGGGCCTAACAGAAAAGATATTCCAGAAAATAGATGGATGGGGCATGAATCATTTCAGCTATGCAGGAAAATTTTAATTGGCCAAATCGACTTTTTTTAATTTGCACTTAATGGATACAAATGTTTCTCCTGCCAAAGCAAACTATGCGCAATATTGAAAAGAAAACTAGGCAATTCTTATGGTCAGGAAATGTACATCTAGAATTTTTTTGTTTGTAATTGTGTAATATTCGAAAATTCGTGTTATGATAATGATACTTAAATTTTGAGTTAAGTATTATTTGTCTTAAGATTCGGATAAGCACACGGAGACTTTAATTGAATTGTAAATTTTGTGGGACGTGACGGGTAATTTTGGTAAACGTAAATCGTCTTGGGTTCGACGTGTAAATCAAATTATGTGTGTACTAATAATAGAATGATATTAATTAAATTACCATTGTCTTACTAGTTAATGGTTGTTATTAATTACGTAAGTTTTAATTAATTGATAATAATAGTGAATAATTTGTATTAATAGTGCTAGAAGAAAAATATTAAGTTTTTCTTGCTACATTTCCCTTGCAAATTTTATTAATTAAAATTAGAAGTGCCACGTGTCCTTGTACAAAGCTTTGCATGGCCATGTGTTCTTACAAAGTAAGATTTTGTGGCTAATTTCTCTTACACTTAAATTAAGAGATAATTATTTTAAGATAACTCATTATCTTCTTGCATTTCCCTTGCCCATGTGTAAGGGCTTGTCTTGCATTTGTGTCATATCAAGCTGAAGATTAACATACAAATTTACACCTAGTAATGAGAGAAAATCAAATTATCTTAATTAATTTTAATAAAACTCTTTCTATCTTGCTAAAGAACCAATTTTGTTACTTCAAACTCAAACAAAAGTTACATGTGTTAATTCCACTTTTAAATCCAAAAATTTAAAGAGCAAACTTAATATTCAAGAGCTACTAAGATGGAGAAGGCAATTGATAGCTTGTGATTTGTGGTTGTGTCGAGGTAAGTGAAGTTTCTAGGAGTTACTTCTAACTTGGTTGGTTGGGTGAGAAGTGAAATTTTGATGTGCGTATGATGGTCGTTAAGTGACTTTGATAATTTCTGGCAAGTTCATTATGTTTCGTTTTGGTTTGTTTTGGTTCGTTCTGTGTGGTTCTGGGTAGTCAAAACACGGTCATTTTACCATATTTGCCTTGAAAATCCATTGCATGTTCGTTTTACTTCTTTTTGCCTCATTCTGAATAGTTAGAATATGGTCATTCTATTATATTTGCATTGAAAATCCATTACATGTTTGCTCTGCTTCTTTCTGTCTCATTCTGAGTGGTTAGAATTTGATTATTTTGTTATATTTGTTTTGATAATCAGCTGCATGTTCATTCTACTTCTTTCTGTCTTATTCTAAGTAGTTAGAATTTGGTCATTCTATTATATTTATCTTGTTAATCTGTTGCACGTTCATTTTGCTTCATTTTGCCTCATTCTAGATAGTTAGAATCTGGTCATTCTATTATATTTATCTTGATAATGTATTGTATGTTCGTTCTGCTTCTTTCTGCTAGAACTCTACTAGTCAGAATCTATTCGTTTTACTTGTTTCTACTGTAATTCCTTATGATAGAATCTGTCCATTTGTGAATCTGCCCCTTTAGTTGAATATGTTCACTAGTGAGTCTGTTGATTTGCTAAATTTGTTAACTTGTGAATCTATTCGTTGATAAATCAATTTATTGGTTCAAATAGACTTTACTAAATATGAATCTATTCCTTGTTGAATCCATTTATTTGTTGATTTTGTTCATTACTGAATCTGTTCATTGTTAGATTTGTTCTTTAGTTCTAGAAGCTCTTACCAAACCAAAATATACCATTTTGATTGTTCAAACTTTACGACCAAAATGTCCTTATTCCTTCAAACTTCGAATATACCCATTTGATTTACTAAATTTTAATGTCCAAAAACTGTTTAATGTCCAAACTCAGAATACATCCATTTGATTTATAAGATTTTAATGTCCAGAACTTGCTCGACGTCAAGACTCAAAATGTACTCATTTAGATGTCTAGATTGTAACAACCAGAATATGAATTTATCTTATTTCATATGCGATTATTTGACTAATGCACAAACTTGAGTTGAGATATGTGTGCTATGCTTGTGAGTATGCATATATCATGACTTGAATAAAATTAATGTGATTTCGTCACCCATGTAAAGGTGAGTGACGTTACAATTTTATGGAATACCCTAGTGGTTAGGATGCCCTGGGGAGTGTTTTGGGATGCCTCAAGAGTCGAGATGTCCCTATGGTGAGGATGTCCAATGGTGAAAGTTTGCAAGATGCCTTGAAGTTAAGATGCCCTAGTAGTTGGGATGCCCTACAAGTTGGGATGCCCTGGGAGTGTTCGAGAGGATGAAATATTAAGGAATAAAATGCATTGTAATGTGTGAAATTAAACATTACTTAAATTATTTGTTTATGTGAAATATAGTGTACATATGCATGAGTTTAAATAAAATGTATTGTTGGATGACAATTTCCGTGGTAAATGAAAATAAAAAAGTAAAGTTTATTTATGCTTGTATCACACTTCTCAGATGATTATGCATTCATTTTATATATACCAGGTGAAGTGGTAAGAGGACTTTTCTAACTTTAAACTAGAGATTTTATTTGCTGGGTTTCGACTCATTCCTTTCATTTTTCATACGTGTAGAATGAACACCCCTCAACCTTTGCAATATGGAGTCCTTGTATATAATGAAGATTTTTATGAAAGTGTGCTTAAATCAGAGTCTGAAATAGAATATACCAAATGTAGTTTTATGATATGAGTTGATATAGGAGGTTTTGCGGAGTGGGTTCCTTTTCAGTTTGTTGCATGGTATCGGAACCTTAACAGTGAGTTAGTTGGTCCTTTGCATGGCTTTGATCTGGACGATGGAGACGCAGCAAATCAAGAAGTTATCAACCCATGACTTTAGTCTGGACATTTGTGTAGGCAAACTTTTGGAAGTATAGTATAGTATGGAGATAGATCTCCAAACCCTACCCAGACTTCTGTGTGTTTGTTCATCATGTAATGAACTTATGAACTCATATGTTGTATAAATAAAATAAGCATAAGTATGTTGATTATATTTGTAAGGCTTCAATTGTTAAAATGAATATTTGTAAACTTTGATTATGCTTTGGCACGTTAAAAGAGAGTAGTAATATAATAAACATGTGTCTGGTGACGTTCTGGACATCAAATCACAGATCCCACAAAGTTGCATGAAAAATGGTATGCTCACTAAAAAAAGGAGGGAGGACTAGGCTAGCTTGATTTGCAACTCGACATAAAGGGCGATATGACTTGGAGTTGGTGATGTATTCTTAAGCTAAGATTTGCTCTAACACTTATTATTTCTAGCCGAACATACTAGTAAAAAGATATATAAAAGGATTCAGACTAGAGGGATTGGTCGTGGACTGATATCAATTAATTTGAACCAGCGGTATTTCAAAGCAAAATTTCATTGGCTGGCTTGTTTGGAGATAGGCTACCGACATTACTAGCCATATCACGGTGGTTGTCTTCAATAGATACTAAGTGTAACTTTTGTATGACTAGTAAAGAAGACAAAAATCACTTATTATTTGAGTGTAGCTAGACAAGTAGTGTATGGCGTAGTATTTTGGTATGAAATGGAATATGGTGTTATGCAAGAGGTTGGAACCTTGAATTTTAGTGGATGATTAGGGCCACCAAGGGCAAAAACTTGGAAGTGAGACTCCTCAAGTTGTCTTCCTTAGCAACTATTTATTGCATCCCATAAAGGGTGTGACATCCTGAATTTCAGGTTCTGTTTTCAATTGAATGAGTTGGAATTTTCATCAACACGCCTATAGTTCTTTTCCTTGAGTTGATTACTCACGAGATAACTAACCTATCAAGTGAAGCCGTTAAGGAATCTAAATGCAATAGACTTGAAAATTCTATCAAGAATCGACTGCTCGACCGTGCTGATCTACAAGGGTCATTACGGCACTATCAAAATTAATTAGAGACCAGAGATAGGTCGATTCGATAGAGGTATGTGATTAGTATGTGGGTGATTCCACCTAATTGCAAAATTTCTGTTGAACGGCACTAGACCAATTTTTCTGTCATTTCTGTACCTTGTGTCTGTATTTGAAATCTCAAGATTTTCACGACAACTGAGAGTCGCCAATGAGTTGAAGATGCACAATGTGGTTCGAGAATAATCGACCATGGATCAAATGCGCTAAAAATTCATAAAACTACCCAGTAAGTTAGGTCACGCTAAAATTGCGCCAGATCGAAATTAACCACGAATTTGAATTCGATTTTAGAAATTGAAAATTCTGTCATGTTATGATTGATTTTAGGAACGTATACTCATCATTCGAAGAATTTTTGGCGATCTCAGAATTTTTACGGAAAATCAATTCGAACAATTTGGAAAAAAAAAATTCGGATGGGCCAAATTGAAGGGGTTTTTGGCCTCCTTAGTGAGCTACTTGGTGAAGGGAAATTATAGAAATTGTGTGGGTTTCCTCTTTAGCAAAATTGGACATCAATTGGAGGAGAAATTGAAGCCTAAGGTGGGGAAATTCGGAGGCTTGGACGGGGGCTGCAACATTGGCACCAAAATTGAGCTATTTGGGGAATTATCTTTCAAGAAAGCATTAGGGATCAAGCATTTAATTGAGGGGATAATTTTATTGACTTTTGCCCCCTTTCTCTAAGCTTCTCTCGCACGTTTCTCTCGCCCTCATCTGTTCTCTCTCTCTCCCTTCTTCGAGCGTCCCTCTCCCCCGATTTCCCTTCTGTTTTTGCTTTCCTTCATTCCTTTCACCGAAGCCAGCCTCTGCAATTCCCTCAGCCGATCAGTTGATCGCTAATCTCCACCACCGCTTGTCTCTTCCACCGAAGCCACCCCAGCTGCCACATTCGGGTCAACTCCCCTTCAAACGAAGCCCCATCGTTGACTCTGCAAGCCACATGCCCGTCCCCACCGATCCTCCTTTGCGTTGCCACAAAGCCAGCTTGCTGCTAATGCCACCGATTCTCCTCCATCTTTGCTACCACCCGTCCGCGAGATCCCCCACCGAAGTCAACTGCTTTGCCGCGTCAACCCAAGCCCACCGAAGCTGCCCCAAGATCGTCTCCTTCCTTCGTCCGCAGCTCAGCCTAACTTTCGGTCCAGCAGCAACTGTGGGCTTTGTAGCCATTTTGAGGCCCGTTCGGTCTCCACTTGGTGTTGCCACTTTGGAGTTTGTGGCTCGTCTCTGCATCGCCGTCGCCAACTCATCGGAATGCTAATCCGGTGAGTTTACTCACTAAACTTTGCTTATGGAGTTAATTATACTTAAGGGGTGTTTAGTTTAAGTTAATTAGGGAGTATGTGGTTAGTTAGATTAGATTAGTGATTTAATTATTCAATTATGCATGTTAGGTGGTTATATTAGATTAATTAAGGCCTAGGTAGGATGTGCTATTTATCTATACAGATTCGGGAATTTTCCCGGTCCGTTTAGGTGGTTAATTTAGCAATTACAGCATAAGTTCGTATTTTTGGTATTTAAATTGAATTATTTAATTAGTTTGGTAATTATTTATTTAATATTTTTCAAAAATTAGACCGGAATAGTCGGTGATCGGAATTTCGTGTTGATTGCAATGGTGTGTTTAGTTTATGCTATTGGATGTTAATTTGTGCAAATTGAGTGCTGATTGAAAATTTGGTCAATTATTCCAAAATTTGTGAATTTTGATGTTTATTCAAAAAATGCCAAGTGTTGGGTTTTAACGCCAAAAATGGTTTTATATACTATATAAAACAGTGGATTTTAGAAAGTTATGAATTTTTCGGGTTCGATTTAACCGTGTACCCACACATGACTATTTTCACCGAGTATTTTTAATACGAAGAAAATAAGCCATGATCACTATTTTCATTGAGGCATTTGAGTGCAATGTACAATGTCTTGGGTTGAGATTGAATGGTCGTGTGTTGGTTAAGAGAACCCATCCCAAGTGTTTACGCCGGACGTTATCCTATATGGGATTTGGGTCGTAGTAAATTTTGGACCTATATTCCTTCGGGAAAGTCATCTTTGAGAGACGTAGTCGTGCTCAATGAGGTGAGACGATGCCTGGCTACACGAGTAGACCGTTGAACTTAGGAGTAGGCCGTGCCTTAGAGGGGCATAATTATCAATTGGAACGCATGATTGATTGAGTTAGATGCACCTGATTATGAGACAAAATTGTGTAGCACGGTATGGAATGTTTCATAACGGTTTGGCATTATAATCGGGATTCTTGTGATTGATTGAGTTGAGGAGGTGTTTCAATTGTTGTGTGTTGTGATGATATGCATTGAGAATATGAATTGTGCTAACGTGCAGGAGGGAATTGAGGTGAAGTAAGTTCTCTGTATTGTGTGGTTAGTCCACTCTTGGGCGTATTTCCTACCTAATCGGGGTTTAGAGCATGAACTCGCTGAGATTTATATCTTATCCCGTCGTGGGATTTAACTTTTCAGGACCATAGAGTGGAGGATCTAGAGCCGAGCCAAGAGGATTTGAGGTGTAGATCAGTTAGGACAACTTCTTTTGAGAGTTGGTCTTTTGAAGTCTTTTGGTTGTAGACTTTTTGTACATGACTCAATGTGTATATAAATGTGTGTTTTGTTTGTGAATCTGTTGTCCTGCTTTTCTATCCCGAGATGATTACTGTCAGGGGATTTGTTTATTAGCTTCCGCATGTGTAATAAAATGAAAAGGGTCGGCGACTCGTCCTAGAAAATCGCAATTTTAATCGACCATCGAGGGATGGGCACGCGCTAGAGGATCGGGGCATGACAAAGGGTTTCAAAACAAATTGACTAAGCCTCATCCTTTGTTGGCTAAGATTCGAAAAGTTGTAAGAGGTGAGACGTCACTCTACCAATAGTGTAAGCCTTCTTGGGCAAATGTTTTATTGGTTATTGTATGGAGGCTTCCTTCCTCCATATTCTCGCATAATTAGTCTCTTTGAAATGTTAGGGGATTCCCCTAAGCACTTGTACCTCAGCCGATTAATGATATTCATATATATATATATATATATATATATATATATATATATATATTACATCTCACTATAACTTCCTGAATTTACTAATAAATGCCCATCTTAGCGATTTGTGTAGTTTTACCCTAGAGTTGTTCTATATAGAAATGACTTGGAATAAGTAATAGGATTCTAGGTTCTTCCGGTATGACTAAGATATCTTGGAGAGCTTTGATTAGATAAAATCAAAGAATGGCTCGTTAAGAATTCAGCTTACTCTCTAACTCTTTTTAGGGTTGGGATGAAATTGGAAAATATTACTCAACTATAAAAAATTATGAAAAATCTGCATGTGAATCTACACATGTCAACTGTTGCATATTTCAAATGTTTAGAGTTAGAAAAAGTGCCAATGCATGTAACACAAGATTTAGATTAGAAAAAGTGCAAAATTAAAAATTGATTTAAATGGACCCTAAGTTCATGCACTTATGCAATGTTAACATATCATAGCATGTGAATAAAATACCAAGTCGATCCATTCTCAATTATTGTGACACTGGTGTAATTACCAAGCAAAGAAAAGTTTTACTTCAATGCCAGGTCAAAGCTATAAAAAAAAAAAAGGCTCAAAAAATAACTATAAGAAAAATTATGACTACGTGCAGCATGCACATATCGGCACCCCCTGATGTCTTGGCACAATGAGGGGCATAAGCGCAATTTTACTGGTGCCACTCCGTTCAGTTCAATTGTTCGGGCTAAATACTAGGGGCGATCGGGTCCAAAGTGAGTAGGGTCTAGACCTGAATCTTGTACCTGACTTTATTATAATCGATTCCCATTTTTTGGATCCTATACTCGACCCTGTTTATATTAAACCCTATACCCGACTCACCCTGTTTTTCCGGTCCGGTTCCAAGGTCAATCCTATTTTCATTGGAACTTGTTTTACAATCTCCTAATATCCTATACGACTTCAAATTTTATATTAATAAGTAAGAAAATAACGTAATCCTCATAATTTGTATCGAAACATTAAGCACTTGTAATAAATAAATACATGAACTTTTTGACTAAACTATAAATTAAGGATCCACAAGGCTAATTATAATAAATAAAATTATAAGGCAAAGAATTAACAACAAACATGGGTCTAAAATTAGTCTTATTTCCATAACTATTACATAAAACTACTCATTTATGCAAGCATAAATCCTACTACAAAAGAGAAATTAGGCAAGCCAATCCATGTAGTACATAAGAATTTGGCGATGATGAACACCGTCCGTCTGTCCGTCGGACAGTGCAAGAGGGAGCCGATGAGGGAGGGAAGCGAGAAAGAGGAACAACGAAGAAGGAGTGCCATGCGTGTTTGAGAGAGCCAAGAAGAAAAACGTCGTGTGATTGCGGGAGTAAGAATAGAAATAAGGGAAAAAAATAGGGTTTTGGACCTATACTTACAAAATCCTTTCCTAAACCGGTCCGGGAACCGATTCCTGGGTGGGTAATCAATCGGATCCGGTTCCCGAACCGGTTTAAACCAGTTCCAAATTTTGGGAACCGATTCCGGGACCGGTTTCAATGGGAATCGGTTCTCGACCATATTTTTTGGGTGGGCCAGTTCGGTTTCTGGGTATACCCGATCCGGTTGCACACCCTTACTAAATACTCGGAGGGTGTATCTATTTCCCATTTCTTTATTTTGTTTAGCAACTTCCAACCATATTAAGGATGACACTCCCAAATTTCAATTGGTTTGTTGGGATTGAGATGCAAATTGAATTTGAACCTGACAATCTATTTATGGCATTTATTTGACTATTAAGCGAATAATTGCCATGCCAGACAAGAACACGAGCGAAAATTAAGTTAGCCTTTTTATCACTATGATTTGAAAAGGTTATTAGGCCCTTTTAGTAGTTTTCTTTTTTTATTTCAGATGACGATTTAAGTCAATCAAACATCTAGATATCCAAGGTTTCGAACTGTCTTTCCATGTAGTCCATTTACCTATGTTCAAAGAACAGTTTATATATATATATTTTTTTTGGTAAAGAAAGAACAGTTTATATTTCTTCTACAATTAATTGGAAAAATTAGATAAGCGTTGGAATTTTTTCAGCCGGTTGCTTTCTCTTAATCTATTGTTATCTATGTCTATCTCTACTATATGTAACCGATTTTCAATGACCAAAGTACCCTCATATCATTTCACTATATAAAAGTAAAGAGAATGTAAGGTATCACTTTATAATTAAAATTTGATATCTCTAGACGATTACCTAACTAATCTCACATTTTCAATTACGCACATGTCCTTAATTTTGAGATGTATATCCATAATCTCCCGCTAAAAACACGCCAATCCATGTCGTGCCAAGAAATTAATTAATCAAACGTTAAGTTCAAAAATCAGGTTGGAACCATTCGGCTTCATAGATATGACGCCTGCTAGTTGGATCCAAGAGACAATTGCTGGTAGGATCAAAGAGACAACTGCTACTTGCATCGAGGTATGTCACGAATTTTCTGTCCTCCATGCTGTAACACTTCATTTTATCATCTTCGTAATCCGCGCAGTAGACGTGGTTTGGCTTGAGCCCAGGAAGGCAAGACTCGGCATTGAACTCCGCCGAGAACGAAGAGTTGCCATTCAAGAAGAGAGATATATTCCCCAGGCTTTTGACCTCTTCCTCAGTTCCCTTCTCCATATCAACTTTGAGAACTCGAATCTTTTCCACGTGTCCATCATACATTTCGCTCCGGATTGTCCAAGCCACTAGCAATGAGCCAGAACATCCAATGAGACAAGGATTCCCATCATCATAAAAATTCAGTCCTAGAATTAGTCTCGACTCCATGCGACTCTTTTTCTCGTTAAGAGTCATTATTTGACTCTCCGAATCCAAGGCCACAAATAGCCCGTGGTAACAAATCAGTTGAAGGACGGTACACCAAGGCATAGGCATCGCACGAATCACTACCGTCCACGCATCTTCTCCTGATCTGAGAAAGACAAACCCAAGCCCTGGTGATGCGGCATAAGAAGTCATGAATGAGTACCTGGACAAAGAAAGGCTCCAGGACAAATCGATCATGTGGATGTGATGTAGTTCGTATTGAAGCTTCTCCAAAGCGGGGAGTTCAATGCTGATGCAAGAAAGTGGATTGGCGATATGGTGTTCACTGTACCCATTTGCCACGAGTATCCATCCTGGTGTAGATAATGTCTGGCAATACGATCCTGGCAACTGCCCTGGGTAAATTCTCCCTGTAGAGGGGTTTGGAGAACTCAGCTATTCGGTTGTACGCATAAATCATGAGCCACGCGGCTTTAGATTTCGCATTGTACGTCTCCTTGGCGGCAGTGGTCCGCCATGAGGTGCACACCTGTCGAATAGCTAAAAATTCTTCCGTGGCTAGCCGACGAACGATGAGTTCTAGGATCACTTGTGGGAGTTCTTCCCAATTCGCCATTTCTTCGTCATAGATTGAATGATCAATTGTCCTCAGAACACAAGGAGGGTCCTTTCTTATGTGAGGAAAGACAACTTTTGGGGATTCAATTTCCCTATCCGTGAGGATTACCACAATCTACTTCCGATTATGTTTTTTTTCACAAATCTTACTCTACCTTTTTACTTTTTTGAATAACTATTCCTTTGTGGTTTTGGCAAGATACAGTTTTCTCTTGGTTTGAGGTTTTAAAATTCAAATCATTCTATAAAATACAGGTGATCTAAACGATAGTTTAATCTCCGAGCATTTTCAAATAAAATCCATAAAGAGCACATATATATTATTAAGTAAATGATAATTTTATTCAAATCTATGTCATAGGTTTTTAACCCTTCTTACTTTGTAAAAAATTTTGGGTCTATTTCCTAAATAAACGAAAAATTTCAAATATTTTTTGCCCGGCACATTTTTTCTTATTTATGTTTCCATATACGTATGCTCTTTCCCTAGGAAATGTTTCAGTAAGCAAAAGCTACGCTTCAAATTAAGTAGTTCTTTACCAAAACAAGACGAAGAACAAAAAGAAAGGGTAAACAAGTAGCGACCCGCTATTGTTGGATCATAACATCAGTACATCAGTTGGGGGCGAGACGATGATGTTATCCTCTGGCAAGATAATTTTTTTCAAGGGGAAAATAATACTAATAGTCCCTAAATTTTTGTTCCATGTGTAATATTATCCTTGAATTTACAATTAATGTGACTAGGTCCCTCGACCTCTCTTCAATGCGCAATGTTGCATCTTGAATTACTTTAAAATGTTCAATTGTCGCCCTTCCATTAATTAGCTTATTGAAATTTATCATCATTTACATCGGCTAATTAGTCTACCACTTTAGAAAAATGCCGACATATTTACGATAAGAAGTTGTTTCCAACATTTTCTAATTGTTGAAAATAACTCTCTTTTAACCAATCAAATAGCTTTTTCACTATTATCTAAAGTATCTCGGTCGTTTATCCAATCAAATAGCTTTCTCCTAACTATTTATTCTCATCCATCGCCATTTCCTTCTCAACTCATTTCTTCTCCCCTTTTTCTCTTCAACAATACGAAAGACTATCTTCGGGAATTTGGTTTCTTTCAACAAAGTGTTTCACAAATCTTGTTACTTATTTATTTTTATTTTTATCTTAAATGAATATTCCTTTGTTGCGTCTGGCAAGATACACTGCCATCTTGATTTTGATGTTTTAATATTTAATTCTTTCTATAAAATACAGAAAATCAAAAAGCTAGTTTGATTTTCAAGCTTTTACGAATAAAATCCCATAGGAAGACCATACATATTATATAAGCGAATGATAATTGTACCACAAAAAAAGATGCATGGAATTATAACTTAAAGTTAAATTGACTAAACACTTAAAAAAATTCTTTAATATAAAAAACTATACATACCATTTTAATAAGAAACTTGTTTTCCTTAAAATATATTGCAACTCCTATTTTGAATAATTCGACTTTTAATTCAATGTTTCCAATCTCTTTCAGTATCCACATTAAGAATATGAATGAATTATATTAAAATATACATGGCGTTAATAATATAATACTAAAGTATATATTGTGGTATTTGTATTGAATTGGTTAAAATTTAATTATCCAATATCATCTGTGCTTATAATATTCAAGTTGAAATTAGTTTGTAAGACAACATAAATATCAAAAAGTGCATTTAAAATAGGATATGTCAATTTAATCTTTTTATAAGCAAAATCTTTAAATCATATTGATTATTTTAAACTTAAAATATAATGGTAATTTGCAGTTATAAAATATTGTCCACAAAAAGTTCCGTATTAAAAATAATTCACATTAACAAATTGTAAACTATTGCAGCCATTTTCTATTTTTTTTTTTTTCACTTTCTCCCACTATTAACAACTAAAATTTGGTTTTCACCAAAAAAACAACTAAAATTTGGCCTTTTTTTTAAAGATTTAATCACGTAATAACTTAGAAATTAATTTTTAACCCCTAAATAAAAAATATTTTCCATTAAATTGCATCACATATAGAAATTAGGAATATTTGCATTGCTAGCATTAATTATCAAAATTCTCAGAAAATTACTATTTAAAAAAATTATTAATAAAATTTTAAAAAATTAATTAAAATTAATACACATGCAAATGGGCTAGGCCAGGGCTAGCCTTAGCTCGGCCCCTTCTTCTTTGCCCTTTCCTCCCCTCCTAGGCCGGCTCAACCCATTTCTTCTTCCCTTTTCCCTTGGCCCAGCTCTCTTCTTCTTCTCGCCCCCTCCTTTCCCTTAGACGATACCTCGACGACAAATGCAGCAAAGGATGGCACGGAGAGGAGGAACATAGACAGGGAAGTAGAGCGGGGATCTCTCTCTCTTCTTCGGGAGGGAAGAAGAAAGAGAGATCCGAGCGAGGAGAGAGAGAGGGGCTTTCAGAGAGGTTGAGAAAGAGGAAAGAGATTCGGAGAGAGAGCTCGAGGGAGAGAAAGAAATTTGAGGAGGGAAGAAAGGGGCCTGGTTCTTCCTCTTCTTTAAGGTTGCTCTGGCCCTTGAACCTGAGAGTTCTGGGCATCGTTCTAAGGAATATATAGAGGGAAGAGAGAGAGAGAGAGAGAGAGAGGGAGCTCGGAAAGTGAGCTGCTGGACGGAAGAGAGCTTTAGCGGGAATCCGAAAGAGAAATGGGGAAGCTAGAGAGTGAAAGAGAGCGCTCAAGAGAGAGAGATGGAGAAAGGAGAACGGAGAAAAGAAGCCAGAGAAGAAGCAGTATTCCTTCATCTTCTTTAGGACTGTTTCTGCCACTGTGCGGTCCTCATGCTTTCACAACCACAAGCTCCCCCCCTTGCGCATCGATGCTCCGCCAGCATATGTAGTGATCTCCGGCGACGCTCTCAATGATGGCGAGCTTTAGGTTTTCCAATGTTGGTCTGGACCTTGACGCGCCTCAGATCTCTAAGGTGTCTCCACACTGCTCGACGCTATAGTCGCCACAGCAACAAGCTGCCATCGAGCCTGTCCCAGCAACCTCGTCATGACTTGCCCCTGCTCCAACTCATTTTTCGTCGACCACCCAACACGGACACCAGATTTGCAAGCAAGCATGCCTACAGTGATCACCTCAATCAGGTCGATATCGCTCCCTCTCCAAGACCCTGACGTTGGCACCTTGTTGCCACACCAAGTGAGCCAGCTGCGCGTATTCCACTACCATTATGGTTGCGTTTCATCGATAGTTACCCTGGCATTGCACCTTGTCAAGCATCGCTTCGAGCAAGTACCACCACCACCGTGGCCGAGAATCAAGCAATAACACGATACACACGCGGAGACGTGCCAACGCAAGGCAACGCTGCTGCATCAGCACCTTGAGCTTGCCCCGTTTTCCTTTGTGTTTTGTGGATCATCCGCGAATTCCCAGTGATCTCGATGGATATCTAATGTGCCACAACATCACGCCATGATCCTCGACGTGTGAGATCTTCCATGCCTAGCCACCACAATTGGATCTTTCTCGTTGCTAGTTTTCTTCAGTCGAGTTGGAGTCCAACCCCATGACTTATGAGGAGAAAGACGTTGGATGCAAATTGTGCAACCTCAAGATCTCCATAACTAGAACAAGAACATGCATAATTGAGTAGAAAAATTAACGCTCCTGTTTTGGGATCTATCGTTTTTGAAGCGAAAGCGATCATTCTTGAAGCGGAAGCGGAAACACAATGTTCCATACACAAATCGTTCTCCTATATTGCCTTCTGTATCACTGACTCAATGAGACGGCCCCCTCACCCTTTAGCGTTAGGTTAATGCTCCTTATGTGAGGATACATGTGAGAATTATGGTTAGATGAGAGACTTGAGCACTATTTATAGAGTTTCTAGCCAGGCCCCCTCATTACAAGCCAAGCTCAACTCGGCCCACACTAGCCAGTCATATATTAAACTAATTAAGAAACCTTTGATCTCACCTTAGACCAACCCTGTTTTACGGTAACCGTAAAAACAGTAAATTACAATATCAATTAATGTAGTCAACATTAGGAAAATTCTTACATTCTCCCACTTGGACTATATTAATTAAAATCGTATTGTATGTCCACACATTGGTCCAGAGATAATTCTCCCACTTGGACTATATTAATTAAAATCGTACTGTATGTGCCACAGCACTAGACTCTTCGTACCTTTTGGATCTTGTGCGAATTCCCTCATTAATATCACCAATAATGAGATCTTTGGGATGACTAGACTTATACTTCCAGTTGCTGGTTAATTTGTCAGACTGTTGATCTTTTTCCTCATTTGAATTTCCGTTGATCATTTGTTGCTCGTCTTCTGAAGGTTGAACTGCTTCTGGAGATTTAAATTTTGTAGAGTTTGGAGCAGGTTCAGATTCTTCAAGATGAGTGTGAATCGATTGGTTTTGCATAAAGTCTTGAAATTTGACATTCATCGATTCCTCTACAGATTGAGTTTTCTTGTTGTAAACTCTGTAAGCTTTACTTGTGATAGAGTATCCAAGGAAAATATCTTCATCTGATTTTTCTTCAAACTTACCAACTCGATCATTTGCATTTTTCAATATAAAACATTTACATCCAAACACATGAAAATATGAAACAATTGGCTTCTTTCCTTTGAATAACTCATAGGGAGTTTTCTCCGGAATAGGCCTTAGAAAGACTCTATTAATAATATAACATGCTATAGAAACCGCCGACCCAAAAATGAGAAGAGATGTTACTTTCAATTAAAAGAGTTCTAGCCATTTCTTGAAGCGACCTATTCTTTCTTTTCACGACTCCATTTTGCTCTGGAGTATATGGTGAAGAGAACATATGCTAAAAACCAGATTCATCACAAAATTTTGTAAAGTTTTGATTTGCAAATTCACCTCCATGGTCTGTCCGTATACTTGAAATAACATACTCTTTCTCATTTTGGACCTTTTTAGCAAACTTTGTAAAATAAGAAAATGTTTCAAACTTACTTGCTAGGAAATATACACAAGTGAATCGTGAATAATCATCCACAATTACTAAACAATATTTTTTACCTCCAATGCTCTGAGTTCTGGTTGGTCCAAATAGATCCATATGCAAGAGTTGTAGTAGATGATTAGTGGAAACTTGATTTATTGATTTGAATGAGTTTCTTATCTATTTTCCCAATACGCATGGTGTGCATAGATCAGACTTTTGGTATGACAGATTGGGCAGTCCACGAACAAGCTTATTTGCTGAAATTTTGGCTATTTGTTTCATGTTGATGTGCCCAAGTTTTATGTGCCATAAGTTTGCTTCTTCTTGAATTAAGATTAGACCTTGGTTTTCATCTAGTTTGACATCCAAGAGTTAGATATTTCCATGTCTTTGACCCGTGAAAGACTGAGAGGAGTCTTTACTGGTTCCTGAACATATTCCTTCTTGAAAGTTGATTTTGAAACTGGTGTCGCACAGCTGATTGATACTTAGCAAATTGTAGTTGATTCCTTCCACTAAGGAAACATTACTGATCGTGAGGTTTCCAATCTTTACAGTTCCATATCCCACAATTATTCCTTTGTTGTTTCCTCTAAAAGAAACTTTTCCACTATTAACTTGAACAAGCTTTATGAAGCAATTTGAATCTCCTGTCATATGCCTTGAGCATCCACTATCCAGGTACCATTTAACATTTTTCTTGATAGTGACTTGCATTTAGAAAAGAAACTCAAGCTTTCTTTGGTAACCATATTTTCTTTGGTCCATTGGTGTTAGTGCAATATACGGTCTTTGCCCATACCTTCTTAACAGGTTTCCAAACCATAAGACATTCTTTCTCAAAATGATCCGAGTTATTGCACTTATAACATTTAAGACCACTTTGCGACCTACCGGTTTTACAAAAAAATTTTGGAAATGATTTTTGTAAGCATCTCTTGTAGGTCTTTGCTTAATTCTTTCCTTTACTTTAGGAAAATCAATTAGAGGAATGGTTTTAGCAATCATTCCTAAACCTGATTTGTGGAAGTAAGGTCTTTGTGCTGAAAGAATTTTTTTAAGTTTCTCAAATCCTATAAAAAAATCTTTTAGAAATACTTGAGATATCATTTTTTAAGAATGCATTTTCTTTTGAAAGATTGTTTGCATTTTCTTTTAAAGTGGTAACACTTTTGTCTAGACTTTTGACATTTTCTTTCCAAACATTTTCTTGTTGTATCTAGAGACTCTAGTAGGGATATTCAAATTACTTACCTTGAATTCACTGTTTGAATCTGAGTCTGTCTCGGAGTTTGAATTTGAGTCTGATTGTGCCATGAGATAAATATTGGCATAATCATCATCACTTTCCTCACATTTTGTATCACTCCAAGTTTCTGTTTTAAGTGCCTTTCGATATTTCTCAACTTTTCCTTTCTTTTTCCTCAGAAGGGATAGTCGAGTCTAATGTGTCCATTTTTCTTACATTCAAAGCAGACTACATCTTTATTGGATTCATCATCCTCAACTGACTTAAACTGTTGCTTTTGAAAACTTTGTTTCTTTGGATTGAATATTCTCCCATTTCTGTTTACCTTTCTGAATCTTCTTATCATGAGAGTAAGCTCTTCATCATCCATATCATCTTCAGAATCTATGATATCATAATCATCATTAGATTTTAATGCAATGGATTTCTTACCTTTAGGATCTTCATTTTCGTTGATTCGCTTCACTTCATAAGACTGAAGAATCCCAACCAATTCATCAACAGAAAGTGGCATAATTTTTTGTGTCTCCCTTATTGAGGTCTTTATGTGATTCCAATCCTTGGAAAGTCCACGCAGTAGCTTGTTTACTTTCATGGGATCAGAAATTGGTTGACCTTGATTTTCAAGACCATTCACGATTTTTGTAAAACGACTAAACATGTCAATGATAGATTCTCCTAATTTCATTTTGAATGCTTCGTATTGACCGAGCATAATATTGATTCTGGTTTCTTTCACTCGATCAGTTCCTTCATAGGTGATGTGTAATTTATCTTAGACTTCTTTAGCTGTATCACAAGAAAATATTCTATTATATTCAGTAGGTGATAATGCACAATATAAAGAATAAATTGCTTTTGCATCAAGAGCTTGTCTCTTGGTTATCTCTTCTTGAGTCATTTCACTAGACTCAATGACTTCTTTTCCTCTTTCTGAGACAAGTGAAACTTTAGGAATGATTCCTTTGTCTACCACATCCCATTCCAGATGATCCTTTGATCTTAGGAATGCCTTCATCTTGTTTTTCCATATGTTGTATTCCTTTCCATCAAAATAAGGCAGTCTAGTATTGCTTTGCCCTTCAACTAGTCCTGGAGCCAACATACTAGCCATGGATCTTTAACTCTGAAGTAAAACACTTCAACTTAAGTGAGTACATAAGCTCTGATACCAATTGTGAGAGCTAGTATGAACACCTAAAGGGGGTGAATAGGTGTAAAAACAAATTTCCGAGATAAGTGTGCAACACTAATCAACAATAGATTATGAAAAGGAAATTTGTCTCTTGTCAACAAAACGAGTTATGATCAAAATAAAAAGAGCGTAGGGAAGAGAATAAGAACATAGGGTTTATAGTGGTTCGGCTTAATTCAAGCCTACATCCACTCTTCCACATTGACAGCTCACCGGCTGGATTTTACTATGAAACAAAAGAGTTGTTACAGTAAAGATCTTTCTTGATTCCATAGTGTAGAGACTCTACTACACTTCCTCAAGGTCTCTCAAAGATATAGACTCTCTTTTGCGTACAAGATTTCGCTCAATGGTTTAATTAACTAAGAACAATGAGCTTCAGACTTTGAAATTCTTCTATCACGCACACACTCGAACAACTGGAACGTCTTCCTTATATACTCCTTCATGCCATCACACTCGTTGGCACTTACCAAAGGAATTCTTCCAATCTACCCGTTGGACAGAATCAATTAGGAAGATTTTTGAGCTATTTAAGGAACATTACGATAGCCCATCAATCCTGCTCGCCTATACAATCAGGATCTAGATTTCCATAAGTAGAACCTTCCAAGTATACTTCGCAAATCAACGGATCGAAAATCCCTGAATCAATTTTGATTTGAATAATGGATTTCGACATGCTATATCCAGCCAAGAGATCTTCTTTAGTCGACATAATTAAATCCTTAACAAAATATTTCGTTTCGGATAAGCCTTCTTCGACGGACTAGAAACTGTCAATGATGATAGACTTTGAGTCTTGAGTCTAGCAGTCCGAAGGTCTTCAGACTTTGATGGAAGAGTCTCGCAAGTCTTTAGACTAGACCGATAGAAACATTTTGTTAACTTCAAAACACTCAATGAAGTTTTCTCCAACAGAATTATCCTAGCTTCATCTTGAAGGCTTCATATTGACCGAGCAGAATATTAATCCTGGTTTCTTTCACTCGATCAGTTCCTTCATAGTTAATGTGCAGCCTATCCTAGACTTCTTTAGCTGTTTCACAATAAAATATTCTGTTATATTCAGTAGGAGATAATGCACAATATAAGAAGTAAATTGCTTTTGCATCAAGAGCTTTTCTTTTGGTTAACTCTTCTTGAGTCATCTCGCTAGCCTTTGCAGCTTCTTTCCCTCTTTCTGAGACTGTTATAGTTTTAGGAATGATTCATTTGTCTACCACATCTCATTCCAGAGGATCTTTCGATCTTAGGAATGCTTTCATCTTGGTTTTCCATATATTGTATTCCTTTCCATCGAAATAAGGCGGTCTGGTGTTGATTTGCCCTTCAACCAAACCTGGAGTCAACATACTAGCCATGGATCTTTAACTCAGAAGTAGAAACACTTCAATTTAAATGAGTACACAGGCTCTGATACCAATTGAAAGTGCTAGTACGAACACCTAGAGGGGGGTGAATAGGTGTGAAAACAGATTTTATGAAATGCAACAAAAAAACTTTACTTTTAACCTAAGTTCGGTTGACTACAGACTATGCAAAGGGAATCAGACTTAAACAGTTAAATAAAGCTATGAACAAACTAAAAGAGTTCATAAAAGAGAATAAGAACACAAGATTTATAGTAGTTCGGCTTAGACCAAGCCTACGTCCACTCTCCCACACTAACAGCCCACCGGCTGGATTTCACTATGAATCAAAAGAGATATTACAGTCTCACGTTTTTGATTCCACAGTGTAGAGACTCTGCTACACTTTCTCAAAGCCTCACAAGTATCTAATTTCTTTTTTGAGTACAAATTTATGCTCAACAATTGAATCAGCAAAGAACAAAGAGATTTAGACTTTGGAATTTATCTATCTTGTACACTTTCGAATAACTAGAACGTCTTCCTTATATACTCCTCCATGCCTTCATAACCGTTGGCACCTTCCAAAGGAGTTCTTCCAATCTACCCATTGGACAAAATCAATCAGGGAGATCTCAAATTACTTAAGAAATGTGATGATAGCTCACCAATCCTACTCGCCCATACAATAAGGATTTAGGTTTCCATAAGTAGAACCTTCCAAGTATAGTTCGTCAATCAACGGATCTAAATTACTTGAATTAATTGTAATACGAATAATAGATCTCGAGATGCCATCTCTAATCGTGAGAACTTCTTTAGCTGCACGAATCAAAATTTTAAAGATATACTCGCATCTGGATAAGTCTTCTTCGTCAGTCTAGAAACTGGCAATGAGGGCAGACTTTATCTTGAGTCTAGCGGTCTTCAGATTTTGATGGTAGAGTCTGGAATTCTTTAGACTAGACTGATGGAAACGTTTTGTCAGCTTCAAAACAAATAAGGAGGTTTTCTCCAACACAATCAACATTCCAATTTCTATAGCTCATCACCGACCCAATGCACAAATTGGGTCGGGTTCATTGACAACATCACCTTTCAAGAATAGGGGACGTTGCCATCCTTTGTTTTGATAGAAACTTGCGAATGTCTGGAAGTATAATTAGTAATGGAAAATACAAACAGTATTTATGAGTTTTCACCTACATATCCAAACTCTAGCTAATAAAGTACACACCCAACACTTGCTTTGCCATGACAGCCCCACCGTCGCCATCCGCCGCAATCCACCATCAAGATCTCAGGCGAGTCACACAGCCTTCACTGACAACGCCACAACCTCAGGAGTGTCAAATCCACCAGCGTTGTTTTCTGTGATTATTTTCTGCAAGCAAGTGTAGCAAGAAGTACCGACAGGGACCAAAACTACATCATTTACTCTACTACAAGCAGTTTCTTGTGCATCACCGAAGCGCCTACTCACCACGGGAGACTTGTTCCCAAATCGGCGATGTAGCCTTGACGACGACAATTGCTTTATGACTTCCATTGATGAGGGTTCGATTGATGAGCCCATTCTACAGTTCCTAGTCATCACAACCGGGACACACCCATGGGAGGGCATTGCCCAACAAAGATCTCAAAAACTGTATCTAGTTCGAGAGAAAAGGAAATGGGCATCAGCAAGACAAACAAGAAGGTTAAACAAAACTTATAGCACCACGTAACATGGTTAAGGAAATGACATGCAATTATGGCCGGGAACTCAAAATAGTACATTCTTTTGCTGGCTAAGATAGGGTACATACTGTCTTATACATGCTGCACAGAATAAGTGATTCAAATTCAGATTGCCAATTGGACATAAGGGGCCAACCCTTCCGAAATGACCAACAGCTAATTTACATTGACGGAACTCAGTCTTTTGGGATATAATGTCAAGTTGGGCCATTAGAACTATCAAGGAGCTATGTAATCAAGACATTCCCTGTGTGGCTGCAAGTAGGGACAATCTCTGTGACAATGTCCTTGACCCCATGCTAAAACATGACAGACCGATTTGTCTTCTGATTCTAGGGAGCCGTAGAGAATGTCATTATCTAACAAGAAAACAACGCAACTATGGACATGTTCACAGTCCAAGGATGAAGGCAAAAATCCTTACTCTGTTCGGTTCATCTACAAGTGCATTAGCTGTTTGTGTGTCCAGATCCTTGGAAATATCAGTTCCTTCTCGCATCCGGATTCTACCCACACAAACACTTCGGTCAGCCCCCCTTCCTATGGTTACAAAGAAAAATTTTGCTCAGGAAAAATTCTTACAAATCAATTCAAATGACCAGACACTATTACTCATATATCTAGTTGCTTGTCTGCATCAATAAAGTAATTGGATAAGGTTACAATGTTTCAAAATTAACCATACATTCGTTGAACAACCTAAGCTTTTAAATCAATTGGCTTTGATCTCACAAAATTTCACATGATAATAGAGCCTCAAGTCCCATGTATGAATCACTTCAAGCCCCTTCTTTGCCTCTCCAACTTTGCCTCTCCAATGATTACATTTCACGCTTTAACCTTAGGTCACATTCCAACTTATGCAAGAGAGGAAGGGCTACAATAAATAAAAAATCATGTTTTTATCTAATAACTTTAAGTTTTGAATCAATTGACAGTGGTCTCATAAAATTCTATGGTGACAAAGTTTCCAAAATATTTCTCATTCAAAGTTATGTGAGCAAATTTGACCAAAAAAACAGTTATGTGAATAATGAACAAAGAAAATAAAAACGGAGAAATCACATGTGATGATGCAATTTAACAAGGGTCATATTTAATGCATTGACGTAGAATTCGGTGAGTCATTTCGTATTTGATACAACTAGGCATAATTCAAAATTGAATACTTCATTCTCTTACTCCAATAAAATCAATTCAAAACCCATATATTAACATATCTAACAGCTAAATTGACAATTAAAGTTTACTTTAAATTTTAGACGAGCTCAACGACAGCTTCCTCTAAGCAAAAGTCACCATTAGTTCAATGGCCACGAATGCTGCCAAGGTGATTCCATTTTCAAAAGTCATTGCTAGCGCAACTGATTCAGAAATCACACTAGAAACACCAAATCTATTTTGTGTGCTATGTGTAGGTTCCACAAGTTCAACTTCACAGAATTAGAAAATTAGACAGGCAAGGCACCGTCCACTATATTTGACAGGAAATAATTTTCCACAGCAAAGGCATTGGATATACCCTCAAGGACACGGATTCCTTCACAATAATCCAATGCAGTTTTGACTCCAAGCCTGAATTTTCCACTTCTTGTCCAGCACGATACATCATTGAAAGTGATAGCACCCAATGTCCCCATGCCTTTATTGAGGGTCACCAAGAGATCACCAGTCAAGAGATTCCTATACCCCTCTCGCTGCATCATGTCTTTCCTCTCAAAGAACTCTCTAGTCCAATTTTTACCAGCTTCTTCATCAAAATCACCTTCAATCACCGTCAACCTCAATAATGTTTTTGACAAGGATTCAGATTGCACAACCCTACCCGTACTGGAATCAACCAAGATGACATGAATGGGAGCTTCTCCCTCACCCCTAATCACATTACCTTCAACTAGGCCCGATGGTAGTTTAGTTATAAATTGAAGACGTAAATGCTTTTTGCTTTCACCATCTTTTCTCGCTGATGCAGACCTATCAATAGAAAGACGATTTAATACAATTCCCCCAATAAAAAACTGCACTACAGAAGATAGTGCCTAGTACACAGAATATGAGCGCAGCCTTCTTGCCAACAGCAGAGTCATGGAAAGGAAGAGAAAGCTGAGGGCCAAATGCAACGTATGATATCATTCTAGCAGGTCATTCACAGTACATAATAATAGGAATCAACTGACGGTCATATTCACGAGCTTGAACATATTGATCTCACTTAGTCTTTTGAAGAATGGAAAAGAAGCACAGATACCGATACTCATGATCATAAGAAATGATGCTGTCCCAATCTCTATCATCGATACATAGAAATATACTTGAAAGGAATATTCTAATTCAAACAGTGTTGCAAATTAACTTAAGGTGAACTCCTGCGAAAGATCAATAAAAAAGAGCGAAAACATATTTAGTGACATTATCATTTACTAGTGTCATATTTTATTCTACCTCTAGTAAATCATCCCGCATTGTTGGTAACAAATCAGCTTGGCATGCATTAAAACCGTAATCATCACTAAAGTGTTGCAACAAATATTCTTACCAACTATTTAGCCATCCATCTAATAAAGGAACTTTGATCTCATTCAGTAAATCACGAGTGAAATTCTCATCCATAAACCCTGTAAAATCAGGAAGTTCACCGAGTTTCTCAAGATCAAGTGGCTTCCTAATTTTTTCTTTCATGGTGTTGAAACTCTCCATCAGTAACGCATTTATCCTCAAATATAGATAATCGTCCATCACTGCAGGCATCAATAGCTTCCTATTCTCAGTTTGAGCAGTTTCAAGTGCATTCAAACTCTGCCTGCAGAACGAAGTGCTGCAGGGTTGGCTTAGGATTCGAATTGCACACTTCTTCAATACAGGAAGGGCATCACCGCAGTAGTCCCACCAGTCACCTTCATATGCAACACTATTAGTATACATTTTTCACATTGAAAACAAATAATATATAGTTTTAAATCAACGCAGTTAAATGATTAAAGAAACGATACTTACAAGGGTGAGATGTTCTTAACAATGTCATTGCCATACTAGTGAACAACTCTGGCACTTTTTTACGATAGTCCATCATTTCTCGCCCAAAATTTTCCGTTTCTTCAACACCAACCAATGTTTCTAAGATTAAATTCATGCCATCTTTCATTGCTTCATTCATTATGAACTTCTCGCCACACATGTAAGCAGGGTTAAGAAAAGCAGCAGCAGCATGTATTGGATAAATGACAGCACGCCTCCAATCCTCGAACATCCGCCATAAAGTCTGATACTTAGGAACATTAGTCTCATACATTTTTCTAATAGCCTCATCTGCCATTTCCACAGCTGCATACGAGAACCCAAAATTAGCGCCGCAGCCATCAACTAGACAGAATACTCGAAATATCGGTTCTAGAGCATGCAAGACTTCTTTCCCTTCACTCCAAAATTCAGAACTGCGAATGATTTCACACACTTCTATGCCTGATTCATCCTTCTCAAAACCAAACACTTTCAACCCTCATGATTGATTGAAGCATACGATAGTTTGAATAAAATTTTGTCGTTGATGATTGTTTCAACCCCAAGTAGTATGTGAACTGCTTCATCGATGATAAGATGCCATCATGCTTGTGAATCTTAGTGACAACTGCTCTTGCTTGATCAAATGCCTTTCGAATCCATGGGATATGATGATATATATTATTGAAGAGTGATTGTGTTTCATGGGCAGCACATCCAGTCTTGTACACGTGGTGATAGTTGCCATTTGGCATAATTTCAACATTTTGTACTGGCTTAGTGTTGGTTACAGTAATGTACTGCACGACGTTGTTGGCCCCAATTTCTTGAGTCACAAAATATGAAATCTCGTTCCACAAACAGAACATTGATTTATCAATGGGGATTTCCAACGCATTCAATAGGGCCGCCCCTTCAATAGAATAAGCAAAGGTATACATGAAGCATCTCTCCTCATCCATCCAAATATCATAAATGAGAGTGCAGCTAGTTCTAATCCATGATTTTTTCACATTTGCCACATACTCTCCAATTTCCTTTTCCAAATCAGGCACTAGCTTTGTTTTGACTACTGAACAACATGGCAACTTATATTGGGAACCATGTTCAGCCACAGCATTCACAAAGTCAATGAAGGATGGCCTCCGCACAATGTTGACATCACAACCATTCAACAGGATGAACTTAGAAAGCAATTTATCCAGGATAACGCCATCCTTACTGATAAGCATTTCGGGCAAAGACTCTTCGGTCTCACCCAAAGAGGCTTCAGCCTTGGCTCTCTTATGAAGACCACCCGAAGAGGCTTCAGCCTTGGCTCTCTTATGAGGACCAGATTTTGCTTCAGCAGCGGCAATTCGAACATCTTCAGGGACTTTGGTGCATATATCTATACCATGGCCTTTGATTCCAGATAAATGCGATTTAACTCTTGGAACACCACCAGCAAACTCTCTATCGCAAAACTTGCACTTAAATTTGCCATCCAGAAGCTCCACATAACCCCAAAATCGATCTCTTTTTCTGACCATGTCTACTTCCTTGGACCTATATACACAAAAGAAGAGCAAATTAAAGTTTCCCTTCAATAGTCAAGTTATTGATAACACAACCCACGTCTTACAGTATATGCACGTAAGGTTTAGCCCCACATATTGCCTTAACATCTTTGCTAAGCAATAATTAAAGCTCTGCACTGAAATATCAAGCAATTGGCATTCACACTAATGACCCCCCTTCATCAAAACAATTGTTGGTGGGTCAACAAAACTGAAGGAAGCTTTTTTCCCGCTATGAATATATATACACATTGTTATGAGAGCTCCAATTCATAAGACCGATATTTAAGTAGACCTTCAATTGAACAGAGATAGAAGTTGAATATCTTGAACGAAAAATGAAATTCAATATTTTGAGGTCAAAATTAAATGAGATTGCCAGCTATATATAAATGTTCTGGGTCCTTTAAGAGAGAGGAACACAGAATTTATTCAAAGGCTACATCTTTACACAATAATTGTTTATTTAGGGGCATTTATCCCCAGGCAATAGGTATAGGAAAAAATAGAATTAGCTATATTAATCTAACATGAAAATCTGCTATCCTGCAAATAACGAAACAAATGATATCCTTAAGATCTAATATTGTCTCTAATATTGTCTAATAAGGAATTCTCTTATACGCATAAATTTACTTCAACGTTGGACACTGGCTTGCTTCTTCGGAGCAATACAGAGTATCTAGAATTGCAGCTAACCACTCAAAACCAACATGACTACAAAATGAGGGAAAACACTCGAAATAATTGAAACGCGCAGCATTCCTCAACCGTCATTGCTCATATTCACATCCATAAAAGTTGAGAGAGAGAGACTAGAGAGAGACCTGATAGTAGCACGAAGAAGAAGCCGAGTTAAGTGAAATTTCTCGTGGCCCGACACCTGTAGAGGGAAGCGCGACTAGATCACCTACAGAGAGTCGGGGAGAGAGAGCTAGAGAGAGAAAGAGAGATAGAGAGCTTCTTGTATAGGTGCTTGGATCTCGCCAGTTTATATAGAGGTGCTGTGTTTCAGTTTTTGCTTCTTTCTGGTTTGGTCTGCGGTCAACGCTGTTCAATGTTTTTTACCCCGCGGTCTGCGTCAAATTGGCAGGGCACGTTTCGTTCACTCGCACGCGTACATACGCGAATGGTTGCGAAAGCAAAAGTACGCGTTCTTTTCAAAGTCACGGCTCTTTCGTTTGTTTCGTCGGTTTCGTTAGCTTCAGTACAGTCCTGAGCTACTCTTCTCCTTTTCACATCTGTCGGATCCAATACATCTTTTTGTGTGTACTCAAAGCTAAACTTAGATAACTTATTCCAATTGTAACCGACTATTTCCATTGAATAAAAAGTTATGGACATTTACATGTATTCAAAATTATTTTGATATATATTGTCGCGACCTAATCTCGGTAAACCACCTAGGGTTTGGCGATTACTAAATATAAACTTAGATTGGGCTCTCCTAAGTTCATACCAATTTACGACTTAGATTCAAATTCTTAACACGCCATTGATTTTAAATTAGGAGTCACCACTAATTTATTTTTGGTGGGTCAATTAGAAATCCAAGTAAAGTAATAGAAAATTTACTTTACTTCTATGAACCATAAATCAATGAGTTTGGGGACTTGATTACGTTAGATTTCTCGAATGCCCTTTCAGTATCTTTCTCTTTATTTTGAAAAAAATATTTTGCAGGCAGCTTGAATTAATTTTAATTTATTTTCTTAATATGCAATGTGATCATGCGGGTGCGCACACCACTAATTTAACACCCAAGAAAGCGATGAATAAATTACAAGATTTGTCTCATGGCAACGAAAGCATCTGCAATGTTAGATCAAAATTCACATCAATAATCCTAAATTTGATTTCTAATTAACACGCAATTATATCGACAGACAGCTTTATGCAATGCATGCTACTAATCTAACATGAAATAATATGACATGGTAATATGACCTAAACTATATGACGTAAGTGAAATATTTTTGTGTTTTCTTAATGAGCATGCAATCTATCCTTGAGAATGAAACTAATATATTCTAAGACAATTTTTTGGTATTTTTCATGAAATTCGAAATTAAAATTGTCCAATGGTTAAATGTGCAATCTAAATTAACTAAATGGCCTAATCTTAATGATGGACAATTTCTAACTAAAAGGACTAGCAATAATCACTAATTGACACCACCGCCTGCAGTGGCCTAGTTGGATAAGTGCTCCCATGATCCTTTGTGAAAGGAGAGGAGTTCAAATCCCGCTAGCCGTACAGGATCTTAAGTGCGACGTCGAGGTGGTGGGTCCTTCGCTAGCGTCGCCCTAGAGATTACCCCCGTTACCTCGGGCTTATCGGGCTAACCATGTTAGTATAGTGCGCGGGTTCCCTAGGTCATCAAAAAAATGTAAATAATAATCACTAATTGACACGCATTTCATGAACCTAATTTCATATGACATGTGCATGATTTTTTTTGTATTTTTTTTTTATAAAAATTCGCAATTAAAAATGCTAACATATATTTTTACCAAAAAAAAAAAATGCTAACATATAGAAATCTAATTAAAGCAAGATATTATCTATTTAAAGTTAGGAATAGACAAATATGAATCATATCTTAACATAGAAAATTATCTCGTCATGCAATTTAATCCAAAAAATATTATCTAATCTAGATACTACATGCATTTAGAAAAAAAAAAAAAAAACTATTCTACCATGCAATTTTATCTAGGAAAATCAATTATATCTTACGTGAAGTGCAAATGCAATTTTTTTGTATTTTTGGGATAAACAAAACAATTAAAAGATAAGCATCAAATCATTCACGATTATCAAAGATATTATCTAGTATTCAAATTTGTAAACAATATCTAATCAAACCTGATTGTTTTATTAATAAAATCAATAAATTTATTTTAAGTCTTAAAGATCAATATATCTATTTTATTCTCACATGATTAATTATTTCATCTAAAACCTTATAAGTGGAATAAAACAAATTTATGTGCAGTTGCAAATTTAGGCAATGCATCAGGAATTTCAATTATGCATCAATAAACATTTCAAATAAAGAAAACAAAATATAAAAAATAAAATAAAATAAATCTACCTAATAAAATAAAATAAATCTAACTAATTGAATTTTCTCCAAATCCGGGTTTAGCAAACGGGCCTTGAATCGCAATGGACTCGGCGTGGCTCAACGAAGGGGCTGCTGTGCGGCTTTCGGGGGCTGCTGCGGTGCTCCGGCGAGGGAACCGACGTTCGGGGCTAGCTGCAGCAGGTTCACAGACTTGAGGGGGAGACGTCGGCGAGGAACTTCGGCGAGGGCACAGCAGGCGCGCAGCGAGGAGGTTCGGAGCGGAGGTGGCCGGCAGCAGGGGCGTCGCTCAGGCGTGCGGTGCGGTGGCTGGCGAGGAAAGCTCGAGCAGCTGCAGATCACTCAGGCGCGGCGGAGGGGAAGCTGCTGTAGTGCCGTCGCTTGGAGGGGGAAGCTACAGGGAAGACCGGCGTCGCAGGGGCTGCAGCGACGGTGGCGGCTCAGGCAGCAGGCGTCTCAGTGGCGCGGCGAGTGAGCGGCAGGAGACGTTGAAGCACTGCAGGGGCGTTGCGGGCAGAGGCGCTGCAGGGGGTCGCTCGGAGACAGCAGGCGAAGGTGCGGCAGAGGGGCTCGGGCTGCTGGCGCTCGGGGGGAAGCGGCAGAGGCGCAAACGGACGTCGGCGACGGCGAGTGCAAGGGGGTCAGCAGGGAGCTCAGCCGCTGGTGTCGCGTTCAGGGCTGGGTGCAGGAGGTGCGGTGGGAAGCAGCGGCGTCGGGAATGGAGTTGCAGTCGCTGGTGACAGGCGGAGCGGCGCTCGCGGCTGTGGAGTTGCCGGGGACGGGCTGCAGGCGTCGCGGACGGGCGAGCGGTGGCGCGGCGAGGGACTGCAGGCGGCGCAGCGGTGGCCGGCGAGGGGGCCTCGGCGTCCGACTCCTCCTTCCTCCTCTCCTTTTGGTTTGTTCCTTCTTTTTTTTTCTCTTTTTCTCTCTCTACCTCACGTCTCCTTACGTCTGTCTCTCTCTGCTGCTCGACTTTGACCCCTTGCTGCACTTTTCTTTCTTTTCTTCTGTAGCTTGTCAGAAGAAAAGAAAAAAACTGGTTATGGCTTCTTCTTTTTGCTTTTGATGAACGAGGGAGGGATTTCTCCCTTTCTTTTAGCGAAATTTCCCCCTCAACAAACGAAAATAAATAAATAAAACAAAGAAGAAAAACCCTAAAAGTAATTATTCCCCCTACCAAGCGATCGAAAACAGAGCCCCCCAAAAGAAACGAAGAAAAGTCCCACAAAAACCCTAAAAACGAAAGAAATTTTTATCTTCTGTCTTCAATTTTTGACCTAAAAACTGAGAGGAAAGCCCGTCTCTTGCGTGGCCGTATGTATCAATATATGTGGCCCCCTTTTGTAGTGCAGCAACCTTTGTATAGGTTTGTAGTGTAGCAACCTTTTTATAGGTGAGTGGACTGGGATTTTAAATCAACATCATTTCTTCCTAACACAATATTTCACCGATTTTATCATACATTAAGGATCCAAGATTTTTCCAAATTCCGAATCTGCAAAGATATGCTCGCAATATTTTTTATCACACCTGCCCTATCCAATGATATTGAAAAATCCCCATCATATCCCATAAAAGTTCAAATCTCTATTTCTCATAAAATAATTTTGGTCATAAAAAAAGAGCTTTGACCAATTTGCTCCCTTCATAATCTTAGTGCAACCTGTCAATTTAAAGTTAAGAACTACCAATTCGAACCCATCTGCCACCAGTCCAATGCAAATTAAAAATAAATGCACCTAAAACTATATGCTATGCAACTTAATAATTAATTTTTTTTTTTATGCAATGACTAGACGGATTGTTAAAATTTAGGTGTCAACAAACTGTCATCTTAAAAGGTGAGCTTGTAGAGGTTACCTTTAAAGATAAATTGATATCTAAATTTTGACCATACATATGGATTGAATAATTTTTTTTTTTTTTTTTTTTTGTTGGAAAATGAATCTCATTTTAAAATTGATGCATGAAAATGCTAATGCAAATGCATGATGCGAAAGGAAAAAACATACTTATAGTTACTTACCAATCAATGCAAAAGAGAGCATCTCGAGGTACAAAATAAATCTTCATTTACTCCACAAGTACCTGGTTTCAGGTTCGTTGAAGAGTAGTGTTTATCATAATACCTAGATTTGAACTAAGGTATAAAGAAAAAGATAAAAAAAAAAAAAAAGATAAAAAAAAAACATTTATATCAAGAATGAAATGTTAACGAAAAGAATTACAACATCTAAATCCAGGACTAAGATGTCAAGATTTTAGAACTTGAAATATCTAGATTCAAACTAAGGTATAACGAGAAAGATCGAAAAACATTCATATCTAGAGTGAAATGTTTAGCAAAAAGAATTAAGACATCAAGATCTAGATTGAGAAGTCAAAATTTTGGAATGCAATTTGTATGAAAATGCTAATGCAAACGGTAAAGGGACATACCTAGAATATCTTACCTTCAAAGAGGGTAGAGTAATTCAAAATAGTTGGTGTTACATGTTCAGGACTCGTACCCACCTAGAATAGCAACAAGACTTTGTAAGGAAACTATTTTCCTAGGACTTGTACCTTTCTACGGTCGCTTAGTATGGCAGTATTTGATTGTCTAAAACCTGAATCTTTCTTCGATTGCATTGACGAAAAAAATTGATTTTCTAAGATCTGTACCTTTCTACGGTCGCTTGAATAGGAAACGGATGTTGTCTATGACCCATAGCATTTTATGGTTGTCTAAATGAGGATTCACTTTCCAAAACCCATACCTTTCTACGGTCGCATGAATAGGAAATCACTTTCTAGGACCCGTACCTTTCTACGATCGCCTGAAAGGAAAACGGCTTTTCCAAGACCCGTACCTTTTGACAGTCGCCTGTTAAAGCAACAAATATTATCTAGGACTCATATCTTTTTACGATCGTCTTGATGGAAAAAAAATTATTTTTTTCAGGATTCGTACCTTTCTACGGTCGCTTGAATGAGAAACTATTTTTCTAGGATCCATATCTTTCTACGGTCATCTGTTAGAGTAATAAATATTGTTTAGGACTTTTCTACGATCGCCTAGCACTACGGTATGGATCATTTGACCAAGATCCAAACCTTTTTTTGGTTACCTTAATCAAACTAAATTTTGAGAAAAACCTTTGGAGGACAACTTAATCGAGTGTCGATTAAGAGGAACTTCGGGCTACGGAAGCACGCCAATTTAATAGGGGGACTCACGCCATATTGATGAAAAGGACTCTAGGCTGTGAAAGCACGCCAGGTTGATAAAAGAAATTCAGGTTATTGAAGCACGCCGGTTCGACAAAAGGAACTATGGGTTATGAAAACACACCAGGTTGATATAAAAGAAATTTAGGCTATGGAAGCACGCCGGTTTAATAAAATGAATTCTAGACTACGAAAGCACGCCAAGTCAAGAACTCCAGGCTACGAAGCACGCCAGATCTATTAAAAGGAACATCGGGCTACAGAAGCACGCCAAGTCATTGAAAAGGAATATAGGCTACAAAAGCAAGCTAGGTCAAGAACTCTGGGTTATGGAAGCATGCTGGGTCTCTTAAAAGGGACATCGGGCTACAGAAGCATGCCAAGTAAATAAAAAGGGACACTAGACTACGAAAGCACGCCAGGTCTATTAAAAAGGATATCGGGCTACGGAAGCATGCCGGGTCAGGAACTTCGAGCTACGGAAGCACGCCGGATATATATTAAAAGGGACATTGGGTTACGAAAGCACGCCGAATCTCAAGGTTTCAATGAGCAACTTGAATGTCAAGTATTACTCGATCTTCAAGTAAATATTACCCGTTAGATGAATAGAGCAAAAATTGATATGCATTTATTAAAGACATAGATAATTTGAACTACTCTAGAATGCACATTTCAAAATTCAATGAGGTTTTCATAAATTCCATCAAGGTTTATGTATGATAAATTTACCATATTTACATTATCCAAATTTTCACAAGAGAAAATTGTCGTTCAAGACAACAACATGGATTTCTCAATAATACTAAATGAGAGACTTTCAGTCAAGAAGGACTTTCACTCACTCATTCAAAAATGCTATTTTAGGATAATCACTCCATCTCAATATCATCATACCAACAAGGGTTTGAGTATTCTCGCAAGTGGTATAACCTTACCAATCTGAGAGGTCTTTAATAGGGACCGTAATATGGGCTTGGTCAACGGCTTAACAAATGGACTCTTTAAGTCAAGGCAATTGAAAGAATAATTCTGTAATCATCTCCGGGTTTATAAGTCAAAAACCTTGCAAAATGAGAAAGAAATAATCCTGCTCACACTTTTCAAACGATACTTAAAATATGTTAACCCCTACCTTAACTCAAGTGCCATGATAAGAAGAGATTTTGCAAGGGACGTAACGTAGACTAGGTTCATAGATTGAAAATCGAAAGGATCATTAGGTTCAAGATATGTGTAAAGGATGAGAGTTGATGATCATCTTGGCATTGCCACCAATTTTCTTTTTCACCTTCAGGGATTGTCTTCATAAGGCGCTACATTGATTGTAAAAAACTTAGCGTTCGAGTTCTTTGAGTATTACTCCATTGGAGCTACAACCTTTTTACAATCGATAGTCTTTATCTTGACTCTCCTTTTCATCTATGGGCATCGACCTTAATTTTACCAGGCACACCGTTTTTTCATGCTCCTAGTTTTCATTCATTTTTCCTTCACTTCTTTTTTTTATGAGTATTGATCTTGCTTTTACTAGGCACACTGCTTTTTCATGTCCCTTGGTTCCACTTTGAATGATTATACGGTGCCTTTAACACTTGGATCTTTGGGAGGTCTTCATCTTTTGTTAGCACTCCAGACCATACTGTTTAAACAATTGCTTTTTGTCTTGCCTCAGTGTGGGGAATGATCACCAACTGGGTTTGAAGAAATGAAATTGTAGGCTCAAGTAGGCTATACAAAGGATATAAGTATGTAGGATAGAAAAAGAAATGGTTTTCGTTATCCTAAGGCACTTAAATTACTACATGAATTTAATGTAATAGCACAACTTGAAGATTAATGCCAGTGAGAGCAAGCAAATTTCTTTTCATTTTCCTCACTTCATGATGCCATCTTATCTCCCATTTGCCCCAATGTGGAGTGGTTCTTGACAGAGGTAATTTGAAAGAATTTCCATAAGTGTATAAGACTCAAATTGATTAAGTAATAAATCACTTGTAATGTTTGGGATAGAGAAATGAATTGCCCCTCATCATTTCGGTCATTGCACCTTTTTACGAGAGAACACTTTTCCTTATAGATATGGAAGTTTCTACACTCATCTCACAAATGTATAAGTAAGGGACTGTGCATAGGATAAGGTTTATCTTTCATCATCTTGACACGTCTCATTTAGCATTCTTAAACATTGATGTCAGTCCATTGAATTGTCCATCTTGACAAATCTCCACATGAAATTTGTGAGTTAAATAAGTAAAATCACTATGGAAA
Source organism: Eucalyptus virginea (assembly GCA_014182375.1). Lineage (NCBI taxonomy): Eukaryota > Viridiplantae > Streptophyta > Magnoliopsida > Myrtales > Myrtaceae > Eucalyptus > Eucalyptus virginea. The sequence goes on from CM024518.1 coordinate 33,677,224, forward strand.
ATTTCTTTTCAAAAGAGTCCAGTCACTTTAAGCATGAAAAGCTTTTATGACTTCAAATAGATAATTTACTACACTAAAAAATGTTCTCATAAGTATGAAAAACATAATTTCAAGCGTTTATTCAAGGAATTGTCCCACGAAGGAACTGTCTCAGCAATGGATGTCATTTGATTGTCCCTATCAATCAAAACTGAAAAATTTTCTTTTGCCTCTCTTTCACCAAAGATGGATGGTCCTCCTTTACTTGCCCCTCATTTTATTAAGTCTTTAGAAATGAGTTCTCAAATTTATAGTAACAGTTGGGCCAATTAATCTATCATTGCAACCTGATGTGTCTTTCTCAGATGCTTTCTCATCAGGCCAAGACAGTAATGCTCTGAAACATGAAGTAAATGAGTCAAAAAATTAAACAAGGCTTAACCTAATGCATGCTTTTGGAAATGGCTTGAAAAATGATTTTTTCATTCCTTTTTAGGGAATTTTTTTGGATGAGGAAGCATGAAGAAGCATAGTCCTCAGGATTTCTCCGTGGTTGATATTTTCTTTTCATAGTTAGATATTGTCATTGGACTAGTTTGGCGTATCTCATCATGCCCTCAAAATTGGAAATAAAATTTTAATTTCATTGAATAGAATTAAATGAATTACATTACTGGAATGAAAAATGCAAACAAGCAAACCTTAGAAACAAAAGCAATGATCAAAACTTCAGAAAGCAAAAAATCCTAAAAGACTTGAAATCCTAGAAAGCATAAAAAAGAGATTCTTTCGTAGAGGAGCGTGAAGATAAGAACTTCTTCACTCAGTGACAGCATTTGCGCCACAGATGGTTTTCCTGATTACTACTGAAAGAGAACGCCTTTGTATCCAAGAGGTCTTGGACCCTATGCTTCAAAACATAGCAATCATCAATGGAGTGACCAACCTCTCCCATGTGATAGTCACACTTTTAGGAGGGATTATATGCAGGAAAATGCTTGGGATTTGGTCTCTTCGACTTAGTAGAGAGTAATCCCTTCTTTTGGAGAATAAACAAAACTTTTGATAGGGGTCTAGGAAGAAGTGTGAATGGATGTGTCATGATTCGGTTGAGAATAGGTCACATTAATCTTAGCTTCAAGGTCCTTCTCTTTCTTTGGTGTAAATCTTTTGCTTGTAGAGGTTGGCTTATTAAACTATCAATCTTTTATCCCCATCTTAATTTGTTCTCCTACGAGAATAAGTTAATTGAAGTTCTCGACATATGTGCTAGCCATTCGATTGTGGAACTCAGCCAAGAGAATCTTGACGAACAACTTCATCAACTCATTGTCAGCAGGTTCAAGAGTGATTTGAGTCGTGAGATTTCGTCATCTCACGGCATACTCCTTGAATGATTCACTTCTCTTCTTCTACATCCTCTCAAGATCTTCTTGGGAATGTGCAATATCTATATTGAACTTATATTGCTTGACGAATGCATCAACCACTTCATTCCAGGTGTTGAGAAGGTTTACATTCTTCATCACATACCAACTCAGTGCGGGCTCGATTAAACTTGCATGAAATGCTTGGATCATGAGAGGCTCATTCTTGACATATTGAGCCATGCATACGTGGTACATCTGCAAATGGGCTTTTGGGCAAAAAGTACTATCATATTTCTCAAACTTTGGCATCTTAAATTTCTTTGGCATCTTGGCCTTTTCATATATGTATTGAGATAGCTAGTACGAACACCTAGAGGGGGGTGAATAGGTGTTTAAAATAAATCTTGGCAAATATATGCGGAATAAAATAAACTTCAAATAAAACAAAGGAGTTAGGGAAGAGAATAAGAACACAAGATTTATAGTGGTTCGGCTTAATCCAAGCCTACGTCCACTCTCCCACGCTAACAGCCTTCTTGGCTGGATTCCACTATGCAATCAACAAGAGATTACAACTTCGAGTGCAAACACTTAGTAGATCACACTATCTCACTAAGTCGCTCTTTTGGTATTTCTCTCACGATCACAAACGTTTAAGCTCTCCAAAGACAAGTGTATGAACAAAGATTGCTTGGACTTTGGAATTATAAATTCTACGCTCTATCTCTTACTTGTTCATCGGTCCTTCATCTCCTTAAATACTCCTCCACTTCCAAACTAGCCATTGGACAGCATCCCGGAGAATCGTCTTCCAATATACCCATTGGACAGCTCTGTATCTAGAAGATTTGGTAGCCGTTGAGTGACAAAAGTAGAATCCCAAATTGATTCCGATCGCCCATACAAACGGAATCTTGGTTTCCATAAGTAAAGCTTCTTCGTATAGAAAGTTCTTGTCTTCAAGATCCAATCGTCAATCAATTAGATTGAATCAATCAAATCAATCTTGATGTGGAATCCAAACCAGATCACTAGCCGTTATATGATTGGGCTTGAGTTACATTCTGTCGAATTCTGGATGTAAAGTCTGAGAGCCACAGACTTTACAATCTGAGTCTGAGTGCGATAGACTTTGCAATCTGAGTTTGAACATATTCTGCTTCTGAACAGATTTAGCTTTAAGGTCTGTACCTAGTTCAGCTTCAGCATAGAGTCTGTCTTCTGGTTCATCATTCACGTTCAGTCTGGAATTAGTCAGAGTTGACAGACTTCTGATGTAGAACAGACTTTGACACTAAAGTCTGGCAATCTTCAGACTTTGAGTCTTGAGTATGGCAGTTTTCAGACTTTGACACAGAAGTCTGGAAATCTTCATAATATACTTTGGACATATGTTACGTTCAGTCTGCTGGCCGTCTTCTGACTTTGACAATATCCTCTACATGTTCTAACATCTGCATGGTCTATTACTCAACCATCAAACATGTTAGTAGCCTTTGATTTATTTTGTCATCTTCAAAACATCATAAGGGATTTCCCTAACAATCTCCCCATTTTTGATGATGACAAAACAATCTCTGAATATGCAGATTTGTAAACATGCTTTTAAAAATATTAATTTAAATCAAATGATATCAGAAGATAACAAATAAATTGAGCATAACAATATATAGAAAAATAATCGCAGCTCAATATTATGCCATAGATAATATCAACCAATCAGCACATATGCATATTCATATCTTCTCTCCCTTTTTGTCATAATCAAAAGCGATAACAATAGATTCACGCAGAGAATGATAATAAATATGTCTTGCATAATTTCCAAAAATCAGCTTTTATAAATCGAATATTAAAGATATGCAATATAGCTCACTTCGATCATATATATCAGCAAATATTCAATAAAAATCACGGATGCATCATAAATTCACGTACCCTTTTTGTCATAATAAAATGATAATATCAATAAGAGATTTGTTAATGACAAAAGGTAATAAAAGATGCACCAACCGGTTTTTTAACAAATTCTGACACATTTACCTTTCCTTCCATCCATAATAAGATCACGATCAATCCAAAAGATTTTTTCATAATTGATCAATGCTCCCCCAATTTGTTGCCTTTTTGAGATGATCACGATTCTTTTCCTTTTCTTTTGGATTTGCTTTCTCCCCTGTGATCATGACAATATTTGCGGATAGAAATAATTGTTGCTTGTGCACGTTGAACAAAATATTTTCCAGTATTTCCTTTGTAGCAACAACATCCGCAACGATCACTTGCATTTTGAAATTCGAGGCAAAGATTTATTTTCTTTAATCAAACTCATCTCGAATTCAACATGCATCGGCTTAACAAAATTTTTGCACAAATAAGCTGTAATAATATCCACGTAATATATAATACCATTTTCTTCAAATAGATAAATTGAATAGCATATATAAAATGATCAAATATTAAAATTCAGAACTATTCAACCTTACGTATGACAGATAAGGGATTTCCTCAACAATTTACAAAAATTTTGCATAAGGAATAGAATCTTTGAACTTCCAAAAGATAGTATAGAATCTCCATGATTTTCTGATTGAGTTTTCCAAAATCTATATGGAAGATTCTTTTGTGACCTGCAAATTCTTATATAACAGATAATAATCTTTGCAAAAATGTCACGTAATATCTTCCTTTGATTTGCAGATCAAACTTGCTAGATATAATATATCTTCTAAGAACATAGCAAGATTATCCATAAATATGCAGTAATATATTTCGAGATCAAAGAGATTTCCTTGAGCATAAATTTCAGATATGCATTTTGCAAAAGGAAAATAGATATTTCTGTCACGTGCCAAAATTGCAATATCTTATATTTATGACAAAAGATATTCGCAATATAATAAGCAATCATCCAAAATCATGATAAATGCACGTAGAAATTTGCAAAGCGGGATGAAAAAATATTCTCTTACCCATGGTATATGTTTGCAATATACCATTGAAAAAGAAAAATCATTACCAATTGTCGCAGGAGATATTTTCTGATTGCACCAAAATTTGCATAGATTCGCAATCATTCTTACCTTATTGAATTTCCTGCAATCAACTCATTTCCCTTTTTGGTATCCATCAATTTGGATCCTTCCATGACGTTAGAGCAAAATATATAATCTCCAAATATTCTTTCTTAATCCATCATAACAAAGTATTCAAAGAAAGAATATTATGCACAATGATAAATTCTCACTTAGTCATAGCACGATAAAATCAGAGAGAATAAAATCTTTGAATATTTAAGAATATCTTGCATCATCACGTAAAACAGATTTTTACTTTGCAAAACATGATAAAATATGATAGTATAAAATCAATCCAAATAAATTTATTTATCTTTAAGCATGATATCAAAAATGATCACACGTATCAAATTAAATCTCGAATCACAAAAACAAATCATGCGATTCTTTCTTTAATAAAACAAATCAAGGAATATGATCATTATAAAATCTCAATCAACCAAGGATATATCGAATATCAAGCATAACGAGAATTATGTTCCCAAATCAAATTAAAAATTTACCTTCCTTACCAAATTCTCTTTCTTCTTTCTTCTTTATATCTTGCAAAAAATAACTCATCTTTTCTTTGGTACCCATTTTTTCTTGGGTCCATGAGAGTTAGAAGAATATGCTGTTTTTATCCAATTTTTCTTAATAGGTCTCCAGACTTTATGACAATTTATTAGAGAATCATTTTCCTTAATGAAACCAAGTCCCGACTTATTATAGTAAGGAACTTGTATAGAAAGAATATGCTCTAATGTTTTTGAACCATTTGAAAATCTTGTCGAAATATTTGAAAATTCTTTCTTTTAAGAATCATTTTCTTTGACAAGTAAATCTTGACTTTCTTTTGTTTGTAGAAAATCTTTTTGCAAAATTTCAAACTTTTTTTTTGAGAAAGATCATGTTGCCTAAGCCGAAATTTTTTCTTTTTAAGTTCGGAGATCCTTTTAAGAAAATATTTGAGATTTAAACAAAGCTCATTTATATACTTTGAAACTTTGAGAGGAATTTTTTAATGACTTACCTCGAATTCCTCATCAGATTCTGAGTCTGTGTCTGAGTCAGACTCTGATTCTGAGTCTGTGTCTGAGTCAGACTCAGATTTTGAATGTGCCATCAAGCATATATTTTCTTGCTCATCATCTTCTTTAATGATTCATTTCTGGCCATTATACTTGTATTGAATTCTTCCATCGAAGTTCCTTCCTTTTCTACTCAGCTTTTTGAATTTCTTGACCATAAAGGCAAGTTCTTCGTCGTCCATGTTATTTTCTGAGTCTGTTTCATCAAAAACAGCATTAGATATTAAAGCGATGGACTTCTTACCTTCGGCATCTTCATCGTTGAGTTGTTCCACTTCATAGGATTGAAGAGTGCCAATCAATTCATCAACGGAGAGTGGTATAATCCTTTGAGTCTCCCGGATTGAGGTCTTGACATGGTTCCAATCTTTTGAAAGACCTCGCAAGAGTCTGTTGACCTTCATCGGGCAAGAAATTGGCTGACCTTGATATGCCAAACCGTTTACAATTTCTGTAAAATGATTGAACATATCTCCAATCGACTCTCCTTGCTTCATCTTCAAGGATTCATATTTGCCGAGCAAGAAGTTCACTTTTGTCTCTTTTACACGATCGGTCCCTTCATATGTAACATGAAGTTTATCCCAAACTTCTTTTGCAGTTTCACATGAAGAGATTATGTTATATTCAGCAGGAGACAAAGCGCAATATAAAGAATAAATTACTTTCGAATCAAGCCTTCTCTTTTGGACATCTCCATCCGAGACATAGGAGCCGGGGGTTTGGTTTCTTTGTCTTTGCCATTCTTATTTGATGTAGACGCGGCAATGGGATTGATTCCTCTTTCCACAACATCCCATTGTAAGAGATCTCTGGATCTTAGGAATGCTTTCATTTTGTTCTTCCATACGTCGTATTCCTTTCCATCAAAATATGGTGGCCTTGTGTTGCTTTGCCCTTCCATGAGTCCTAGTGCCAACATACTAGCCATAAAAGATCTTTAGCTCAAAAGTAAAAACACTTTTATAAACCGAGCACTTGGCTCTGATACCAATTGAGATAGCTAGTACGAACATCTAGAGGGGGGTGAATAGGTGTTTAAAATAAATCTTGGCAAATATATGCGGAATAAAATAAACTTCAAATAAAACAAAGGAGTTAGGGAAGAGAATAAGAACACAAGATTTATAGTGGTTCGGCTTAATCCAAGCCTACATCCACTCTCCCACGCTAACAGCCTTCTTGGCTGGATTCCACTATGCAATCAACAAGAGATTACAACTTCGAGTGCAAACACTTAGTAGATCACACTATCTCACTAAGTCACTCTTTTGGTATCTCTCTCACGATCACAAACGTTTAAGCTCTCCAACGACAAGTGTATGAACAAAGATCGCTCGGACTTTGGAATTATAAATTCTACGCTCTATCTCTTACTTGCTCATCGGTCCTTCATCTCCTTAAATACTCCTCCACTTCCAAACTAGCCATTGGACAGCATCCCGGAGAATCGTCTTCCAATATACCCATTAGACAGCTCTGTATCTAGAAGATTTGGTAGCCGTTGAGTGACAAAAGTAGAATCCCAAATTGATTCCGATCGCCCATACAAACGGAATCTTGGTTTCCATAAGTAAAGTTTCTTCGTATAGAAATTTCTTGTCTTCAAGATCCAATCGTCAATCAATTAGATTGAATCAATCAAATCAATCTTGATGTGGAATCCAAACCAGATCACTAGCCGTTATATGATTGGGCTTGAGTTACGTTCGTCGGAATTCTGGATGTAAAGTCCGAGAGCCACGTAGACTTTACAATCTGAGTCCGAGTGCGATAGACTTTGCAATCTGAGTTTGAACATATTCTCGCTTCGAACAGATTTAGCTTTAAGGTCTGTACCTAGTTCGGCTTCAAAGATAGAGTCTCGTATTCCGGTTCATCATTCACGTTCGATGCCCGGAATTAGTCGAGTTGACAGACTTCGATGTAGAATGACTTTGATACTAAAGTCCGGCAGTCTTCGACTTTGAGTCTTGAGTATGGCGTCTTCGACTTTGACACGAAGTCTAGAAATCTTCATAATATACTTTGGACATATGTTACGTTCGGTCTTCCGGCCGTCTTCGACTTTGACAATATCCTCTACATGTTCTAACATCTGCATGGTCTATTACTCAACCATCAAACATGTTAGTAGCCTTTGATTTATTTTGTCATCTTCAAAACATCATAAGGGATTTCCCTAACAATATGGACAAGTCGAACAGGAGTGAACTTTGCGACTCTTGCAATTACTTCACTTTCTCCTCAAGTTTTGCAAAGGGTTCATCTTGCTATGTCTTAGGGACATTGTCAAGCTTCGTCTTTTCGGCAGTGACCAATAGTGGGTCATCTTTCAACTCAGGCATGTCGTTATCACCCATTTGAGCTTTGTTTGCTTGCTTCGAGATAACTATTTCGAGAAGAGTAGGTGCAAAAGTCAAATTCACTCAGAAGGATTAGATTTGAGTTGTCAGAAGCTGCATTGAGGTGACTAACTGTTGGAGTTGGTTTTCCATAATGGAGATACGATCACGCATTTAAGTTTGATCGACCAATAATTGGTTTTCCATAATAGATTATGCAAAGGAAATTAGATTTTAATAATCAAATAGAATTACAATCAAAGTAAAAGAGCTTAAGGAATAGAATAAGAACAAAAGTTTTATAGTGGTTCGGCTTAATCCAAGTCTACGTCCACTCTTCCACACTAACAGCCCACCAGCTGGATTTCACTAAAAAACAAAAGAGTTGTTACAGTATAGCTCTTCCTTGATTCCACAGTGTAGAGACTCTACTACACTTCCTCAAAGTCTCACAAAGGTATAAACTCTATTTTGAGTACAAGATTTCGCTCAACAATTGAATTGACAAAGAACAAGGAGCTTCAAACTTTGGAATTCTTCTATCGCGCACACACTCGAATAACTGGAACATCTTCCTTATATGCTCCTTCATGCCATCACACCCGTTGGCACTTACCAAATGAGTTCTCCAATCTACCTGTTGGACAAAATTAATTAGGGAGATTTCGAGTTACTTAAGGAATATGACAATAGCCCACCAATCCTGCTCGCCCATACAATCAGGATTTAGGTTTCCATAAGTAAAACCTTCCAAGTATACTTTACCAATCAATGGATCTAAAATCCTTGAATCAATCTCAATTTGACTAATGGATTCCAACATGCTATATCCAACCAAGAGATCTTCTTATGTCGATAGAATCAAATCCTTAATGAAATACTCAGTTCTGGATAAGCCTTCTTCGACGGTCTAGAAATTGTTAATGAAAATAGGCTTTGAGTCTTGAGTCTGGCAGTCCAGCAGTCTTCAGACTTTGATGAAAGAGTTTGCAAGTCTTCAGACTAAGCTGATGGAAACGTTTTGCTAACTTCAAAACACTCAAGGAAGTTTTCTCCAACACCAGTCAATCAACATATCCTTACACCTAGTTCGGTGGTGGATTCACATTCCATCCAAGCCCCATTTGATCGGTTTGGGCTTGAGTATGAAATCATGGAATGGTCTTGATCGGTTTTCATTCATTTGAAGTCGGATCACCTTGGCGCCTCATTAATTCATCGTGAAAACCTCTTTTGGCACACCCAAACGGATTGATTTTCACCGGCACATAAACAAATTTTGATATGCAACATTAGAGATAATTAGAGGATTCTTCATATTTTCCTCAATTGTGCATGTCCTTGATTTATGTAATTCTTTTCTTCTTTTTTTGTGTCAAAGTAAAAGTTCATTCATTTCTATAGAAACACAAGAGAAAAATATCGCAGTCCAATTGAAAATCAAGACAAATTCTAGACAACTTGAAAACAAAACAAGCTCTTAATAACAAAATGAATCATCAAGACACAGTTAGAGTCAAATTCAAAGAGTAGATTTATGACTTCTTGAAACTAAAATTGGTGGCCGATTACCAAATTCATCTTCAGTAATGAGCATATACCGAGATCTCCATTTATTGCTACGGCTTTACCTTTCGGAGGTGCACACCTAGATTCGTCATTTAGAGAAACAAGGTTAAACAAGCATAGATTTGACACTTGTGAGAGCCAAATCTTTACAAAACTCCCCTAATTTTCTTTGAAATTGGACTTGTACACTAATGAAACATGAGAAAAGCAAAAACCCAAAATCATACATGCAGAAATCCCAAAATCATACACGCAGAAATCCCAAAATCTAGATTAGATTGGGATAGAAACCTCTCGAAATGGGAGAAAAGCTTCTAAATCTAGACTAAATCAGAAGAGAAAAACTCCACAAAATGAGAAGAAAGCAAGAAAAAGAGAATAGAGACCCAAATTAGCCAAAGAAAAAGGAAAAAGGGAGGGGTAGGAGAGATCTAGCTCAAACCCTCCCCCTAGGAAGATTGAAACAAAAAGCTGTGTAAAAATTAGAATGAAAAGAGAAAATCCTAGAGTTCCATAATGAAGGAACTAGAGCATTTCAATTTTTGGATTTATGATAATTGAATATCATTAATATTGCAAAATATCTTGATAGAAATAATTAGGGATTCTCCATATGTCCTTGATCATCTCCAACATACAAACATAGAGATTGCAAGATTCCATTGATTTTGACTTGTTAAATTATGATCTTCTTATTTGAATACTCGTAAGTAAATACAATGAATTAGCCTATGTAGTCTTCTTTTATAGGAATATAAAAAAGATCATCATTCTCCATAATGCATCCATAGGTGCACATTACTTGATGTATTTGGACCAAGGGATTTGCATATCCTATTCATCAGGGGTCGTTGAGTCAAAAGATTTGACTAACCCTTTACTCTGAAAAATGAAACTAAGAGCCCAAAATGATTATATAATGTAAAAACTCTACAGTTTACTTGAAAAGAGAAAAAAGAGGGTAGGTAATGATCATCGAGGAATCTCCAACCCCGTCTAATTTTCTTCCTTTCCTCGTCACTTGCAAAATAGATGTTGTCAAGTCACCTCCATGTTCATATATATAATTCCAGTATGAGCAAAAGATCCACGATTAGCGAAATGTGGTAATTAATTGTACATATTTTTTTTTTATCGAAAACGGATGATATTATTTAAGCTAGAAAAAGGAACAACCCTTGTCCAGGGCTTCAGAACAAAGAAGGTCCAAAAGAGGTTGGGGAGTGATACAGCCCAATTTGGAGGAAGGCTTCGACGCCCATGGGCTTTAGCGGCCCAGTCAGCAATGTAATTGGCCTCTCTTCTACAATGCAAAATTCAGAGATTAGGGAAATAGGGGAGCAGTGTTGCACACTCTGAGAACAACGCTCGGATCTCCCACGACGTCAAGCTAGGTTGATGCACAGCTTCTACGAGTACAAGGCAGTCAGATTCCATCAATATTTTTTTTGTTTTCCTTCCCTTTTCTGTAGCAGATTTTTGAGAGTAAGTCTAAGTGCTTATACCTCTGCCTGTAGCGCCGAAGAGGCTGTGATACTGCTAGTGAAGCCGTCAATGAGCTTGCCGGAGTGATCACGACACACACACGCCATGGCGCCCTCATTGCTTGCTGTTGGATAAGCCCCGTCAATGTTGATCTTCAGTACTCCGGGCTCCAGTGGGTGCCATGCCTAATCTGGATTTGGTCGTTGCAGCCTTGATCCCAACATCACTTTGTCACAGCAGCGGGCGGTATTTGCATTCGCGAGAGCCACCGCCACCATCTATTCTGGATCGGGGAGCATCTAGCATATTGTTTTGGGCCTTCCAAATCTGCCACAAAATAGAAGCAAGAGTCTCCAGATCAAGTAAGAGATCTTGTTTCTTGATAAGATCTGCAAGCCAAGCATCTATTCTGTGTATTCCGTGTGATGCCATTGTGATTTTGACTTGTGGGTGTGACCAAATGCCTTGCATCCATGGACATAAGAGGAAAATATGCTCTGTTGTTTATGGGATTTGATCGTGACATAGTTGACATACCGAATCTGGAATGATTCATCTGTGATATAGATTATCCTTTTGTAGACAGGGCATTATGGCATAAGGACCACATGAATATGCATAGCTTAGGGGCAGTCTTCATAGTCCAGAGCTTGCGCCACAGTTTCCGTGGAGTTTGATAGGATGAGGAGGTGCGGCTGTGAGTGTCATTGTATTCTATAGATCTGAGAGAGTTGTATCCACTCTTCACTGCATACACACCGTTTTGTGTCCCTTTCCTAATGATTTGGTCGGCTGTGCAGTGGTTGCGAAGCTGAAAAGTAAGCATTTCATCGACAGTCTGATCATTAAAACTACTGCGCAGTAGAGATTCATTCCAAATATTTTGTTCTGGAATAATAAAGTCCGCCACCTTCATGGGTTCTCCTCTAGGTGTAGGCCCGCCTATTATACCTTTGGATAGCCAATTATCTTCTCGGATTCTGATCTATTGTCCATCGCCGACTGACCATCCTGCCTATTAGTATACTCTGCCAGCCCCAGGATGGTTTAGCTCCTTTTTTGGCATTCCAGAACTCCTTAGAATGAAGGTAAAGGACTTTAAAAATTTTACTCCACAGGGATGATGGGTGTTGGATTAGTTGTCACGCCTGTTTTCCTAGTAAAGCTTTGTTGAAGGTGATGAGGTCTCGAAAGCCAAGTCTTCCGATGTCCTTCCTGCTTTTGAGTATGTCACATCTTTTCCAATAAATGCCAGACTTGCTGCAATGATTTTGCCATTAGAATCTTGCAATTTTCTGCTCAATGGATTTACAAATAGACACGGGAATTTTAAAAATAGACATGGCATACTGCGGGTTTGCCTAAACTACTATCTTAATCAAAGTTTCCTTACTGCGCTTGGAAATTAGATGCTCTTTCCACCCTTCCAACTTTGAACTCACTCGACCCAAAATCCAAGCAAACACCGCATTTTTTGATCTCCTCCAATCAGACGGTATGCCTAGGTATTTACCAATCTTTGTAAGCACAGGTACTCGGAATTCTCTTGCCAAGTTTTCCTATAATCTAACGGGATAAGCCTTACTAAAGAAAATTCTTGATATATTCCGATTCATAGCTTGTTCCATTGCTAAACAGTATTGGTTTAGTACGTTTTCTAAGTTCTAGCATACCTAGAGTTTTTCATCTAGGAAAAATATAGCGTAATCTGCGAAAAATAGATGAGATATGGTAGGACACGACCTGTTTAATTGGATTCCTTTGATATATCCCATGTCCACAACTTGTCGAATAAGTGTGGATAAGACCTTTGCCACCAGAATGAAGAGGTACGGAGAGAGAGGGTCTCCCTGTCTGAGCCCCCTGGTTGGATGTGTGATGTCCCAGTAGCGTCACGTACTAAGCGCAAGTGGAAATTATAAATATTATCATTTTATAGGACTTAAAAATAATTTTTCATTTGTTAACCTATAGTGTTCACACTTGAAGGTTAACATGTATAACATGGATTAATTAAAATTTAACACTTTGTATTACATGGTTAACCTGCAATAGTTCTATAAATTCGTAATAGATAATCCTATTAAGATCATATATAAAGATCACGAGAAGCTTCATTACTAAACTTGTTAGGATCATTCGGGCTTACAAAAATTCAACTTGGACTTCTTACAAGTACCTTGCCTATATACATCACATTTAAATTTCAAAAGTAAGGGCGCAAGTAAACATCCAGGGATAAGGGTGAGGGGTATCTACTCCGCTAGTTCCCACACAAGCCCACGTTCACCAAAAGAAACAAAAGATAGTCAGCTTCTACATGATCATAGGCGTCTAGGTGCCATCCGTCCTAGCTCCTACTCCATCATCACTAAAAGGAATAGGGCCAAACATCACTCCATCGTGCTTGATAAACCATGCAACAAACTTCATCGGGGTCATCTCAGCTTTACCATCATCCATCCATAACGTAGCCTCATATTTGGAGAAAGTCAGCTCAACATCAGAGTCATACACATCAGTAAAGGTAACCTCAATGCTTGATATCACTCCATAACGAGCTATTGGTGGCACATCCATATTATCAATCTGAAAATATAAGGAATGAGCAAAAACTATGCCCAATAAAGAAATGATAAGATTCTAACTTAGACAATCCACAGCCATCAAGTTTACAAGGGAATCATGACCAAACAGCTTAAGATACTAAGATAGGATTGTCGCGAGTATAAACAATTGAATACTAACATATCATGTATATAATCACCTTATATAAAGCATCCTAAATGCATCCATATCTATACTTATCCATCGCATACTCAATTCCTTATCAAGATGAAATGCAACAATAATGAATGAACTCACTCACCAAGTAAAATTATATTTAGTGTGCATATAGTCCACCCTCGATCAGTTTACCCACCAGAACTTTGCCGACCCGATCGAGTCACTTCCGGAAGTTACCTTATCCGAACTTCCACAATATTTCTATTATGGGCATCTTACTCCGAGGCATCCCGGTATCACACAACTGAGGTCCTCCCAAGATCACTTAGCATGGGGCATCTTACTCTGAGACATCTTAGTATCACACAACTGAGGCATCCTTGATCACACACAAGGGCATCTCACTCCGAGGCATCCCGGTATCACTCAACCGAGGCATCCAAGACCACACATCATGGACATCCCAACTTCCAAGGGGCATCACCGGTATCTCCATACTGATGGGTTCATTCACTCATTTAAGTACACATTTCACACCACCACACCTTTGATTAATGCATTTATCGTATGCAAAAGAAAAGACTTCAAAGTATACAACTATACATATAACTCTCATGTACCTAGCACACGTGCGTGTCCAAATTATAAAATAAAACCCATTACGACAAGTCTCATACCATGCTGAATAGATATTTACCCCATAATCAAGCACTATGCACCGTACTCATTGCACACGCATGATACTATATGTACCTACACCTCAAATGATATATAAGACTTACTCTTACACAACTAACATCTATTATGAGTTCACTAGACTCTATGTGTGTCATGCAATACTAATATAAAAGACACAACTACTATTGCATATTCTCGGGTTTCAACAGATTATTAACTAAATGAGCAGTTTTGTCCTCAGACACATAAAGTATATCAATTCTTATCGAAATACTACGAAATTTTAGTATGTTATATTTGAGACATAGATTGACATTTTTGTGAAGAAACCTAAGTCTAAATCTCACTGTATTAAGAGTAGTAATCGCTATGATCTTTACTAACATCCTGTAATGACGTCCAGACTTCGTATCTACGGAGAAAATCATTTTACTAACCAAATCTTGTCCATTTACTCTCAAATTTTGATATGTTATTCGTAAGGATATGTTATACAACTTTCATTAAGGATTTGAATTCCAATTCTAACTAGATAATTACAGAAAATTCACAAAATCATCAAAGGTCAAGCTGTTCTCTACAAAACAGTGTACTGATTTCAATAGATTCACTTCTATCTTCATGTTTTTACATTCAAATGGCTATAGCTAGATGTCTAACTCAATCTAATGGTGTTCTATTATGTAAAATAGTTCCTTTCCTTATCTTCATCATTATAAATCAAAGCGACACAATTAAAAAGATGTCCTATCTAAATTTCTCTAAAACAGAATCGGTATATACGGTTTTCTTCATTTCTAATTCAATCAAACCATTTGTTTCTCTACCAAATATATCTTACAACACTTCAAGACTCTTCCATAGCATCTAAGAGTACTTTCAATAGGTTTTTTTTTCTCAACAAGGAAATCTCCATAGCTCAGCTCAAAGCATATATTCATCCATAAGCTCACTCATCACAACATACACCTTAGTTCTTCACTTGGAAAGCATCACTTCACTTTGCTCAATCAAAACAGCCAACTTTCACCAAATTTTTTAGACATGCAAGACTCAAAAGCAACATGCAATGACTTCTAACTTCAATCTAGTACTCATCAAGCTCAAATCAACATAAAACAGCAACAATACATCTAATCCTCCACCATTCGGCTAGATCCACAAGTTCCTTGACAAAAATAATGGATAACTTCTAGTTTAGAAACTTATCTTTCCTTACCTTAGTTTAGCTACTAGATAACTCAAAGATTCTTCAAAAATCAACACCAAAACTCGCATGCAAGAAGAAGAAATCTCTAGTTTTGGCTATTGGTTTCCTTGCTGCTTGACCGAGAGAAAACAAGAAGAAGAAGAAGAAGATGGGTTTCGGTTTTGGGGAGAGAGAGAGAAGTTTTGAAATTTAAGAGGTGAAATGGAGCTATGGACTAATCCCTAGGCTAGGCTAATCATGAGATTTGCTAATGATTGTGTCTTCTTTAAGAGGGAAACGAGAGAGAAATGTCGTGGCCTCCAAGCATGACAATTTTGCCATTTGTCACTCGATATCAATTAATCTCTAATCCATGTCGTTAGTCAATTCATTTGTATCTAATGTTTTTCACTTAATTCCCTTTCGATTCCCTTAAATTTCAATCCTATTATAATCATATAAAGTTATGAAATTATACAACATATTAACTATTTAGTGTTAGTCTATAGAGAATTTATCACAAGAAATGCTAAATTTAGAAATTGATATTAGCATTACAATCACTAATCAAATTATCATAACTATAATCTATAAACTTAATTGAAAATAAAATCACTCGGGCCTAAATATTAGTCTCGGCCCAACAGCTCAATCTATAACAATCACGGTCCACTAAACTATTTTAACAGATCTAAGCCTTGGCTAGCTCCAAGCCAAGTCCAAGCCCATAATCTCTCATTCAGCTTTTCAAGTCCAATTCATGTGGCCCACTTCCTTCTCAAGCCCACACATTCCTCACGATCCATCGGGTTCACTTTCTGGCCCAATCTAAATTAATCTAAGTTCCTAATGATTTGATTACACTGATAAAGGTCGGTGAAATTTGGGATGTCACAGGATGAAAGTAGTTTAAGGGTTATCCATTGAATTTTACACTAAGGGAGACTGCTGTAATGCATTACATCACCCACTGTACTCATTTGACGTGGAATCCCATCTTGAGCAGGTAGTCCTATAGGAAATACCATTCCATCCAGCTATAGGCTTTTTGAATATCTAGCTTCAGAACTGCTTGAAAAGTCTTCTTTCTTTTCCTAATCTTGAGCTAATGGAGTACCTCTTAGATGACTAATATGTTGTCTTGGATCTACCGACCACTAACGAAATCACATTACTCGTGGATATCAGCTCAGGTAACCATGGTTTCAAACGGTTGGCTAGCACCTTGGAGATGATTTTGTAGACAAAATTACATAGGCTAATTGGATGGTATTGATCCAACCGTTCTAGGTTTGGTACTATTGGGAATGAGGATATAGTTGTCTTGTTAATCTCAAATCGCATCACTTCGGAGGTAAAGAAGTCTTGCATTGATAGGAATATATATTCCTATAGAATATCCCAATGAGGTTGGTAGAATAGTCCATTCAATCCATCAGGCCCAGGTGCTTTAGTAACTCCCAATAGGAAGGTTGCTTATTGTACTTCCTCTCGAGTGACTGCATCTATAAGGATAGTATTCATTTCCTCCGTTACCACTTGTGGACATTGTACTAGAATAAGCCCATAGTCACGATGTCCCACTGATCTATACAAGTTTTCAAAGAAATCCATCGTCATCTCCTTCAACTGCTTTAGATCTCGGACCCACCTTTGATCTTCATCCTGCAACATACTTATCCGATTTCGTTGCCTTCTTTGGATAGTGGTGGCATGAAAGAACTTGGTATTCTTGTCTACCCATCTAAGCCAGTTAACCCTTGATCTCATCGCCCAATACTGCTCCTCCTGTTGCCATAATTGCTGAATTTCCGCTTTCAGTCAAGTGATCTCCGCTTTATCGTTGTTGGGAATAACGAATTTCCTAAATCGATCCAATACTTAATTGAACCCCTAAAACGAATGCAGAAGACGAGCCTAGGAAACACATGTATCACAGATTAAAAAGCACATCACGAAATCGAACATACATTATTTTCCACAGATTAAACGCCAATGTTGAAGTTCGAGGAAGAATCCTAATCACGTTCCACCAAGGAGTGTACTATTGCTATTAGGGGAGAAAATTCTATTTTTTTAGGGGGTACTGTTCTTAAGTTACTTTTTGGAGGGGGAGAGAAAAAAACATACGTACATCTAAAAGGTACGTTCCTTTTTTTTTTTCTCCCTTAAAACGTCTTCTCTAAAAGACGTATCCTTTCAACATAAAACATTCCTCCAAAAGACATAACCTCTCAATGTAACACCTTTTCACATCTTAACCCTTCATTCATGGGCCCTTATCTTGCGGGCTGGGCTTTTAGGCCCATCAATGCATAGAAAAAACCATCATCTCCCACTCGCACATAATGGGCCGAACGGGATTCTCTTTACTTCTCTACAACATTCATACCGATAAATAATCCATGCGACCAACATACTTTAAGAGCCTGTTGCCATACATCTGTTAGAAATATATAGCAGTTCATAATGGGTATCACACTCTGAGTAGATTTAGTATGCAGTACCATAGATCGATCGATCACATTTATATCTCTTTTGATTTCTTTTCAAACATTGATATATTGTATTCACAAACAATCATAATTGGTCGACTAGTGAATACAAAACTAGAATGTGATTCTCCAAATTTGATCTTCCTTTTTCCTTCAAACTCCCAATTTTAGTTCAGCTTGCTTTTCTAGAAATGTCCCATTAGTTTGAATCAATTCATAATCATTAGCAACATAGCAAATACTAAATAGAAATCTTAAGAATAAGTAAGAGTTATGATGGCACTAAATTGAGAAACTCTTTTCCTCAAGAGTCTCACACGGTACAAAAGTTGAGATCAAACTTTTGCCACTCTTATTGGTCGCCTCATGCATACGTAGTATGAAATATGTATTACGGTATTAACTCATTTTCCATGAAGCGTATGTTTCCACCTTCAATACCGTACAGATGATAGTTCAAACATACCTAATGTCTAACTTGAGTTCACATATCTACTCATTCACAAAATTTATCAGAACTCATATCTAGCATCATAGACAAATAAAGTAAAATATGAGGGTTATTTTACTTTTAGACATAGTAATATATGTCATCATCTTAACACTCAGTTAATATGACATATATGTTTTAAGCTTCAGCTCTCAATTATCACCTAGATAATAATCTTAAAAACTGTCTCATATCTATTTATTACATAGTAAATAGAAGCGATTACCCATGTAAGTGGGCTAATCTTTTATTTGTCTAACATACTTTCTTAGCTTTATATAATGCATCGAGCAATAAGATGCATAAACGACAAACAAATATTCATAAGCATTAATAATGAAAAAAACACAAATTCATTAAATGTGAACACTTCAGGGAAATAGCAATATTCAGTACATTAGCCTTTATGCAGTCCTAGAGATTTTACATTACCACAAAACACATCTCTACGTATTGGTTTTGTCATAGGATATACTACCATTCTATGCGTATATATGTACTGTAAATTCACATCCTTTTATGCAATAATATCTTTGACATAATTATGCTTGGTATATATATGTTTGGTCTTGTTATGATATTTTGGATCTTTGGTGTACGCTATAACTGTTTGGTTATCACAGTTAACCAATAATAGATTTGTAGTATTCCCAATAACACTTAAATGATCCAAAAATCTCTTAAGCCAAACTCATTCTTGTACTGCTGCTGATAATGCCACAAATCAACTTCTATCGTGGACAAGGCTACACATGTTTATTTCTTATTGCTCCATGATATGGCACCATTATTTAGTAAGAAAGCAAATCCAGAGGTAGATTTCTTTTTATATAAATCTCATCCCCAATGAGCATCTGAATAATCTTCAAGTCATAGATCATTTCCTTGGTAATTCAGCTTGTAATAAGCAATTCCCTTCAGATACTTCAGTATTCTTTTAACAGCTTTCCAATGTGCTTAACATGGATTGGATTGGTATCTACTCACAATTCCAATTGCAAAACATATGTCAGGTCTTATGCACATCATAGCGTACATCAAGCTTCCTATAGCACTAGCATAAGGAATATGTTTCATTTGTTCCTTCTCTTGTGGAGTCCTTGGACACAGTCTATGGCTCAATCATTTACCTTTTGTAGTAGGAGTATCTATAGGTTTACAATCTTGCATACGAGATCGTTCAAGAACCTTATTTATGTATGTTTATTGCGAAAGAGATAATGACATTTTCAAACGATCTCTTGAAATCTGAACTCCAAGAATGTATACAGCCTCACCCATATCTTTCATTTCAAAATTGGAAGATAACCAACTCTTGACAGTATTAACAAACTCCATATTATTTTTGGCAATTAGTATATCATCAACATATAATGATATGATCACAAATTGATCTTTAGATCTTTTGATATATACACAATAATCCTCATCAATCATTGTAAAATCATATGCCATAATGGCATTATGAAAATGTATATACCATTGCCTTGACGATCGCTTAAGACCATATATCGATCTTAAAAGTCGATATACATTTTCTTCTTGGCCTTTCATAATAAAACCAGCAGGTTGTTTCATTTATATTTCTTCATCTAATTCTTTATTGAGGAAAGCAGTCTTTACATCCATTTGATATAACTCAAGATCCACACTTGCTACTTTTTGGCAAAATAATGTAAATCGGGGTAAATCTCACTACAGGAGAAAATGTTTCATCATAATCTATTCATTCCTGTTGATTATATCACTTCGCCACAATGCGAGCTTTATGTCTTTCTATCGAGTCATCAGATTTACGCTTTATTTTGAGAACCCACTTGTTTCCAATGGCTTTGCGTCCTTTTGGAAAATCAATCAATTCCCAATCATGGTTTAACTTCATTGACTCAATTTCCTCTTCTATTGCATGCATCCATTTTTCCTTACTATAGCAATTTGGAGCCTTATGTACATTTCTTGGCTCATCCTCATTTTGTAGAGCAACCATAAAAGTTTCCCCTTCAATGTCAAAGCGACGACGATGAATACTTTTGCGACTTGTTCGCCATATGGAAGATTGTACACTTTGTATATCATTCTTCATCATGCTCCCACTCGGATTAGATAATGACGATATCATCTCATCATGTAGTTGTAATTGAGAGTGGGTTGAATTAAATTCATCACTTCTCATGTTACTCCAACTTGGATGAACTCCACTAAATTCATTATATAGATCCAAAGTTTCAAATAAAGAGTAATCCTCACCTATTTCGCTTTTATTAGGAAATTCATTCTCTAAGAATGTGACATCCCCTGATTTGAATTCAGTTATACTTCCACTTTCCTACTCACCTATAAAACATACCATTTCGAGTGTTCAGAGTATCTTATGAAAATACTATTCTTTCCTCTAGTACCCAATTTCCCAAACTTGTGAGAGGGCTCATGAGTATAGGCAGAAAACTTAAGTCCGATTTTCTATCTATCCATAAATCATATGGAGTGGAAGCAACTAATTTGGAAGGCACCTAGTTAAGTATATAGGCAGCAGTCAATAACGCATCACTTCAAAAAGAGATAGGTAAATTAGCATGCGCAATCATTGACTTAACCATTTCCAGTAGGGTTCTGTTTCTTTTTTCCGCAACACCATTTTGTTGAGGAGTATATGAAATAGACAATTGTCTTTTTATTCCTTTTTCATCACATAATTTTCTGAACTCATCAGATAAATATTCTCAACCTTGATCGGATCTCAATACTTTTATTTTCTTGTCTAATTGATTTTCTACCAAGTTTATAAACCTTTTGAAACAACTCAATGCTTTAGATTTATGAAAAATCAAATTGATATATCTGAATCAAGTATAATCATCTATAGATGTGATGAAATAAACAGCCCCATGCCTTCCTCTCACATTCATCAGACCACAGACGTCAGAATGGATTAAATGCAAATGAAATTAAGCTCTTATACATTTTCCAAATGGTTTCCTTGTCGTTTTCCTTACTAGACAATTCTCACATATGGGCAAATTGACTTTATCAATATTGCCCAACAAGCCCTCTTTGGCTAGCCTATTCATATGTTGTTGGCCAATATGATCAAGTCTAGCATACCACACATTCATATCATTATCATATGAATTAGAAGACGTGAAAAGGGAATAACAAATATTGACATTACTATAGTCAACATTTAATACAATAAAACCATCTAGAAAATTACCACAACCATAGTAGTTAATATCCAAATACAAATCCACAATACTATTATGGAAGTTCGAGGTGAGGACACCTGGAGTGCCATAACTTGGCACGCCGGGACACTTAAGTGCTATAACTTTAAAATGGTACACTTAAGTGCCATCATCGGAGTAAAATGGGACACTTAAGTGCCACTCCGGCGAAAATCCGGCCAAATGGCTGACGTGGCAATTTTCCAGCGAGTTTAGTCCAAAACGGCGTCGTTTTGCACGCTGACGTGGCGGAGAAAATGCAAAAACGACGCCGTTTCGTGTCTACATGTAAATAATAATATAAAAATTAATTAAATTATAAAGTATTCAAAAATTATAAAAAAATAAGAAAAATTTTAAAAATTTTAAAAATTAAGAAAAATTTAAAAATTAAGAAAAATTTAAAAGTTTTAAAAAATTAAGAAAAAAAAAAAAAAAGGGGGGGGGGGAGGTTGAACGGGCGGCCGAGGGTCGAGCCCTCACCGCCGCCGCCTCCCCGCCATCGCCGGAAGGGCCGACGACGGAGGGGGAGGGTCGGCCGGGTCGCGGCCCCGGCCGACCGACGGCGAGGGCCGCGACCCTCACCCTGGATTGGGCGAGGGCTCGCGGGCCCTCGCCGCCGGGTCGGCCGGCCTCGCCGCCCCGGCCGGTCCCGGCGACCCGGCCGACCCTCCCCACTCCGTCGCCGGCCCTTCCCGGCGGGGCGGCGGGAGGCGGCGAGGGCCCGCGAGCCCTCGCCCGATCCGGCGAGGGGTCGCGGGCCCTCGCCGCCCCGCCGCCGGGGAAGGGCCGGCGACGGAGTGGGGAGGGTCGGCCGGGTCGCTGGGCCCCGGCCAAGGGTCGCCGGCCACGACCGGGCCGGCGAGGCCGGCCGACAGTGCGCGAGGGCCCGCGAGCCCTCGCCCAAATCTGGGCGAGGGTCGCGGCCCGCCGCGATCCAAATGAGGGCTCGCAGCCCTCGCCGTCGGCCGGCCGGGGGCCGGCGACCCCGGCCGACCCTCCCCCTCCGTCGCCGCCCTTCCGGCGACGGCGGGAGGCGGCGGCGGCGAGGGCTCACCCTCAGCCCGCCCGTTCGACCTCCCCCTTTTTTTTTTTTTAATTTTTTAAAATTAAATTTTTAAAGTTTTCTTATTTTTTTAAATTTTTAAAATTTTTTAAAATTTAATTTTTTAAAATTTTTAAAATTTTTTTAAATTAAATTTTTAAAATTTTTAAAATTTTTTAAAATTAAATTTTTTAAAATTTTCTTATTTTTTTAAATTTTATTTTATTTTTAAATTTTTAAATTTTTCTTTTTTTTTAAATTTTTTTTAATTTTTATGCTGATTTGGAGCTCCGGCGAGCCACGTAGGCAAAAAATAATAATAAAATATTGCCACGTAGGATTTCCGGCAAGGGTCGCCGGAGGTGGCACTTAAGTGTCCCACTCGAAAAAAAAAGTGGCACTTAAGTGTACCGTTTTAAAGTTATGGCACTTAAGTGTCCCGGCGTGCCAAGTTATGGCACTTGTGCTTTGGACTTCGCCCGGAAGTTCATATTAAAATCAAGCTTAACCAGCACTAAAACAGACACTAAATTCTGACGAATCTTTGAAGCATACAACACATCATATAGGAACAAAGTGCGTCCACCACGCATGTTTAATTGACATATGCCAATTCCTTTTACTTCTGCTCTAGAGTTATTTCCTACATAGATCCACTTAGTTCCAGTTGGTACTCGTCGGAATTCCATGAAAAATTCTATATCCTTCGCTACATGGTCTGTTGCTCCCAAATCTACAGTCCACAAAGAATTAGACTCAGTTAAGAATACAGAACTTGACACATAAGCAAAGTTCTCAAAAGTACAAGGAATGTATATCTTCTTTGGCTCGCGACAATTGCGAGCATAGTGACCCTTCTTGTCACAATTGTAACACTTTATCTTTGTCAGGTTCTTCATTCAAAGACGATTTCCTCTTTCATGTTGGTCAACCTTTGATTTCTTCCCTGAAGAACTTGCTCCCTTGCCTTTCCTTTTATTGAACCAGTTAGGACATTTGCATTTAGAGCTCAAAGCTCCATGTGAGCTAGAACCAGTATGATAAATTTCAGTTTCTAGCTTAACCGCTAAGAGGCAATCCTCTTCCAGCTCAAGATGACGCATTGCATCCTCAAAGATTTTGATATTCTCATTATGGGTCAGGTGCACCTTCATATGCTCCCAACTCTGAGGCAAGGAACGAATCACTGCTTGCACTTGCTGCTCATCAATCAAGACATGGCCAGCATCTTTAAGCTCATTAATCATGTTTGATATCTTTCTTAGGTGTTGCTTCATGGTCTGACCATGGGGCTTCTTGTAAGAGTCAAACCTAATAATGAGCTGCCTCAGTTTGGTTACCAAAGTATGATTAAATCTTGCTGCCAACGCTTCCCACATTTTCTTGGCATTCTCAAAACGCCTGAACTCTCGCATGACATCATTCTCCATGCTACTCAGTAATGTAATGCGAGCAAGAGAGTTCTTCTTCTTCCATGCAACAAATGCATCATTATCTCTCTTATGTTGTGTAGTATTTCCATATTCAGGTTCTTCCATGGTTAGGTTAAGAGCTTCTAGTGCCTCTTGCTCTTCTAGGACATATTGGATTTTCATGTGTCATATTTCATATTTATCGCCGTTGAGCTTCTCACATTTGTTCAACTTAGAGACTATGCTTTTTTGTGGCTGAAGCTATCGATCTGAACATATCAGACATATATGCACAAATTATTAATGCCTATCATTTATGTATCAATTTTGCACAAACTCATCATATTAATAAATAATTTCAAGTAAGGTTTCAGAATCAAAAGGTCACTATATTTCAAATCATCATTCAAAAATCCTAACTTAGAATTATCATTAATATAATCTTTTATGCAAAATAAATTCTTTGAATTTACAAAAACTTCTATGCACTATCCACAATAGTTAACAATAAGAGAAGCAAAAAACATTGTACATCCAATAATGATAGAATAATAATACTTTCATATAATACAACTAACATATCAATTTCTACACCAACAACAACTAGGTAGAAAACATTTACATAAGATGTCCGTAATGCATACTAAATAAAGACCAGTCAAAAACATCTAATGCCAAGACAACACATGAACTGGGAAAGATTATTTTTGTTCAATTTCTTGATCTTTTCTTTTGTAAATTCCTCAAGCATTCTAGGCAGCCACGGTAAAACAGACGGGTATCCCTTAGGATTTCTCCTTCGCACATTCATCCCCCGTCGGATTGAAGTTATTCCATGGGTCACAGTCTTTGTGGCTTCAATCCGGTAATGTTCAGCTATAAAATTCATTACTAGACTCCTATACTCAGTAGCTCTATTGACCTCCCATAGGCGATTCAGCACTCCTTGCCATATCAGTGGAAGAGTGTTCATGAAGAATCGCGCTATCTCAGATTGTGGCATGGGACGACCATTCCATATGACCTGTTGTATTTTATTGTTGACCTTGAGAACATGATCAATTAAGTTGCCACTCTTCCATTGATAATCAGTCAACTCAGCTATCAACCTTGAAAGCCTTTCTTTTTGTTCATCTGTAGTTACGCAAATAGGTATGCGCGCCTTACAGGGAGGCATTGTTCCTACAACAAATACAGAACAAATAAATGATTACATATAATCCACATAGACTTAATTGGAAAAAGAAACACATTCTTTTCCTCCTCCTTTTTTTTTTTTTTTGTCAACAGTCAAAGTCAACAGTCAACGGGTTGGGTCGGTTGGGTTGATCGACCCAGCACGCGCTAGGCGCATGCACGGCTGACGTGACGATGACATCATCTGGCACGCGCCAGCTACTGCGCGCGTGCGTTGCACGCACCTGGGTCCGAAATGGCGCATGCATCGCACGTGCCCGGGAGAAAGCGCACGCACCAATGGCATCGGTTCCTTTTGGCCGCGCATGGCGGCCCATCTAGCGGCCTCCGGCGGTGATCTGCCACTCAATTTTCTCGTATTGACGAGATCTACAACCCTACGCTATCAGAAACGAACTTCAACTTGCAAAAATCAAAAAGACTAGGGGGAATAGTACAGTGTCGGGATTTTCCGTCCTCGATCAACCGGCGGCGGCTTTTCACAAAAAAATCAATCAAAAGCAATTCATAAACATGAAAAAAGATCGGGAAACATGAACAATGCTCTGATACTAATGTTGGAAATAACCGATTCCCTAAATCGATCCAATACTTAATCGAACCCTTAAAATGAATATGGAGGACGAGCCCAGGAAACACATGTATCACCGATCGAAAAGCACATCACGAAATCGAACATACCTTATTTTTCACAATCATATTGACCATTAGGTTGATTTGTAAGACTTTGGAGTTGCTATTTCAAAGTATTGATTTGATGATGGCCCTTGGAGAATTTCCGTCGACTCCAGCTAGCGAGGGCCTCCGAGACAGCCTTTAACTTGTTGGATAGGGTTGAGGCTTTCACCTATGAGGATGCCCATGAATCTGCAATGACCGTACGACATTCTTTATCTTGTAGCCAAAATGCTTCAAAAGTAAAGCCCTTCTTTCTTCTAACTGGGGTGGCTTAAGGGGTTAATAAGAGCGGGCTGTGATCAGAACCCAGGGTGGGTAAGGCAAAAACTTCAATTTCCAGGAATGTTAGTCACCAATCCATAGTACATAGCACTCGATCCAGTCATTCTTTCACAAAGTCCTCTCCATCTCTATTATTGACCCACGTAAAAGCACAGCCTTTGCTTTCCACATCCATGAGTGAAAAGTCATTTAAAAATATTTGTACATAATTTAGTCAATATGTATTAGTGATATCATGTTGTTAGTAGAGTACGACTTACGAATTGCCATCAAGTTTTTATTTTTTAAATACCTAATGTAACTTCCTCGAGGAAAGTTGACTAACAAACTTCAGCTTACCAAAAATCATTACAGAGTGTCTCCAAGTGTCCAGATTTTGCCTTGATAAGCCTTTGTGAATAAAGTAAAAAAAAAAAAAGTTTGAATCCTATTACGATTGATAAGCTATAATTTCCTTATCTTTGATTCTTTATTTTGGGATATGTTATACATAACAATCCTCCGGCAAGTAACTCAAGTGTGTTTGTTTCAATTTTTGAGAGAAAATCTAAGTGAGAAATTGGGAGATTTATGCTATATCTATGGTATAAGATTTCAAGGAAACACTCTAAGTGATGGTGTAGTTCAATCCCTCTATGACACCATTGGGAATAACAAATCTGCACCAAATCGAATTCCCATCTTCTCAGGAAGGGTTGGGGTGGGGACGATTTAGTTTCAAATGTGGGTTTCGATTTCCATGCCCTACAAGAAGGCAGGACAAAAGTCTGAGAGTGAGAGTAAAAGTAGAATAAGACTGACAAAAAAAAAAAGTCATATGCTTTAGAGTCATGTCATAATTGCATCTCATGCATTGCACACAATTTAATTTCTATAAAAAGAAAACACACAAATAAAAAATAATCTCACAGGGTTGAATAATTGAATTAAGTCATGATTCCATATATCATGTCATTAGAATGACATAGAGGTTGCATTCAATCCAATTTAATTAACTTAGCGTACATATCACTTGGATTTCATTTTAGTTAACAAATGCATATTAATTTTGGACATTTAAGTCAAATTGTATCTCGTGTTAGAGCCGTTTCATAAT
Organism: Eucalyptus virginea; assembly: GCA_014182375.1. Taxonomy (NCBI): domain Eukaryota; kingdom Viridiplantae; phylum Streptophyta; class Magnoliopsida; order Myrtales; family Myrtaceae; genus Eucalyptus; species Eucalyptus virginea. The sequence continues at coordinate 33,704,629 of CM024518.1, forward strand.
TCTTTTGTCCATCATTAGGATTAGTTTACATATAAGGTACATTTGTTTTATAGAAAATAAATGATTTGAAAAACACTTTCCTAAAATGATCACTTGTATCCTTACAAAAATGAATAAACAATTATTTTTTATTGTCCATGAAAATGTTTAGACATAAACCGTTGTCACTAATAAAAACATTTTGAGTAATTATTTCAAAAGATTTAAGTAATCATTTTTAGGAAAATATTTTTCTAAATTATTCATTTTTCTAATTAGTAATGTCACATGTCAATAGTTTAAATTAAAATTCACATAGATATTGTGGTGGCTAAAAATATCACTGAGAGGGGGGCAAATTGGTGATTTTAAGAAAGCTTGACTAACTTAGGGAATTGTAAAAGCCAAGTTTGATATAAACGGAATAACTTGATGTAAAAAGAATTAAGTTAACATAAGCAAGAACAGGTGATTATATCAAGTGCAGTGCACTTCTATCAAATAGTAATAGGTAAAAGGAGAGACATATAGAATGATGTATGCAGAGCTTAGTGTAAGCTTACATTCATTCATTGAGACCAATAGCCTGCTTGTTGGATTTCATTGGCAATCTTAGGAATTACAATAGCACGTGCCGCTTATACTTAAGCATTTCTTCTCGAAGGAGGTTTTGCTTATACCCAAATAGATAGATTTAACTAGGGAAAAGTGCCAAAAAGTCCTAAACCTTTTGGTTTTGTGCCGATTTAGTCCTAAACCTTTTTTGGTGCCGATTTAGTCCTAAACCTTTTTGCGTTGTGCCAATTCAGTCCTTTCCGGCTAATTTTGGCCGGATTTTGCTGACCGGACCGGCCGGCCGACGTGGCCTGATCGGCGGCGACGTGTACAATTTTTAATAATATTTTAATATTTTAAATATTTTTAAATATTTTTAATTTTATTTTTTCTCTTTTTCTTTTCTTTTTTTCTTTTCATCTTCTTCCTCCACGCCCGGTCGCTAGAGCCGGGCGACCGGCCGAGGCGACGGTCGGCGAGGTCGACCTCGCCGGCCACCTCGCCGGTGGCCGCGAGGCTCGCCCTCGCCGGATCCGGCGAGGATCGAGCCTCGCCCATGGCCGGCGAGGCTCGACCTCGCCAGGATCCGGCTCGCCACCCAGCCGCGAGGGGCCTTGCGCTCGGCGGGTGAGGCTCGGCCTCGCCGGATCTGGCGAGGGTCGAGCCTCGCCCATGGCCGGCGAGGGCGAACCCCGCCAGCTCGGCGCGAGGCCAGCTGCCTCGGAGAACCCGGGAATCACAAAACCCCCACCCCCGACGAATCGCCGCCGCGGGAGAAACAGGCGAAAATCCGGGGCCGGAGCCGCGCGACCGAAGACACCCCGAGCTCCCGTAAACCCTAGAGACGACGACGACGACGAGTGGAGGAGGGAGGAAATTTCTAGGGCGAGATTGGGATCGGAGAACGGAGCCGGGAGGAGTCCACTGGCCTCGCGCCGAGCTGGCGGGGCTCGCCCGCCGGCCATCGGCGAGGGCGAGCCCCGCCCGAGATCCAAAGAAGGGCGAGCCTCGCCACCCCGCCGCGAGGGCGGCCTCGCGGCGGCGGGCGAGCGAGGCTCGACCTCGCCGGATCCGGCGAGGGCGAGCCTCGCCCGCCCGACACGAGGCCGCCCTTGCGGGCACCGGCGAGGTGGCCGGCGAGGTCGTCGCCTCGGCCGGTCGCCGAGCTCCGCGACTGGCTGGAGGAAGAAGATGAGAAGGAAAAAAATAAAAAGAATAAAAATAAAAAGAGAAAAATAAAATTAAAAATTAAAAATATTTAAAAATATTAAAATATTATTAAAAATTATACACGTCGAGTCTTACGCCACATCACCGGCCGATGTCCCAAAGAAAATCCGGCCAAAATTGGCTGGAAAGGACCGAATTGACAACGTAAAAAATCTAGGACTAAATCCACGCACGGCTGTCAAAGGTTTATGACTTTTCAAGACTTTTCCCGATTTCACTATCACACACCTAAGCAAAAACTGTAATACTGATACACTGCTCAACTAGATTACACTTTCAATACATTCAAAGGATATATTCTCTCTATTGGTTCTCTTTTTCATGATATGTTTAAATTGCTAAACATCCATCAAATATTGACTTAAGCCAATGATATTTATTTTTACAATCATAGTCTCAATTAAAAGGGCGAAGATTATTTTGCAATAACATGAACTATACTTGTACCGATTGCCGAAAAAAGAAGTATTTGCTAAAGGCACAAAATCCATCTTTCTAACTTACCCGACCATGGAAGAAAAGATTCCAAAGAAGTCAACTTGGCTATCTATCATAGCGAAAGATCAGTATAAATCTTCCACAAAGTAAAACAAACATACTTTTTACAGATCGGTGTCTCAAACAAAGGATCGCATCCCGACAAAGCATACAAAGCAATAAAGAATTGAAAAATGTCATTAAGTAGAAATCAACTTCACAAGGGTCTTGAAATCAGCTTGAACACTTCCTCCAGGCCCAGAAGCATCCACCAATCTCTCTCTAAGCTCACCAACCTTCTTCCTCATCTCCTCCCCGGCATCACTCCTCAACACCACCTCCAATGCCTTCACCATCCCATCCTTTCTAATGGTCCCTCCCCCCACTCCCACTCCAATTTTCCACCATTCTTTCACCAACCTTCCATTCATCATGTTGTCTGCCCAGAGCGGCTTGCATATCATCGGCACTCCCCCCGCCACACTCTCAAACACCGAGTTGTACCCACAGTGTGTCACGTGCACCCCGCATGCCGGGTGGCTCAACACCCTGCTCTGCGGGGCCCACGACACTATCTTCCCACGCTGCCCCGTCCTCTCCAGGAATCCTTCGGGCAAGTGCACCATCATGTGCTCCTTGATAGACCATAGGAATGGGGTCCCGGTGGATTCGAGGGCCTCGGCAAGAGTGGATAGTTCAGTAGGTGACGGTACAGCTACCGTCCCAAAGCACACATATGCCACGGTCCGAGGGTCCTTGGTGTCTAGCCACGTTAAGCAACCGGAAGGGTCTGAGTCTGAGCTTGTTAGCACCGGTAGCGGTGAGAAAGACACTGTGGGGCACCCTGCATGGAGAAGAATCTTGAATTTGGACTTGAGGTCTGCCATTAGAGGTGATGGGATCGCTTCCACGTAGGAGTTCATGATGACGGCCGTAGCACATGACAGCATGCGCACCAACTGGTGGACAAAGTTTGACAGTGGCGATGTAGTCGGGTCTTGTAGAATATCGTCTGGGATATCTGAAATACGAAACAATGATAACGCTGGAACCATTTCCAGGGCCCTGTCATCGGCCTCTGCCACCGCCATGCCAGCGCAGGAGTTTCTAAGGCACAGCTGACGAAGGACCTCGATGTGGATGTAAGCGGACAGAAAGCACGGAGACGGGATCCAGAACGTCACCCACGGAACGTGCATCTGCTCGGCCATTTCGCCTGCGGGAAGTAAGAAAGCATCGCTAAATAGACAACTCACCTTCTTCCTTGCATCTCGCTCCACGGCATCGATAGCAGTTCGAAAACTCTTTGGAGCTTGCTCGAGGAACATAGTTATTTGCTCTGTCAGTTCCTCCGTTGTCGCTCCGTGATGACCAGCCGGCACTCCATTGTTGATGTCATAGACCACGATGTTGGGCGGCAGCTCAGCTCTCGACGAAGGGGGGAAGAGATCGTGGTTGGACATGGCCGTGCTCAAGAAAGAGAAATGGACGTCCGTGACAGTTTCCGCTAACTTACGGACAAGGTTGGCGAGAGGCAGAGGGTGGCAAGCGAATGGAAACACAAGGACGGCGACATGCTTTTCCGAGGACATTTTGAACCCGATCCAATCAAAATCTTCAAGACCACGAATATATATGGAAAAGAATCGTCAAAAACAGTTTGAGCTCAATTTGGACGACCATTTTAATCAAAATACTTCCACAAAAACTACCTAGTATAAATGCATTTAGCAACTAATAATATTTAAACACAAGAACAAGTTCACTTACTATCAACAAATTTCGAGCACAAAAGTCACTTCCACAAACTTCTCTTTTCCGTGTTTTTCTTCCGGATTTCTTCTCGGCCTCCTTTCAGTCAATGTTTTCTCTTTTCTTCGGTCCCGCTTCTCTCTTCTTATATATTTTGCCGTGACCGTCAATTTTTTTCTAGGACTTCTTTTAAGTCCCAACGCTGCCATAAAAAGACCAGAGACACCATTCCTTTACTGTAAAATTACAAGTCCAACCACTTCAACAAAACTATGTTTGACGTTCGTAAATTTATTAAAATGTTGTTAACATTCTAAGGACACTTGAGAAATTTGACAGATATTTCCATCTTACTATTTAATTTAACATTTGCAAATTTACTATAGTGCGAGAAATTTATTAGCCATGCTTGTAAAATTTAGAAGTTGGTACACTTTGATTAATTTTTACTTTGGTAAATCCATTAAATTGTTGGCAACTTACGGATCACACTTATAAAAATTTAAAAATTATTAATTTATATAAAATCAATAATTTTATTACAGGGTAGATAACTTGCTAATTAATTACCCGACAAGTAAATTACTAGTCATATTTTCTTCAAATAAAAAGGTTTAATATCCTGAAAAACTCCAAATTAATACACGTATAACAAATTTACCCAAAACTAATTTTTTTATTATGAAAAACCTCAAACTAGTACATCTATGACAAATTTATCCCAACTAATCATAAAAAATGTCAAACTAATATGTTTGCGACAAATTTACCTTAAATTAATTTATTCAACCGTCAAAAGCTCTAAACTTGTATATTTGTGACAAATACACCATCCGTTAAATTGGATTAATATTACAAAAAATTGTATAATTATGACAAACAGAAAGTGAAATCTCAAATAAATACACAAATTAATTGTCATGTGTCATTTAACTTAGTTATTTGACGGAAACTAACAGAAGGCAAATTCATCACAATTATATCAGTTTGGGGTAAATTTGTCAAATGTGTATTAGTTTAGGGTTAAATTAGTTTAGAGTAAATTTGCCGTCGATGTATCGTGTGGAATTTTTCAAGGCATTACCTCAAATAAAAAATACTTGAAATGGGTCGTAGAATTTTACGCAATTCATACAAGAATAGGAGTAGCACAACCACACCACCAAGACCAACTAATCATTGTCCCGCCCACCCAAAAAAGAAATGATAGTAAATAATAAAGAAATGAACGAACATCGACAGGAACAACATGAACAGCACAACCACGCCACCAAGACCAACTGTTGTGACCTAACCTTAGGTGTACCATCTAGGATTTGGCTAATGGATTACCAAGCCTAAACTTAGCTCGGGCTCTTCCAAGCTTATATCAATTCGCAACTTATGTTCCGGTTTTTAACAAGCAATTGATTTTTAATTATGAGTCGTCACTAATCTATTTTTTGTGGGTCGATTAGAAATTCAAGTAAAGTAGCGAGAGATTTACTTTACTTCTACGAACCAAAGATTATAAGTCTTATTGCGCTCAGTGGCGCAGCTAGTTTGGGCTCTCTCCCTCACGAAGGGGAGAAGTTCGAATCCCAAAGGCGTCGTTAGGGATTCTTACCTGGAGTACTGTGATGGTGGGTCATGTAGTTGTTCTCGAGGGTTTATTCGCCGACTGTCGACTTATGGGATTCTCTGGGTTACCCAAAAAAAAAAAAAAAAGATAATGAGTTTGGGGACTTGATTACACTAGATTTCTCTAACGCCATTTCAGTACATTTCTCTTTTATTTTGAAAGAATATTTTGCAGGCAACTTAAATTGATTTTAATTTACCTCCCTAATATATGAGGTGATCATGTGGATGCGCAAACCACTAATTTAACACCCAATAAAGTAATGAATAAATTACGGAACTTACCTTGTAGTAACGAAAGTATCTGTAATGTTAACTCAAAATTCACATCAAAAACCCTAGATATGATTTATAATTAACACAGTCACTCAATATTTTTTAACAATTTTCTTTTGTTTAATAAAATCTAATCTATGTGCAATGCGATTTAACTAAATGACCTAAATCTAACTACTGGCAATTTATAATTAAATGGACCAAGCAACAATCACTAAATGACATGCATTTCATAAATCTAATTTTGTATGACATGCGCGTGATATTTTTTGTGTCTTTATTTTTTAATAAAAATTAGTAATTAAAAATTATTAAAAATAAAAATCTAACTAAAGTGAGATATTATCTACTTTAAGTTAGGAAGTATACTAATCTGAATCCTATCTTAACTTAGAAATTTATCTTGACGTGCAATTTAAGTCCAAGGTACCATCTAACCTAGATATCATCTAAACATGCATTCTAATATAATTAGAAAAGAATATAACTATTCTATTATGCAATTCTATCTAGGGAATCAATTCTAATCTATATGATATGCAAATGCAATCTTTTTTGTATTTTTGGAATAAACAAAGCAATTAAAACTCCCCACTGAGGGGTTCAAACCCCGCATCCCCATTTGCGTGACTCACCTACGGCTAGGCCTGTGGTGGCAGCTCGCCCCCTGAGTTTACCCGCCCGTCCGCCCATTCGAGTTCTCGTCAAAAAAAAAATAAAGAAATTAAAAGATAAGTACCAAATCATTTACGGTTATCAAAGATATTATCCATTGTTCAAATTTGAAAAACGATATCTAATCAAACTTGATTATTTCGTTAATAAAATCGATAAATTGATCTTAAACCTTAAAGATAAAGATATCAATTTTATTTTCACGTGATTAATTATTCAATCTAAAACTTTATAGTTATAATATAAAAAAATTCGCGTGCAGTTACGAATTAGAGAGTACATTGGGAATTTTAATCATGCATCAAGAAATATTTTAAACAAAGAAACAAAATATTTAAAAATAAAGATAAAAAAATCTACCAATTTTTGCTTCCAACCGAGGCTTAGCAAACTGCGGCTCGTGAGCCACGATGGAGGCTGGGCGTGCTTCGACGAAGGGGCTGCTGTGGCGACGGGCAACCGTGGGCGGTGGGCGCGGTCATCGGAGCTCCGGTGAGGGGCAGCAAGCTCGCAGCGGGCAACAAGCTGCTGTGGTGGCGTCGCTCGGAAGGGGGCGGCGGCTGGCGGAGCTAGGCGGGCTCGAGCGAACGTGCTAGTGGTTGCTGCGACGGCGAGCAGCGGCGTCGGGCAGAGGGAGGCGCGGCAGCAAGGGCGGAGGCGGTGCTCGCGGGATGCTGCAGGTCGTGGGCTTCGGGGACGCGGCGAAGCAGGGGCGGAGACGCGGCAGGGCAAGCGCGCGGAGGCGGTGACCGGCGGAGGCGCGGAACAGGCTGCTGGCGTCGGCACGGCGGAGGCTCGAGTGCTGGTGCTCAGGCAAAGGTGCTGCTGGTACTCCGGGCTGCAGGCGTCTCGACGGTTGCTGCAACAGGGGTGCGGTAGCGGCGGAAGCACGACAGAACAGGAACGGAGGCGCGACTGGGCGGGGGGGCTGCTTCTGGCGTCGGGCTGCAGCAGCGTCGCTCGGAGGGGAGTGACTCGGACCGGCGTGCAGGGGGGTCGGTGCTCGGTCGACGGGCGGAGATGGTGGGCCGCGACAAGGGAGACGGAGTTACGAGCAGGCGGATCGCGGGCTCCAGGCGAGGCGGGGGGCGGCGATGGCTGGCGACCGGACGCGGGCGGCGCAGGGGGCGTAGGAACAGTGGCGGCCGGCCGCTCGGGCAGTAGGCGGAGGGCAGGCTTGCTGAAGAAGAAGAACGGTATTCTTCACTTTATCTTTCTTCTCTCAGCTCTGCCTCACATCCACTCACGTCCCTTTCTCTCTCTGCTGTTCCACTGTTGCTGCTGTCCCTTTCTTCAGCAGAAAGGCAAACCCTTTTTGCTGACTTTTTCCCTCCAATGAAGGAAATTTTCTCTTTTTGTGCTTAAATTTCTTGATCTCAAAACCGAGGAAAAGCCCCCCTTGCCATACGCGCACAGCCTTATAGGTAGAGCCGTTAAACGGGTGGTCGGGTCAGGTTTGGGTCGGGTCATTAATAGTCTGACCCAAATCGACCCATTAACCCATTATGACCCATTATGTTTAATGTAAATTTTTCGACCCAAACCCGACCCGACCCATACCCAACCCATACCCGACCCGACCCAACTCATATCAATAAAATATTTTCATATTTAACAAATTTAGAAAAACTTATTCTTATGTTTTTTTTTAAATTATATTATTAAAATACTTCCAAGCTTTTATATATATTATTTTTTAAAAAATTGTATTGCTAAAATAATTTTATACAATATAAATTTAATGGACAATTTTTATAAATTTTAAAATAATTATTTAAAAAAATCGAAATTTAATTATTTTTAAATTATTTTAAATTATTTTTATTTTATTTTTAAAATATAATTTTCTTTTTCTTTTTCCTTTTCTCTTTTCTTTTTTTTTTTTCTTTTTCTCTTTTTTCTTCTCCTTCTTCTTCTTCTTTTCGTAGGCCACCTGGCCACGACGACGGCCGGCGGCCCGGCCACGGGCGAGCCTCGAGCTCACCTGGCGTCGGCGAGCTCGAGGCTCGCCCGGCCCGGCGAGCTCGCCCGACGCCGCAAGCTCGAGGCTCGCCCCGGATCGTCGAGGCTCGAGCCTCGCCGACGCCGGCGAGCTTGAGTCTCGCCCGGATCCGCGAGCCTCGAGCTCGCCGACGCCCGGCGAGGCCTCCGCCTCGCCCGGATCCGGGCTCGAGCTCGCCCCCGCCGACGCCGGCGGGTCTCGCCCGATCTGGCGAGCCTCGAGCTCGCCGACGCCGGCGAGTCCTCCGCCTCGCCATCCGGCGAGCTCGAGGCGCGCCGGTGTCGGGCGAGCTCGAGCTCGCCCCTCGCCGACGCCGGCGGGTCTCGCTAGATCGGCGAGCTCGAGCTCGCCCTCGCCAACGCCGGCGGGTCTCGCCGGATCGGCGAGGCTCGAGCCTCGCCGGGCGTCGGCGAGGCCTCCGCCTCGCCCGGATCCGGCGAGCTCGAGGCTCGCCCCGGCCGGCCGTCGCCGCTGCCGGCAAGGAGGGAAGGAGGAAGGAGAAAGAAAAAAAAAAAAAAAAAAAGAAAAGAAAGATAAAAAAGGAAGAAAAAGAAAAAGAAAATAAAAAAAAATTATAATTTCGATTTTTATAAAGTTAAAAAGAAAATGGAGGAATTATAATGTTTTTGTTAAAGATGAGTTTTCAACCCAACCCATTTAAAAACCCACTTAAGACCCACTTAAGACCCACCTATCTTAAACCTTTAATTGTGAAACCCATTTAACTACCTTTTATTATAAACAAGTGACCCATTTATGACCCATTTAAGATTTAAATGGGTCATAAATGGGTTTATGACCCATTTTAACACCTCTACTTATAGGGGAAGGAATTAGATTTTTGTAACTTATCCAAAGATTTCTTCCCGAATATTCTCCGTCGATTTTATCACACATTACTAAAAAAAAAAAATGATAGTAAATAATAAAAAAAATGAACGAACAGTCATTAATAATTTTAATTACAAAAAAAAGGAAGCATTATTATGTCCACCAACAGCACCAATTTTTCTCGTCCAATAAATGAAGCGGTCCAAGTGTCGAAATAGCGAGTAGATTCTTTATTTTCTTATTTAACAATTTCATTTGCAAGTAATTACTATAATCCCGACAAAACCAAGGGACTGATCAAGTAATAAGTGTGTTTATCTTCCTCATTTAAAATTATAGTTGATACACTGCAGTTGCATATCTACCAATAGTAGGAGCACAAATATGTGCATCTTCCACATTTATTCAGTATGTATGTTTCAATATATAAATATTATAGCACGATTTCATTTAATAATTTAAGTTTTTTTAATAATTGATAGTGATCTCATAAAATTTTATATGATAACAGAGTAAGAGGTTCTCAACTTAAAATAGAAACCACACTAGTCTTCAATTGAATCAATTCATTAAGGTGATTCTTTTAACAAATGGCATTCGTGGAACTTCTTAGCGAAATATACAAAATATAATAAAGAAAAATAATTGATTAATTAAAGAAGAGACTTCTTGGATGGGAAATACAGCCCCTTGAAAAGCTTACTACACAACGAGTTAGGTTATTTAATTATCCGCCAAGCCTGCTTACCAAGCATCGCCTTGTTAAAAGCCATTAAGTCACGAAAGCCTAGCCCTCCATCGTCCTTGCCTGTTTTAAGTAGATCCCATTTCTACCAATGCACCCCAACCCTGCTATTATCATTCATCCACCAAAAACCGGAGATTTTCTTTTCAATGAGCTTGCAAAGAGATAAAGGAAGCTTAAATATGGACATTGCATACTAGGGTATTGCTTGTACAACCGATTTGATTAGGATCTCCTTTCCTCCCTTAGACAGTAATCGTTCTTTCCAACCCTCAGTTTTTGCATTTATTCTACCTAAAATCCAAGCGAACATCTCTTTTTTAGAGCAACCCCACTTAGAAGGAATACCTAGATATTTGTAGGTTTGCTTTTTTATGGAGTATAAAAATAAGAAGAAAAGAATTATCAATCGGTCCCGGGTTGACCCTGGAACCGGACCGAACCCATTGGGTCGGTCCGGTCCTTGGTCCCAAGCTCAATAGGGTTGGTCCTCGGTCCTAAAAATTGAGGACCGACACTGTACGGGTTGGTCCTAGGGTTAGGGGGTGGCCCGGACCAACCCGGACCATGCTCACCCCTAACCGGCATTCTAAAAACACCTGCTAAATTTTCCTGAAGACTCACCGGGCAGTTTTTACTAAAAAATAATCCATATTTGTTTCAATTAGTTACCTGTCCCGTTGCCATACAATATTGATTCAGGATATTAGCAAGATTCTGACATTCCTTCATAGTGCCTTTTAGAAAGAAAATTGAGTCATCATAAAAAATAAAAATAAAAAGATGTGAAAGGGTCGGACATGACCTCTTTAGCTGTATTCCTTTAAGGTGGCCCATTTGAATTGCTTGGTGAATAAGGGTCGAAAGAGATTTGCCAGTAAAATGAAGATATAAGGTGAAAGGGGGTCGCCCTGGCAGAGACCTCTAGAAGGCCGAAAGTATGATAGTTGTTCGCCGTTAAATCTAACACTTAAGGTTGACGTGGTAATGCATTGCATCACCAGCTGAACCCATCTTGGGTGAAATCCCAATCTCAGTAGATAGTCTTGTAGAAAATCCCATTTGACTTTATCATATGCTTTTTGCATGTCCGTCTTGAGTAGAACATTGAAATGTCGCCTCCTTTCCCTTATTTGAAATTGATGAAGAACCTCCTAGACGATTAATACATTATCCTGTATTTGTCTTCCGCTCACAAAGGCAGCCTGCTCTGCTGAGATAAGCTCACTAAGCCAAGGTTTTAGGCGATTTGCCAGAACCTTGGATATAACCTTGTATGCATAATTACAGAGGCTAATCAATCGAAATTGATCTAGACTTTCATGGTGATTTGTTTTGGGAATTAGAGCTATTATCGTCTTGTTGAGGTCACTTGGCAACACCCCCAAACTAAAGAAGTCTCTTACTAATGCGATCAAGTCTTCCTAAATTATAGCCCAATGGGTTTGGTAAAAAAGCCCATTCAATCTATCTGGACCTGGAGCTTTCATCTTCCCCAGCTAAAAAGTAGCTTGTTTCACCTCCTCTTCAGTGACTGGATTCGTTAGATGCTCATTCATTTATGCATAAACAACCTGTGTACATTGGTCCAGAATGGGACCATAATTATGTTGACCAATAGTAGTATATAAGTTTGAGAAATAAGCAAATGTGAGCTCCTTCAGGGCGTTATTGTCCCACGCCTAGTTATGATTTTCATTCTGTAACATACCTATCCTATTTCTTTGCCGCCGTTGGATAGTGGTCGTGCGAAAAAATTTGGTATTCTTATCTCCCTAAAGCAACCAATTAAGCCCAGATCTCATAACCCAATATTGCTCTTCTTGCTGCCAAATTTGTCTTATCTCCTCCCGAAGTTGAGAAACTTCCTCTTTATCAGTGCCTATGGTATATGGTTGATTGATAATAATCTGAAGTTGTTGTTGTAAGGCTTGCACTCTCAGATGGCCATTTTGAAATTTGGAACGGCTCCAATGTTGTAAAGCTAGAGAGACCATTCTTAGTTTATGTAAAAAGCTTGGATTTCGTACCTAAACTGAGTTCCATGTATTACAGATAATCTGTTGGCATTCTTGGTGCTAGTTCCAATAAGCTTCAAAGATGAATGGCCTTTGGCACTTTCTATAGTTTGCTGATGTTGATAAGAGTAGCGGGCTATGGTCTGAACCTAGGGTCGGCAAAGCATATACCTTCGCCTTAGGATATTGGAGACGCCATGCTATCGTACACACAACACGGTCCAAGCGTTCCTTTACTAATTCATCTCTAGCTCTATTATTCATCCAGGTAAAGGCACATCCCTTGCTGTCTAATTCCATGAAGCCACAATCACTGATGAGATTTCGAAAGGAGTTGAGGCGAAACCGAACAATCTAACATCTACCAACCTTTTCCCAAGGATAAAGGACCTCATTAAAGTCACCGGCACAAATCCAAGGTAATGTATTAGCACTGTTGATCCTTCAAAGTTGCTCCCAAAGTTGCTGTCTATTGTGATAGGAGGACGGAGCATGAAGACAGGTGATGCGCATCAGCCGATCGTCCATTGAAACACTATAGAGCATGTCAATATAGTAGTCAGAAACTAGTTCGATCTCTACAGATAGATTGTCATGCCAAAAAACTGCCAAACCCCCCACAAGACCAACGGGGTTTCTCACAAAATAGCTGCTAAAATGTAATTGTCACTGCAACCGCTAAATCATAGACTCATTATTTTTGGTTTCCATTATGAACAGTAAGTCGGGCTTTTCCTTGGCCGTCAAGGCCTTTAATACTTGAACTATTAGGGGATTGCCCAAACCCTGACAGTTCCAACAGAGTAACTTCATTTGTATGGTGGTGGCTGTTTAGGGCCAGCCACCCACGCCCATTGATTTGCTTCGTTTGCTTCTAGAACTGGTGTGTTCATAAACTAAGTCTCGTCAAAATCATTAAAAGCCGAGTGTTTCATGTCATAAGGGGAATACCGTTTCTATTTTTTGGCTACTCCCACCTTTGGAATGGCTCTGGTACTCTTCTGTTTTTTTTTTTTTTTTTAGCATGTCCTTTGGCTGATTGAGAATTCCTTTCTGCTTCTCATGTGCAAGGATTAAAGTTGTTGTGAGAGATTTGTCCATTAGCTGCGAAGTCTGTGTAAGGTGCTGAAGAGGTGCTGCTTTATCATAGTGGGCCTGAGTTGCTGGTACAAGTGAAGTGACTACTTCGGCATTATTAGGTGGAGGCAACAACGGAACGCTCGGCAACAAACCAGGAGGTGTCTCAGGTATTGTTTCTTCATTCAGTTCTACACTCTCTGGTGGGTTATAGAACGCTTGCCAATAAGGACTATGCTCGCTGACCTCCGCTCTTAAACATTGCATGTAAGCCATTTTATCTTTACCATCCATTTTGGCTTCTTCAAATGGATATATTGGGTAATACGTGGCGTAATGGCCTATTTTCCCACATGAATAGCAAAAGTGGGACAATCGTTCATATCTGAAGTCAAGCCACAATGTTTTCCCATCAAGGCGAATCAACTTGCCAAACTGTAAAGGTTTGTCCAGGGTTATTTCAACCCTAGCTCTGCCGACTCTTAAGACTAAGCCGTCGATAAGGTCAGCTTTTATCTCTATGACTTCACCCACTTGCTGCAATACTTTTCGGATCATCTGTTATGTATTCCATTCCAGCAGTAATCCAAAGACTTGAACCCAAAAAGTACAACAGCTAAAATCATAACAGTGTAAAGGCGTATTAGGAATCCACGGCTTGAAAATGACTAACTAATTGGAAAAGAGCCATGGGCCTCCCTCCATAACCCTCTTTTTTTTTTTTTTTTTTTTTTATCAATTTCTGACTTGAATTTCGCTATATACAGGCCGCCCTCTCGCTGAGAAATATCAACCTAGTCAATTCGCCAAACACGCCTTAAGGTACTCTGGAAGGCTGGTAAGTTGATAAAAGATTTCGATAGGACTTTACCCACTAGTAACAAACGACACTCCTCTAATTTCTCTTCCCATATCTCTATTTCCTGTGCAGAACATAGTCGTCCCAGCCGTTTACACAATGCAGCCATTCTCAAGGATTCGTTGCGAGCATCTGAAGCCATAGGACAGGAGCCACAAGGCAGAAACTAGCTCTCGATTCAAAAGTAGAACAGACACGAGGAGACCAGCGAACTATTGTTTATCTCGGCAACTATGATATAAGAAGACAGGTAGACAGATGTAAAACAGAACCCGACAGGAAAACAGAGTAAACTCTGATGGAAATAAGTCTCCCCTTGACCCAATTTCGAGAAAGCCAAGGCATGCAATCCACCATTTTCCAAGTGCAGAGGATTCCACAGAGCAAGTAAAGTTGAAATTACGAAATAGATGAAGCATGCAATCTGTCAATTTCCAATGGAAGAGATCGTTAGGTCAAATTGGGTACCGCTTGGTGGGCCACAACCATCCGGGATAATCTGCAACCCGTAGACGCCATGAGCAGGATCTTCAAAGCGGAAGATGAAAACTAGTTTTGCTCGATATGAAGAGTATCGACTGACATTATGTTGCACATGTTTGCATTTTGGGTTCCGTAGAAGCGACTTTATCTATGTTTGGATTACCTTTCCTTTTTCATTTTTTTTTTTCACACAGGAGTTAAAACTTCTACTTATTGTTAATTCATTACTCTCTTGTTTCTGTACGCATTGTCTGATAAAAAAGGAATGATAGAAAGAAAAATAATGACCCAAAAAGTGGATACCTCAAATTCGCACGTAATGACTGCTGGAGTACCCTGAAAAGCAACAGATCAGCTGTAAATAAGCTTTTATCGAAATTATTCACGGTAAGCTCTCATTACCTCCGTTCATCGTTAAGGTTGAGTTGTTTACATATCAAGTATTAAAAACCAAAAACCAAATGTACATACCATGTTAATAAGAAACTTATTTTCCTTAAGAACACACACGCATATATATTATATCACATTATGAAAATGCGAGATTTGGTTACTGTTTCCAAGCTTTTTCACGTTTAACATCAAACATATGAATGATTTACATTAAAATCTACATGGCTTTAATACATATGATACTAAAATCTTATTATGATATATGTATTCAACTGTTTCAATCTAATGTCCCAGTTTCATGTGTACTTACAATAGTCGAGATAACATAATTTTATCAACCCAAAAAAAAGAAGACAATATAAATTTTAGAAGTGCATTTAAAATAAGACATGTCGGTTTCATCTCTTCAATAATTGATTCATTAAATTGTATCAACTATTTTAATTTAATTATAGATGGTAATTTTAGTTTGAAAGTTTTGGCCATAAAAGGGGAAAAATTCAAATAAGGGCTTGTAGTGAGGTTATTTTCTCAAATGAGAGTCACAATTCAAATAAGGGCATCAAGTGAGGTCATTTTCTCAAATGAGAGTCTAAGGTAAACTTTGTTTCAAATAAAGATATAAAGTTGTTAGGGATAATAAGTACAATACAAGTGTCAAAACTTTCGTACGACGTACTTTGATGCCAATTTTTTTTTTTTTCACTCACTTGAGTGCCATATCGGAGATAAATCGATCACTTTAGTGCTAATTTCGACCAAATGTCATACGTGGGCAAGGTGGCCAACCACCCTCACCATGAAGGCCTCGAGCGAGGCCATCAAGGCCACTGGTGACACTGGTCGGCGAGGCCCCAACGGCCCTCTTTTGCTGTGGGCGGCGTTGCCCGTGGTTGCCTAGAGCTAGATGCAACCTAGAGTGGCCCCGACGGCCTCGCCCAAGGCCTTTGTGGCTAAGGGCGAGGTGGCCGTGGTTGGTGCGAGTCACTAATGACCCTCGCCGATCCTAAAGAAAGAAAAAAGAAAAGAAATAAAAATAAAAATTCAAAAAATAATAATAAATATTAAAAATTAAAATGATATTAAAATAATATCTTCCGATGGCCATGTCAGCTTTTTCGGCGGATGAAATTGAAAGTAGCACTCAAGTGATCAATTTTTCAAATTTTTGGCTCTCAAGTGAGAGAAAAGAAAGTTTTGACACCAAAATGAGTATCGTATGAAAGTTTTGGCATTTGTAATATACTTATCCCAAAGTTGTTATTTTGCCTCAAGTAAGGGTCTAAGCTTGTCAGCTAGCCAATGTCAGCTGGTGAGCACTTGATTGTTTGGGCAACAAAAAAGGGCATTTTCATCATAACAAAATTTGGATAAAGATTAAAAAGAAAAGACTAAAAGAAATTTGAGATCAGCACCATCTCCATCAAACTCTCAAATTGATTCGTTTCTTCGTCATTTCTTCAATGCCACGAAGGTCCAACTAAACAAATTCGCCTAATAAGTTGTTAATACCGGTGGGTTTCTCTTGCTTCTTTTTCCTTTTTTGTATTCATCTTACAAGGGATTAGTTCTTGAATTTCTGCAGAAGCATGCCCAAATTCAGCTCGGGCAAAAGTGAATGGAGAGACCCAGCTTTGTTTTCGGCACATCCTATCTATTACTTCCTCTCCAACTTGATTGATATATAAATAAAAAAGAAAAAAAAAAACTTTATTGATAACACCACAAGGACACACACAAACTCGTGGACCGACTTTCTGCAAAAAATAAATGAAGAAGGATTGAGAGCAGAGAGGAAAACGCAATCTCATGTTCCTCGACCTCGCTTTCTCTCCCCACGAGTACCCACGGCCATTTGCCAGCCCAGTCACCTCCACACGAGCACGGGTAGTTGCTGGCATCATCTCCGACAGACTCAAACCGAGAAGTTTGCGGCCGTCCCCATGACTGCAGATTAGGAACTGAAATTTGCGCTTCATCTTCACCTCGATTAAGCCAAAACATCAGAGAAATAGAGAACAGTTGAGAAACAGAGAACAAGGGAGATGTTCTCTGATCCTCTACGCGAGAGAGAGAGAGAGACGAACATCTAATCAAAGCTAAAGCGAGGCAGTGATTTCATAGCCTTAATTCATTAGTTAGTATGGTTTGTCAGCCGTTTGGCAAGCTCAGGCTTTTATTGGAGACAAAATGACAACTTTAGACCCTTATTTGAGAGACAATTCAGGCTTGTTTGTTTTTATTCCAAATAGTGTCTAATTCTGTTCTTTTGTTCTCTGGAACGAAAAAAGAACAGAAGTCTATTTGGTAAAAATTTTATTCTTAGGAACAAAATTCTATTTTTTTTTTTTTTTTTTTCGCGAATAAATTTGGAATAGAATCAATAAGTAGAAAAAAATAACTTCTCATTCTCGAGAACAATTTCTAGAATCGGTTTCTATTTTTTTTCTTTTCTTCTATTTTTTTCTTTCTCTTCCCCTTTCTTCTTCTTCCCTTTGGCTGGTCACCGACCTCGGTTATGGCCAGCAACTGGCCAGACGAAGACCAGCGACCTCGTAGGAACATCGCCAGCCCATGGCAATGCCGAGCCACTGTGAAGCTCGTCAACCCGAGCCTCACATAGCCACAGTGAGGCTCGGCGCCTCGCTAGGCCAAGGCGAGACCAACCTTGTGTTGCTTGGACAAGGTCAAGCCTTGCCCAAATCGGCGAGGCCAAGGCTAGCCTTGGGCGGGCGAGCCTTTGGTGAGCTCACCGGACCTTTCCCTAGCCTATCGAGGCTTCGACGAGCTCACCGGACGTCGCCTAGTTAATCGCCCCACGGCGGCGGCCGGCTACAAAGAAGGAGGAAGAAGAGAAAAAACAAAGAAAAATATAATGAAAGTATTAAAAAATTAAAAGAAACAAAAGAATTTAAGAATCTTACCAAACATATTTCTATCTCGGAAATAGAAATTTTGGACAATTACTAAGCGCGTTTTTCTCGAAATTGTTTTTGGGAATAGAATAAAAAAAAAAAACAATTTCTAATAAAAAAATTGTTTCCCGGAATAGAATGGTTACCAAACGCGCCCTTCATATCCAACCTTTTTTTTTTTTTTTGAGAAAATTATCTCATTTGAGATCCTTATTTGGAATTTTCCCCATAAAAAATTTCTCATTGCTATAAAAAAATCACTTTAACATTTTGAAAGATTTTTTTTTTTTTTCACTTTCTCCACTCTCTCATTATCTCCATTAATTTCACTTTATTTTTCACAACAAACCTCACATAAGTGGTAGGATGTTATTTTACTTTGGAACTGTAATTTTTTTTTTTTTGGTCGATCTTACTCTACTCTTACTCTCATTTTCAGACTTTTACTCTACCTCCCTATAGAAAGTAAGAGTTAAAACTCACACCTAAAGTTAAATCATTCTCACCCAAACCTCCTGAGAAGATGAGAATTCGAACCCTTACCTCCCCCTTCCTATTTGGTAAGGGTGGTCACTAGGGCAAGTGGTTTATAATTGTAATTGTGATGTTGAAAATTTAGAGAAAATGGTCCAAAAAATTCTCAACCTAATGTGGAACTACTGATTTAGTCTTAAACTATTCAATTTGGTCAATGTAATCTTAAACGTTTTGACGATTTTCCAATGTAATCTCTTTGACCAATTTAGTTCGGAAATCACCGACTTGACAATCTAGTTAATATTGGCAGTGCCATGTAGGATGGCCAATGGCTGACATGGACCATCTTTTATGAGATAATGCTATTTTGCAATTTTTAAAAAAAAGATTCTGAATTTTTTCTTTCTTTCCTATTATTTCCTTCTACTATCCATTATTTTCCCTCCGTTGGTCGCCGGCCACAACAAAGCCATGCAAGCCTAGCCCAGCGTTTGTGCAGTCATCAACGTTCAAAATTGAAGATATATATATATATGGTAACTCACGTACTCGTCAAACCAATTCGGAGCCAAGCTCCATAACTCGAAGAAATCGTTCAGGAACAAGCTCGTCAAGTGCCCTAAAAATACTCCAACGCGCACGACTCGTCACCACATGCTTTCTGATAGCAAGGGTTATGACTCCCTCGCCCAACGTTGCTGATGTCCTCAACTTTGTACTTGACGATGCTCTCTCCGAAGCTCGAATATTTGTTGAACATACTCAAAGCAAGCTCTGGATGTCAATAACGTGCCTCTTGAAAGCGAGGGCTTCAAGCCCTTACCTATGGCTGACGAGGGTCTCGGACCATCACCAAGGCATCCTGCCAGTTCTTTTAGAAAGATGAATATTGAATAAAAGGAGAAAATAAAATAATTAAAAGTATAGGAACTTCAAAAAAATGATCACTGCAGGCTTAATATGGGGCACGGTAAGGGGAACGAGCACAGTTATGTTAATGCAAACCGATCGGTTCAATTTTTCGGTCTCAATAATCGGAGAGGGTACGATTTCCCATCCAACCTTTAACAAAATTCAGGTACTTGTAAGTAGTAATATTATTATTATTATTCCCGTTTCAAATTAACTATAAAATCCTTAGTGATAAGTTCCGTTTATTTTGCATGAAATTTGACAATTTTGAAAAATCTTTTTTAAAGATGTTATTTGTCAGGAAAATGACAATATTTTCTATTATTTAACTAAATTTCGAAAATGAGCTGCATTTTTTTTTTTTTGCGTTGTTTGTAAAGTAATAAATTGTTTACTTTACAAATCACGGCTTCCGTGAATTTGATTGACTAATTTTTGGTTTTGTTTATTTTTCTAATTTATTGCATTGGATGAAGTATATTATTGTCGTTTCCTTATTTATTACTATAATAGTCCATATTTGAAGCGTAAATGTTTAATGTTTGATCGGTTATACATGTGTTGGCACTAAAAGTTGGCTTATTAGGCCCAAAACTAAAAAGGAGTTCATTGCACCCATTATGTAACAAGGCCTCCAATTATCAAAAATACTGAATCTTCGGGATTAGTAATCGCTTGAGAGTGAAAAGATAAGAAGGGGAGACAATTCCGAGGATCAATAACAATGATACGTATGGAGCAAAACAGTTGTCAATGCAGTACCGGAATCTCTAGAAGCAATTTAAATTCATAAAGCTAATAATTTCCAAGGAGCGATTATTCGAAGATTAACTTAAATGGAGCAAAGTTGTGAAGACCTTTTGACAAATCCACGAAAACAAGAACAATTATCTTGTAGCTACTTTTTTTTTTCATTTATTGCGGATTTATTTTATTGCATGTTTATCTCCTATTTATCCTTTAATTTATTGCAAATAGCGTAGAACATTTCACTTCCGATCCAAAATTACAAAGAACTTTGTATCAAAAAAAAAAAGAAAAAAAACCAAAGACTCGGCGCTTCGGTGAAAGATATTCGCAAGGTACACTTTCCCCACTAACATCTTTTAGATGCCAAATGCATCCAAATACGAATCCAAATGTCCTGATCAGAAAGGGAAACTTTTAAGCTTCCACTCTACTTGTTTTTAATGATGGCTTATGTTTATGGACAGATCCATTAAGTTTTGCCAGTGATCGTATGGGCAAATCTGTCTGACAGAACCAAATCCATCCTATCTCTCTCCTGATAAGACCCACCAGGGCTGTTGAAACCATAAGCAGATTACCATATTCAACTAATAATATGAACAATTCTTTTAATCGTATAAGATTGGGATTAACGATAGTAATTAAATTTAGATCGCAACGTCCATTTGGTTCAATTTTTCATGTTCAAAGATATTCTACGTTTTCCTCTAGGATTAATTAGAAAAAATTAGATAAACGTTGTAGTGAACTAAAATAAGGTAGTGGTATCGAAAGGACATCTTGAACATCTTAAGATGTTAATCAATTTCAGAAAATCCAGCTCCCTGCGGAAAAAAGGTTCCCAGACAAATATTCTCAGAAACTTATGATGCCAGCTTAATCATCTTAAAGTAACAGCATGCTGGCAATCTACATTCTAACCCCCTATAGTTCATTGAATCCAGATTCATCCATGAAACAAGAGAAAATTGTTCTGTTCACATGTTAATTCTCTGAGACCACATGGTATACATATGAGCAGTCATTTTTCTTAGGATCATATTTTCAAAGAAACACCTCTTAAACATGTATACCCATGCGGAAAGAAATTAATTAAGTGGGAGAATTACCTAATCGGTTCCAAACTTATATGTATCTCATTTTAGTCATGAATTTTTTAATCTTTCCAATTTAATCACAAACTTAGGCTCGAAATGTTGCTAATTTTGTGGGAGCACCAATAGAAAATCTTGATTGACAGCTTTACACTGATTGTGATGTTACATGGTACAACAGTAAGTGTATACTACGTTTCTTTTGTCCTTAGTAAATCGAAGTGGAGAAACAACAATAGGAGAAGCGATGTGAATCCTCCATAATAGGATTTTCTATAGAAAAAAGTCGAAACAATTGAATGAATGATATCCAAGAACAGACGCAATTGCTTGACCAGATGCATATTGTATTCAAGTTTGGGTCTTGAGTATTTATGAATGGCAAAAAGAATAGGGAGTAAGTTGACTAGGCTGACGCAGTCTGTTGAGGAATAAGGGGATCAAAAGTTGAAGAGTCCTATCAACTTCGTGTAGACTGTCAGGGGTGACAATTGCACAAGCACGATTTAAATTCAATTAATTCTTAAAACTTGTAATTATTTCACAATCCAAGGTACCTGAGTTATTGCACTCACACTTCTAGAGAATATATAGCAAGTTTTAATTCCAAGCATTTTTGGTGCCCATTACTCAAGGTTAACCCATGACTTTCTTGATTTACTTGTTCTTTGTGGAATCATCTAAAATCATGCTTGGCTATTCACCAAGGTTTAAAATAAAAAAAAAAACAGTCTCTTTCTATATTTTGACATTCAGCTTTTTAGCTGAAACTTGTTTGGTCAATGATTTGAGGAAGCATCTTTTCGGAGAAGGCTAGGCCAAATTCTCTTAAGAAACCAATGCATAGGCGTCGCATGATTCACTGACGTCCACGCATCTTCTCCTGATCTGAAAAAGGCAAACCCGAGCCCTGGTGATGCGGCGTAAGAAGTCATGACTGAGTACCTGGACAAAGAAAGGCTCCAGGAAAAATCGATCATGTGGATGGGATGTTGTTCGTGTTGAAGCTTCTCCAAAGCGGGGAGTTCAATGCTGATGCACGAAAGTGGATTGGTGATCGGTGTTCACTGTAACCATTTGCCACGAGTATCCATCCTGGTGT
The DNA here is from genome assembly GCA_014182375.1 of Eucalyptus virginea. Taxonomy (NCBI): domain Eukaryota; kingdom Viridiplantae; phylum Streptophyta; class Magnoliopsida; order Myrtales; family Myrtaceae; genus Eucalyptus; species Eucalyptus virginea. The sequence continues at coordinate 33,726,851 of CM024518.1, forward strand.
AGATAATGTCTGGCAATACGATCCTGGCAACTGCACTGGGTAAATTCTCCCTGTACAGGGGTTGGAGAACTCAGCTCTTCGGTTGTACGCATAAATCATGAGCCACTGGGCTTTAGATTTCGCATCGTACGTCTCCTTGGCGGCAGTGGTCCGCCATGAGGTGCACACCTGTCGAATAGCTAAAAATTCTTCCGTGGCTAGCCGACGAACAATAAGTTCTAGGATCACTTGTGAGAGTTCTTCCCCATTCGCCATTTCTTCGCGTAGATTAAATGATCAATTTTCCTCATAACACAAGGAGGATCCTTTCTTATGCGAGGAAAGACAACTTTTGGGGGATTCAATTTCCCTATCCGTGAGGATTACCACAATCTACTTCCGATTATGTTTTTTTCACAAATCTTACCCTACCTTTTTACTTTTTTGAATAACTATTCCTTTGTGGTTTTGGCAAGATACAGTTTTCTCTTGGTTTGAGGTTTTAAAATTCAAATCATTCTATAAAATACAGTTGATCTAAATGATAGTTTAATCTCCGAGCATTTTCAATTAAAATCCATAAAGAGCACAATATATATTATTTAAGTAAATGATAATTTTATTCAAATCTATGTCATATGTTTTTAACCCTTCTTACTCTGTAAAAAAGTTTGGGTCTATTTTCCTAAATAAACGAAAATTTTCAAATATTTTTTGCCCAGCACATTTCTTCTTATTTATGTTTCCATATAGGTATGCTCTTTCCCTAGGCAAAGTTTCAGTAAGCAAAAGCTATGCTTCAAATTAAGTAGTTCTTTACCAAAACAAGACGAAGAACAAAAAGAAAGGGTAAACAAGTAGCAACCCGCTATTGTTGGACCATAACATCACTTGGGGCGAGATGATGATGTTATCCTCTGGCAAGATAATTTTTTTCAAGGGGAAAATAATATTAATAGTCCCTAAATTTTTGTTCCATGTGCAATATTATCCTTGAATTTACAGTTGATGTGACTAGGTCCCTCGACCTCTCTTCAATGCGCAATGTTGCATCTTGAATTACTTTAGAATGTTCAATTGTCACCCTTCCATTAATTAACCTACCACTTTAGAAGACTGCCAATGTATTTACGATAAAAAGTTGTTTCCAACATTTTCTTATTGTTGAAAATAACTCTCTTTTGACCAATCAAATAGCTTTTTCACTATTATCTAAAGTATCTCGGTATCCAATCAAATAGCTTTCTCCTAACTATTTATTCAAATCCATCGCCATTTCCTTCCAACTCATGTCTTCTCCCCCTTTTTCTCTTCAACAATACGAAAGACCATATTCAGGAATTTGGTTTCTTTCAACAAATTGTTTCACAAATCTTGTTACTTATTTTCTTTATCTTAAATGAATATTCCTTTGTTGAGTCTGGCAAGATACACTGCCATCTTGATTTTGATGTTTTAATATTTAAATCTTCCTATAAAATACAGAAAATCAAAAACTAGTTTGATTTTAAGCTTTTACGAATAAAATCCCATAGGAAGACCATACATATTATATAAGCGAATGTTAATTGTACCACAAAAAAAGATCATGGAATTATAACTTAAAGTTAAATTGACTAAACACTTAAAAAAATTTCTTTAATATAAAAAACTATACATACCATTTTAATAAGAAACTTGTTTTCCTTAAGAGCAAATATATTGCAATTCCTATTTTGAATAATTCAACTTTTATTCAATGTTTCCAATCTTTTTAAGTATCCACATTAAGAATATGAATGAATTATATTAAAATATACATGGCGTTAATAGTATAGTACTAAAATATATATATTGTGGTATTTGTATTGAATTGGTTAAAATTTAATTATTCAATATCATCTCGTGCTTATAATAGTCAAGTTGAAATTAGTTTGTAAGACAACATAACTATCAAAAAGTGCATTTAAAATAGGCTATGTCAATTTAATCTCTTTATAAGAAAAATCTTTAAATCATATTGATTATTTTAAATTTAAAATATAAGTGGTAATTTGCAGTTATAAAATATTGTCCACAAAAAGTTCCATATTAAAAATGATTCACATTAAAAAATTGTAAAATATTGTAGCCATTTTCTATGTTTTTTCACTTTCTCCACTATTAACAACTAAATTTTGGCCTTTTTTTTTTTTTTAAAGATTTAGTCACGTAGTAACTTAGGGATTAGTTTTTAATCCCTAAATAAAAAATATCTTTCATTAAATTGCATCACATAAAGAAATTAGGAATATTTGCATTGCTAGCATTAATTATCAAAATTTTCGGAAAATTACTATTTAAAAAAAATTATTGTTAGAATTTCAAAAAAAAAATTAATTAAAATTAGAACACATGCAGCGAGCTGGGCTAGGGCCAGCCTTAGCTCGGCCCCTTCTTCTTTGCCCTTTCCTTTTTCCCCTCCTGGGCCGGCCCAGCCCATTTCTTCTTCCCTTTTCCCTTGGCTCCCCCTTTCTTCTTCTTCTCGCCCCCTTCTCTCCCTTGGACGATACCTCGACGACAAACGCAGCGAAGGACGGCACGGAGAGGAGGAACATAGACAGGGAAGCAGAGCAGGGATCTCTCTCTCTTCTTCGGGAGGGAAGAAGACAGAGAGATCCGAGCGAGGAGAGAGAGAGGGGCTTTCAGAGAGGTTGAGAAAGGGGAAAGAGATTCGGAGAGAGAGCTCGAGGGAGAGAGAGAAATTGGAGGAGGGAAGAAAGGGGTCTGGTTCTTCTTCTTCTTTGGGGCTGCTCTGGCCCTTGAACCTGAGAGTTCCGGGCATCGTTCTGAGGAATATACAGAGGGAAGAGAGAGAGATGGAGCTCGGAAAGTGACTGAATCCGAAAGAGAAACGGGGAAGCTAGAGAGTGTGAGAGAGCGCTCAAGAGAGAGAGATGGAGAAAGGAGAACAGAGAAAAGAAGCCAGAGAAGAAGCGGTATTCCTTCATCTTCTTCAGGACTGTTTCCGCCACTGTGCTGTCCTCGTGCTTGCACGAACGTGAGCTCCCCCCCTCGCGCACCGATGCTCCGCTAGCATATGCAGTGATCTCCAGCAACGCTCTCAACGATGGCGAGCTTCAGGTTTTCCGACGCTGGTCTGGACCTTGACGCGCCTCAGATCTCCAAGGCGTCTCCACATGGCTCGACGCTGGAGCCGCCGCAGCAACAAGCTGTCGTCGAGCTTATCCCAGCAACCTCGCCGTGACTCGCCCCTGCTCCAACTCGTTTTTCATCCACCCCTCAACGCGGACGCCAGATTACAAGCAAGCATGCCTACGGTGATCACCTCATTCAGGTCGACATCGCTCCCTCTCCGAGACCGAGACGTTGGCACCTCGCTGCCGCACCAAGTGAGCCAGCCACGCGTATTCCCCTACCACTATGGTCGCGTTTCATCGATAGTTACCCCGGCGTTGCACCTTGTCAAGCATCGCCTCGAGCAAACACCACCACCACCGTGGCCGAGAGTCGAGCAGCAACACGATACACACACCGAGACGTGCCAACGCGAGGCGACGCTGCTGCACTAGCATCTCGAGCTTGCCCTGTTTTCCTTTGTGTTCTGCAGATCGTCCGCGTATTCCCAGTGATCCCGGTGGATATCTAACGTGCCGCAAGCCTCCACATCACGCCAAGATCCCCGACGTGCGAGGTCGTCCTTGCCTAGCCGCCACAACCGGATCTTTCTTTTTGCCGGATTCCAACCCCGTGACTTCCGAGGAGAAAGATACGAGAAAAAGAGGAGGAGGGCAACAAGCATACCTGAGCCGAATCAATTTTGTGTCTTGCAGGTTCACGGTGGTGTTGCTCCTACGCACTGCCACTTGGACCTCTGCAAGACTTGCTGTTGCCTCTGGTTGGGGATAGCTCCTGCCATGCCACGAATTCTCAAATTAGGTAACGATTTCGTCTGGTTTGATTTGAAAATTTAATCGCTAATTTCGGATTGATTTCGTTATCTAATTACAATATTTGAGATTTTATGCATCATCCAGTTAAGGCATTGTTGATAATAGTCAATTTAATTATTAATTTGATTCACAAATATTTCAGATCATTTTTTTCATTACTTTGACTTAATATTGGATAGCTGTTGTGCCTAAAAATTGTGATAACTTTTAATTTAATCAGTGAAACAATGGGTTATTTTTTAGATTATTGCAATCTTTTAATTTGAAATTTCCGTGAATTGCGCGTGTGGATTAAGTGAGATCCCATCCTTAATTCGGACTCTGAAAATACCAACAAAAAAAAAAAAAAAATCATCTTAAAATGGATTAGATTCATTTTCTCTGCTCAAATTGCATGTTCAAATTAAGGCATTTTTAAATTACGAATTTTAATATATATATATATATATATATATATATATATATATATATATATATATATATATATATATATATATAACACACACACCAATGTTATATAGTTTAATTTCATCTTTACCTGCTATGTCATGTCATGTAGGGGTGTAAACGGTTCGGTTCGGTTCGGTTTTTGAAAACCGAACCGAACCGAACCGTTAGAGAAAATTTCCGAACCGAACCGAATAAGTCCCAAACCGAACCGAACCGAACCGAACTGTTCGGTTCGGTTTTTCGGTTTTCAAATTTTGGGTTTCGGTTTTCGGTTTTTGGTTTTTTTTTTTTTTTTTTTTTTTTCGAGACGGCTTACCTTCTATATAAGCTCCTTGAAGCATTGATTGATGTTCTCTCTAGTTTTTGTGCAATATTCAAGAAACAAACATCTATGTCTTTGAGCTAGATCTCTTCCTTCTTCCCTTGTTATAGCCCTTTCACTCTCCTGAAATTATCACATCATGTGAAGCGAGATGACTTCTCTTTGAAGAGAAGTCAAGCAAGAAGAAACTAGGGAGGATAAGAAGCGATGATGAGGACGGAGCTCGGAATGTTGTGTGAGAATTCTTTGGAAGGAGGATGGCGTCCCGAGATGTGGTTTCTTTTATGGGCTTGTCCCAGTTGAGCCTGGAAATGCCTCGAGTTTTGCATTGCTTCCAATCTAGTTGGGTTTCAAAAGGAAGCAAAAGCTTCACTTTTGACTTTTTGGGTTTCATGGGCAACTGGTCTAGATCAAAACTGCCATGCTTTTAGCTTTTCCAATCTTAATTTGTTCCCAGAAGGAATATTTGGTCCTACATGTAGTGTAGCGATTTTAAGTGTTTTTTTACACTAGTGATTCGTAATATAGCCATAAGCATATGAAATCGTGATAAAGTATGCTAACAACTTATCTTCTCATCTGAATGTTCTACTATAGTCTTTATGCCTCACATCACATTTCACTCAGCAAGTATACCCATTTAGTCTAGGAAATTTCCCTTCTCCAAGGACAAGAGAATCAAGACCTGCTGAGACTTCAAAAAGATGCTGTGTAGCATCCCCATTGTACAACAAAAATCGGTGTTGACAAAGCTCTGAAATAGGGATTCTGTTCACCAAAGAAGAAGAGAAAAAGAAGAAGAAAGAATCCCGGATTAACAAGAACTCAAAGGAAACTAGTGCTTTTCATCCATAAAACAAGTATCATAGGGCAATTAATTATTGCAAGAATCCAAATTATAGTCATGGCAAGGAGCAAAAGTAAATCACATTAGACATCCATTCAGTCACTTCTTTAACCCCACGACGCTGAGACAAAGCGACAGCATATATCTCCATTATATTACAACCGCTTCTTCTATATGATTCAAACTACAAAGTTCTCCAATGGCTCAAGGCCATTCTGCCTCGGAATGGCAAGTTTCTCACGCATCTCCACAGGAGTTGTGTGCACGCTAAGCCCAATAACCACAATGCTGCTCCTTTCTTTTGTATACCCTGACCAAAACAATTGAAATAAAATTAGTGATCTCAACTTTGAATCTGATGTCACTCACTCACTCCCACAAATCATGATAACCACTGTTCTCTAGTTTCTTCATCAACCAATTTTACTACTCTTCCATTAACCAAGAGAAAAGAACATGGAAACACAATAAATGAATAGCATACGGCTGCCAAATTTATCTTACCACACGCCGAAGTATGGGCTCCAATGATGAGCAAAGTTTCTGCAAACTATCCACCTTGAGAGCTTCAATGACACTGCATCAATATAAAGGAACATTAATATATTTATAAACCTCAAAGGAGCAACCATTTTTACATAAGATGCATAATTATAGATAAATTCCCTCTGAAGAAGGCAAGGACACATAACAGAGAAGGCAAGGTCACATAACAAAGACAGATCATAACAGAGAAAGTTATCCTGTTGTCTCTGGATAGTTTTATAATACAAAATCATCTGGCCATGGTTGTGTACTCACCTGGAAACCATATTTCATGCTCACATGACCCGATGCCATGTTGATCAAAATCCTTGGAATAAAGAAAGGGCTAAGTCGATGAAGACGCTGCAACAAAGAGAAAGAGATCGTTCAAGCTTCCATTGTCATAGAAAAGGCAATTTATCAGGTTCGAGGCTGCAGGAAGAGTTAATGCTTTGTAAATGACTGATAGAATGGTAACATATAAACCTTCTCACAAATCATTTGTGCTGCATCCAGTATGTCACTGATGCTTCCAGTTCCCCCTCCAATAGAAACCCCTGATGTTCTTCAAGTTAAAAGAAGGTACATCACCAAAGAATTTATAAAGCATAGCATTCTCCCAAAGTATCTGCAAGAAATATATCATTTACCGTCATTTCTTTCTGTTCCTGTTCAGTGGGTAGCCATTTTGCATCTCTTAAAGCCTCATCAGCAGCACATAGTGCATAGCCTATGAATCTTGCAATTGAACGATGCTCCTAAACAGAAAATTGAGAAGGGATGAAATTCATTATGCAGCATGTATGAATGACTTCTTTTGGAATTAACAGCCTATTGCATCAGCAGATGATGGGACTGGTTTGTCATATCACAGTTGTTCCCCATCCCGATGGAAAATGGAGTGATCAAGCATAGCAAGTATATGGATATCACTTTCCTACAGACTATAAAATCACAAGCAAACTCCAGATAGTGCCCCCAACTCTATCGAGTTACTAACTTGTAAATTTCAGTATCTTACTGTCACGATTAAATTCATTTACTACCACAGCAATTAAATCAGCTATATAGTCGAGCCAGACCTGCCAATGCCAACCGCATTAAAAGAAGTCACAGAACTTGCCATCGCATTGGAGTTAATTCCAAAATCAACTCCCCGCCCAGGGGACAAAAAGCAATTTTTACAAAACGAAAGTAGAGCCCAAATCATCCGATCAGTCCAGCTAAATGTCAAGCTGAACTCCACCCACAGAATTCATCAATCTGACGACCCTCTGACACACCCGATGAGCACGAATTTCACACGAGAATCACCATCAACCAAGATTCGAGAGAAAAGCAGTCACCTTTACGAGAGAAAGAGAGAGAGGGGGGTTGCGCTGCGGTTTCCCAAGGTAGCAGAAGACGAGGAGGAGGAGATCTTTGTTTGGTCTTAGCCAAACAGCGTGTAAAGTGACGAAGGAGAGACTTTGGCCGCCCCCCAGTCCAAAGCAGAACGCGCGCCGTCGCAGAAGGAAGAGAGGCTCTGTCCCTCAATCGGTTGCCGTCGCCGTCGCAGTCGCAGTCGCCATCCCTACCGCCGTCGCCGTTGCAGTCGTCGTCCCTGCCGCCGTCGCCGTTGCACCTCCAAGCCGACCAAGAGGAGACACGAGACGAGAGGAGAGGGCCAGAGTCGAGACAGAATAAAACCTAGAGTTGGGACCGACGGGACGGGAGAGAATAAAAACCGAACCGATAAAAGAGATTTTATCGGTTCATGGTTCGGTTCGGTTCGGTTAACCGATAAAAACCGAACCGATAAAAGAGATTTCGGTTTTTGACGAGAACCGAACCGAAAACCGAACCGAACCGAAAAAACCGATTTTTTCGGTTCGGTTCGGTTCGGTTTTCGGTTCTGTTCGGTTTTCGGTTCGGTTCTTGACACCCCTAATGTCATGGGCATGTCATATAGCTTTTAGCTGCATCATCATTATGCCATGCCACCGTTCCACGACCTTATGTTGCGTCATCTTGTCTACCATAATGCCGCGTCATTAATGCCACGTCATATGCCTTGTCATCGTCCATGTCACCACATATGTCATGTGGTAGGATAAAATGCATATTGATTATTTCATGTCCTTAGAATTAGGACATGTAGTCAAATATCGTCACTTCTTTATGTCATTGCATTTAGAGTACGCTCACATTGTATAAAGCATAGTTTTCATTAAACAAGAAAAAACCCAAAAAATAGTTGGTTGAAATTGTGTGTTAATTAGAAACCATACATAAGTTGAATATGTGTTTCTTCTAATTAACCTTGTACATGCTTACGTTGCTTTAAAATAAGTACCATTCCATTTCCTTGCAATTTATTAATTGCTTTGATCATTAGGTGTTTCATTTATGATTACACACCCACATGATGACCTCATATTTAGAGGATAAGCTTAAAATTAATTTAGATTGCCAAAAAAAAAAATTTCTTGAATTGAGCAAGATTAAATACCGGAAGAACACTAATCGTTTAATTAGTAAAATCAACTCCCTGACCCTAAATTCTTTGGTTGCATAAGAAATGAGGTACACTCCTATATCTCACTTTGTTTCTAGCCAACCCCAATAGGTTAGTGATGACTCTTCATTAGAAAATTCTTACAGCATCAATTTGAATACCCACATCGCACTTGAAATTCCTATTCTTGCCGTGAGATCTAGTCTTCCATTATCTCCACTAACTTACAGTTTTCTCTTCATCAGTTCCTCACATAATTTGGTGAGGGTGTAGTCAATTTGTATGTGCCCTTCGGCCTCCTTTCTTTTTTTAAGAAAAATTTCTACCTTTTTCCATGGCCATATCCTATTTTAACATGCAAATATATTTCAAATAACTTCATTTAAAACTCCATTACTAAAAATGAAAAAACATTAATTCCATCGTTCTTATTTATTGTGTACATTTAATCGCATTTATGTAATATTAAACTGAAAACTTAGGAAAGTATTTCTTGCCAATGCCATATAGTTATGCATTTTTATCGTCTTCACTCACTCACAATATGGAAAAAGAAAAGGACGGTTTAGGTAGGGAGAGAGTGGACAAAGCAGGGGATTGTACCAATAATTGAAGAAGAGAAAATGAAAGTGATGAATATACTGGGAAACCGGAGAAAGTGTGAAAATATAATCATTACCACAATGTCCATCAATTCAATCAACTCATTAATTAAAGTGATTATTTTAACTAAGAGCACAGCATTTGACCCAAAAAAAAAAAAAAAAAAATACTTAGAACATAGCTCGAAATTTTATGGCCAAATCACGTAAAATGGTCAAAATAATTTAATTGATTTACTTCATCCAAACTTCATTACGATATAGAAAATATTTTTACTCTATCATTCTGATTTAATGTTATATATATGATTTCATTTGCATTACGTAAAATTAAACAAAAACCTCTAATAATTTTCTTCAATAAATGCACAATATATATATTATAAAATAGATTTAGATGGTCAGAGCGAGTGAAGAAAGTACAGGAGCGCATCTTTAGTTGATGAAAATAAAATGAAAGTAATGAAGATAGTGGGGGAGAGGAGAAAAGGAGAAATTAGAAAGATTGTCATAATATCTTTAATCATTTCATTAAAGTGATTTTTTTAACGCATGTCATAACAAGGAACATTATAGTCAGATATACAAGAGTTATTTGTTACAACCTCACATAAGGACTATCTAAAAGAACAAATCAGTATTAATAGAAGAAAATCTACGGAATCATATAATAATATATAGAATCACAAAATATCCTAAAGACATCTCTAACAATAATAAACCATTTCAACACGATCTTCATTTATAGGAAAAGCCTTTAGCCGCCATGGACACGATCTGGAAACGAAACCCTTTGGCCACCCTGGGGCGTATCATTGGCTTTCTCGAGCGAAAGCCTTTGGCCACTAGAATGCGGTCTTGGAAGGAAAGCCAACGGCTGCCAAAACCCGTACCGTTAGTGCTTTTGAAACAAAAGCCTTTGGTCACCTGGACGCAGTCTCAGAGGGAAAGCCACCGACCGACCCGGTCCTTATTATTATTGTTCTCAAGTGAAAGCCTTTGCTTGTCGGAGCACGGTCTCGGAGCCAAAGTCACCGGTCGCCTGAGCCCATATCATGAGTATTCTCAAGCGAAAGCCTTTGGCTGCTTAGTACATGTGGAGTAGATGCTTCAACCGCCTCGACTCGCAGAAAATTATTGGTGAAAGCCGGCAGCTATGCCGCTCATGGTTCTTGGTAAAAGCCCTTGGCTAGGTCGAATGCATAAAATATATACATATATACACACATGAAAAATGCGTTCTAAAGACTGGGGCTTAATCAAACTAAGAAAGTTAAAACTTTTGAAAGTAAATAAATAAGTAAATTATCTTCATACTGTAAGTAGCACCGCAAGAACTCTAGTGTCCGATGCAATTAACTCTCAGGCTCCTAGAGGACTCACCTAGTCTGAGGTGTTCTTTATTGATTTTTGGATAGGAACTAAAATGCAAGAAATTGAAAGGTACGACATAGGCGAAAGACTATTAGATCCAAAAGTGTAAACAATAGACGTGGTTAAGTCATTCTTGTTTCGAGTGGACTTGTGTTCCTTAAACTGATCAAATGCCTCTTCGGTGGAGTTTTCTCCTCAAATGAGGGTGTAGGATCAATCAGCATCCAAATCTCTTTAGTTCATTAGCGACCCAATGCACAAATTGGGTAGGGTTCACTGAAAACATCCTTCCTTTCCTTATAAGAATAGGGGACATTTCCATCCTCTGTTTTGACAGAAACTTGTGAATGTCTGCAAGTATAATTGGGAATGGAAAATTCAAACAATATTTATGAGTTTTCACCTACGTATCCAAACCCTAATAAAGCGCGCGCACACAACACTTGCTCTACCACCAGGCGAATCGCCTAGCCTTCCCTGACATCGCCACAACCTCAGGAGCGGTCGTTGTGCTCAGTCTCCTTGCCGATTCAATCTCTGTCTCGAACAAAGGCAAGCCGCCGTGACTTGCCTGGAAACCTCTGACAGTCGCAGTGACCTCAGATCATGGTTGGCCATGGGGTCGTAACCTCGATTCAGGGTCTCGCTGTGGCTGGCAGTGACCTGCGAATTAGAGAGAGAAAGTTGCAAACCAGGTTTGAGAGGGGTAGAGAGAGAGAGAGAGAGGGTGGAAGGAGGTACAGAGGGAAAGGGGAAGAGAGAAATTTTGCTACGACCGCATACAAAGAACGGGCAGAGGTGTGAGGCTAGGGTCCAAAACTCGAGCCTGTTTTTGGTATTTTCCCTACTTGGAAATTGTCCAGTTTCATGTCAAAGCCAAGAAGAGTATATGTCGGATCCTCTAGCGTGGTTTTCTGCTAAATAATCTGCAAGCAGGTAACTCTTATTAGACAGAGGCGAATCTATGGTGTGGCAAGAAGTACTGGCAGGGCCCAAAATTGCATCATTTACTCTGCCGCAAGCAGCTTCTTGTGCATCACCGGAGCTCCTGCTCACCATGGGAGGCCGTTCCCCAATCTGGCAATGCACAGCTTTATGGCGTCCTCTTGGCTAGAGGGAATCATGTGCTATTAGGAATCTAGAGTTATCTGTATATAGTTCGAGAGAAAGGAAATGGGCATCAGCATTCAGCAAGACAGAGAAGAAGGTAGAAAATAACTGGTAATGCCACATAACATGATGAAGGAAATGATATGCAACTATTGCGGAGAAACTCAAAATAGTACATTCTTTGCGGGGTAAGATAAATAATATGCCGTCTTATACATGCTGCACAGAATAAGGGCTTCAAATTCAAATTGCCAAATGTGACATAAGTGGCCAACCCTTCCCCCAGTCACCTTGGAGTATATTTAACCTCCGGAAAAATGAACATCAACTAATTTACATAGACTATACTCAGTCTTTTGGTATATAATGCCAAGTTGGGCCATCACAAGGATGGACATAGTTTGGATGGCGGATTCTCCATGATCTATCATTTCGTCACATATGTATTGTATGGTATATATTTTCAAATCCCAATTATTTTACAAGAGTGTTTGATTTGTGAAAAGTGAACGATTTCTTTATGTTTCAATATTAGAAAAGAAAAACAAAGTAATCGCTGGAGATTTTTCTACTCCGCAGGTGCACACCTGCTCCCGAAGATATCATAACCGTTGGCACCCACTCGTGACGATACCCAAGCAATAACATGGATTTGTTACTGAAAGGGAACAACTTTCTTTTCTTTTACTAAAATATCGAGAACAAAATTTTTGGCTATAACTCACCCCACGGTAGACTCGTTGGTTCGTGCTCTCAACCCTCATCCAAGAGAGGAGGAGTTCAAAACTCTGCGCCTCCATTGCGCAATTTAAGTGAGGTGCCGTGGGAGGTGGATCCCCGCGCTAGTGCCCTGGGTTTGCATCGCCGGCTACCAATTGTACAGCGGTTTCCGGGTCAATGAAAAAAAAAAAAAAAACTTTTGGCTGTAAAGCATCAAGGAGACAACATAGAAAGTGATGACATGCTTCTACATGTTTCGGTTTGATCCTCGTGTGGATAATGGAGTTAAAAGGACGCATCGTAATCAAATCATCATGACCTTTTTTCTTTTTTCTTTTTTTCCTGACTTCTGTCCTTTACAATGCAATCTGCTATGAGAACGAGAGGCAAGATTACAAAGAGAAAGCCAAAAAAAAAGAGGGCCTAAAAACAATCGCGTGAAATTATTTTATGTTCACTTTTGTTAATCAAAGGATCCAGTATGCAAGTAGGAGTCTAGGACTGTCATGAGCCAGTAGATGAACGGTATTGGCCCAAACTGGGCTACGGTGGCGATGGCGGTGATGCGACATCCATGCCGCCGATCCCCTGATCTTGATTGCCCAGCAGCAACGGCTGCTGCCTCCAGTAGCTGGCTCAATGATGCCTCCCAGAGTAAAGCAGAGGAAAAGTAGTTGAAGGTGTTGGAATGGAGGCTGCCTAAAACGACCTCTGCCAAGAAGATGATCGTGAGGATGAGGCTGAGGATGATGATAAAGTGTAGAATGAGAAAGAGAATGACCTGGGAAGCGTCCAGCAACTGCTCCACAATGCCTGCAGATTGTTGCTGAAGAAGTCTTGCAATTTACCAATAATTTCTGAACACATCGGTGGCCTTGGCAGCAGCAGCTGCAGCAGCTGCAGCAGCCGCCGCCGCCACCGGAGCTGCCACTGCCGCAGCAGCAGCAGCAGCAGCTGCAGCCGCCGCTCCAGCTCCAGCAGCTGCTGCAGCTCCAGCAGATGAAGGGTATTGGCCCAATCTGGGCCATGGTGGCGATGGCGGTGATGCGACATCCATGCTGCTGCCACCGCTGGCAGCGGCTGCAACTGCAGCGGCCACAGCTGCAGCAGCTGCGGCAACGGCGACAGTAGCTGCAACGGCAGCGGCAATAGCTGCAGCAGTTGCGGTGGCAGCGGCGACGGCAAGTACGACCGCAGCAGTGGCGACGGCAACGGCAGCGGCAGCAGCAATGGCAACAGCGGCGGCATCGGTGCCAACGATGGCGGCGATGGCAGCGGCGACGGCGACAGCATGAAGCACATGGCTGCCCTTGGCAACGGCGGTGGCGGCGGCGTCGTGGCGGCGGTGGCGGCGGCGACGGCGACGGCGCTGTCGCGGCGGCGGTGGCGGCGGCGGCGGCGACGGCGACGGCGGCGGCAGCGGCGACCACTGACCGGAACAGAACCATGGCGGCGGCTGTGACGGCGATGGCGGCGGCGACAACATGTAGTCCATGGGCCACAGCTGTGACAACTCTTGCAGCGACGACGAGCACGAATCCAACGAGAACGACGGCAGCGACGGTAGCGGCGGCGATGACGGCGGCGACGACAACTGCTGCGGCGACCACAGCGGCAACGACCACAGTGGCAACTGGTTCGGTAAGCACACTAGAAACACCAAATCTATTTTGTTTGTTATAGGTTTCATGAGCTCATCTTCACCGAATTAGAAAATAAAGATAGGCAAAGCGTGTCTGCTCATTTTTTGTTGTTTATTTTAAGCATACCCATTTTTAGATTTATGGATTCTGCAAACAGCCACCGAACCTGAAATTCAGACAACTGCAGAGCCTGCTCTGCTCTAAATTTTTTTAAAAAAATCCAGGCATACCAGACTTTGATTTAACAAGATACCGATGTTGCAAGTCTCTTAAGCCAGTCTTTGTATCTTATTATAGGGCCCAGATGTCCCATGTCAAGAAAAAAGAACCAAAAAAAAGTGATTGTCTGTCAAGTTTCTAATCCTGAATCATGACTCAACATCATCAACAGTGAAGGCTAAGAAAAAAGAACAGGAAAGCATATAATATAACGTCATCAAGTGTCTAAACTTAAATGACTTACCATCTTCCACAGCGAAGGCATTGGACGTGCCCTCATAAACACGAATTCCTTCGCAATAACCCTCCTTAGTTTTGACTCCAAGCCTGAATTTGCCACTTCTTGTCCAGCTTGATACGTCATTAAAAGTGATAGCTCCCAATGTCCCCATACCTTCATCGAGAAGCACAGAGAGATCACCACCCAAGACCGGCATCTTCCCCTCTTGCCCCATTATTTTATTTTCATGGCTCTCAAAGAACTCTCTAGTCCAATTTTTGCCAGCTTCTCTGTCAAAGTCACCTCCAATCACCGTCACCGTCAACTCTAGCTTTGATGGGCGTCCAGATTGGACAACACTACCTGTCCTGGAATCTACCAAGACAACATGAATAATTTTCCCTTTCTCACCCTTAACCTCATTGCCTTTAACTAGGCTTGATGGTAGTTCATTTATAAACTGAAGACGTAAATCCTTTTCGCTCTCACCATCTTCTCTCGATAATGCAAACCTGTCAATAGAAATAAAAATTAAACAGTTCACCCAATAGAAGTTTGCACTGCAGAAAGGGGTGCCCAGGACACAATATGAGGGCAGCCTTCTCGCCAATGGCATAGTCATACAAAGGAAGAGAATGCCGAGGGCCAAATCCAACATATGAAATCATTCTAGCGGGTCATTCACATTACCATAGGAATCGCAATCAACTGACAATCAAAACCTATGGCCTTTTAGCAACCACTAGTTCAAACACATCGATCTCACTTAAGTCTTTTGAAGTATGGAAAAGAAGCACAGATATCAGTACTTATGATCAAAGGAAATGATGCCCTCCAAGTCTCTATTATCGATACATACAAATATACTTGTTAGGGATTCACTAATTTGAACAGTGTTGCATATATACTTAAAATTAGTTCTTGCGGAAGATCAGTATAAAAACCAAAAACATGTCTCAGTGACCTTTTGATTCACTACTGTCATATTTTATTCTAGCACTGGTAGATCACCCCAAGTTGTTGGTGACAAATCATCTTGCCATGCATCTAAATCGCAATCATCTATAAAATGTCTCAACAAAGATTCTTACCAACAATTTAGCTTTCCATCTGATAAAGGGACTTCATTCTCGTTCACTAGATCATGAGTACAATCAGGAAGTTCACCGAGTTTCTCAAGATCAAGTGGCTTCCTAATTTTTTCTTTCATTGTGTTGAAATTCTCCATCAGTAACGCATTTGTCCTCAAATATAGATAGTCGTCAATCACTGCAGGCATGCAAGGGCTCATCTTCTCGGTATGAGCACTTTCTAATGCACTCAAAGTCAGCCTGCAGAAAGAAGTGCTGCAGGGTTGGCCTAGGATTTGAATTGCATACTTCCTCAATACAGGAAGGTCGTCACCGCAAAAGTCCCACCAGTCACCTTTATAATCAACATCGTTAGTATACAATTTGCACATTGAAAACGAATAAATTATGAAATTTAATCAATGCGGTGAAATAATAAAACAGATGCTTACAAGGGTGAGATGTTTGTAACATCGTCATTGCTGTACAATTGAACAACTTTGGGTCTTTTTTACGATAGAGCAGCATATCTTGCACAAATTTTGCCTTTTCTTCACCATCTACCAATTTTTCCAATATGAAATCTATGCCCTGTTTCATTGCATTGTTCTCTCTAAAGTTCTCGCTACAAAAGTAAGCAGGGTTAAGAAAAGCTGCAGCAGCATGTATTGGATGAATGATATTGCTCTTCCGTAGCTTGAAAAATGCCCATAACCTCTGATACTTATGTACATTAGTCTCATATATTTGTCTAATAGCCTCCTCCGCCATTTCCACAGCTGCATACAAGAACCCGGAAGTAGCACCATAGCTATCAACTAGGCACAGTACTTGAAATAGTGGTTCTAGAGCATGCAAGACTTCTTTCCCTTCACTCCAAAATTCAGAACTCCGAAGGATTTCGCCCACTTTAACACCTGATTCATCCTTCTCAAAGCCCGACGAAAGCCACTCAGGTGATGAAACAAGCGACTGCAGCTCTTTTTCTACCCCCATGATTGATTGGAGCATACAATAGTTTGAGTAAAATTTGGTTGTTGATGATTGTTTCAACTCCCAGTTGTTTGTGAACAACTGCTTCATTGATAACAAGATGCCATCATCATGCCCGCAAACTTTAGCGACAACCGCTTTTGCTTGATCAAATACCTTTCTAATCCATTTGATATTATTGTAAATATCCTTAAAGAGTGCATGTATTTCAAAGGCAACGCAATTAGTCTGGTACAAATTGGGATAATTGCTAATGAAGATATCCTCATTACGTAATTTCTGAGCAGTGTTAGTTATGTACTGCACAATGCACCCCCTTTCTTGAAAGATAGAATGTAAAGTATCACCCTGCTCATCGGCCTCCCACAGCAAAGCGCGTGTTGTTAACTCATCTTTGGGGATTTCCAACTTCTTCAATAGTACCATCCCTTCAGCAGAATAGGCAAAGAAATAAATGAAGCATCTATCCTCATCACATGAAATAGCAGAAATGAGTGTACAGCCAGTTCTAACCCATGATTTCTTCACATTTGCCACTTGCTGTCCAATTTCCTCTTTCAAATCAGGCACTAACTTTGTTTTGACTTCCGAACAACATGGTAACCTATAACTAGAACCATGTTCAGCCACGGCATTCACATAGTTAATGAAGGATGGCCTCCGCATAATATCAATATCGAGATCATTCAACAGGATGAACTTAGCGAGCAATTTATCCAGTAAAACGCCATCCTTATTGAAAAACATTTTTGGCAAAGTCTCTTCGGTCTTAACTGAAGAGACATCAGCCTTTTTTCTCTTGTGAGGATTAGCAGAAATTGCTTCAGCAGCGGCAACTCGAACATCTTCAGAGACCTCGGTGCATATGTCTATACCACCACGTCTAATCCCAGATAAATGCGACTTAAGTCTTGAAACACCGCCAGCAAATGTTCTGTCGCAAAACTGGCACTTAAAATTGCTATCCTGTTGTGTTGCATATTCCCAAAATCGATCTCTGTTTCTGACCATGCCTACTTCCTCGGCCTATACACACAAAAGAAGAGCAATTAATTTTTTCCTATGGACGGTGAATGAAGTTATTGATAGTCGTATTATTGACAACGCCAAGAATTATGACCTGTGACTTCCAATCTATGCACATGGGTTTTAAGGTTTAACGGCCACATCTTCACTGAGAAATAATAAAACCCTCGCAATGAAATATCATGCAATTGACATTTGCGCTAAGGTCCCTCCTTCATCGAAGCAAGGAAGTTTCACCAGAATTGTCAGTGGGTCGAAAAGACTTGAGCAAAACTTTTTACCACTACTAGCATACACACGTATTGCTATGGGAACTCCCGAACCATAACACTGATATTTAAGCTGACCTTCAATTGAAAAGAAATAAAAACATTAAGTATCTTGACTGATAAATGAAATTCATTGTTTTGAGATCAAACTCAATAAGAATTGCTAACTATATATATGTATTCTTTGATCTTCACAAGAATGGAATAGACAAATTAGTCAGAGGCCACTTTACTCAACATTTGTTAAAATCAAGGGACATTTATACCCAAGAGACCCAGCTAACTTAGAAATAATCAAACAAATAGTGCCCTCGAGATCAAATAATATCTCTAACAAGAAATTATCTACTATCCATGACTTTACTTCAACGCTGTACACTAGCATGCTTCCTGAGAGCAATACAGGGTACCTAGAATAGCAACCATCCCTTCAGAAGCAGCATGATTACAAAATGACGAAAAGGACTTAAAATAATTGAAATGCCCAGAACCTATTAATCGTCGCTCATATTCACACACACGGAAGTTGAGAGAGAGAGAGAGAGGATGTGACCTGATTAGTGATTATAGCGCGAAGAAGATGCAGAGGAGAGCGATATTTCTCACGCGGCGTGACGCCTGAAGAGGGAAGAGTGACCAAATCACAAACTAACACTGAATCGGAAGCAGAGGGAAGCGAAATCTCTCACGCGGTGCGACGCCTGGAGAGTGAAGAATGACCAAATCACAAACTTATGTAGTGTCGGGGAGAACGAGAGGGAGCTTGCGTTAGGTGTATGAGTTTTACCAGTTTATATAGGCGCTGTGGGTCAATGTTCTGTTTCTTTGCTTTTTCCCGCGGTCGGCGTCTAATTGGCAGGGCACGTTTCTTTGACTTGCAGACGTGCATTCGCGAATTATTGCCAAAACAAAAGTACGCGTTCTTATCAAAGATACGTTTCTTCCGTTTACTTCATTGTGTCGTGTCCGAGGGAAAGATATGGTGTGTTCGAGTACATAAAGAGCACAATGGCGTTTCAAACAGTATTAAGGCAACAAGTTGAAGAGCACATTTAAATTCACAGCTTGTATAACTGCTTCCTAAAAGATCAATGCTAATTAGTTTTCCAAACTTTCTTGCATTTATTTCGTTCGAAATAGCTAGTCGATATAAAAATATTTTTCGCTGAGGAAAACTCATACAAAATTAGGAAAATATAATCTCAATTACTGGATTTAAGTAGATACTGAAAAGGCTTAAGGAGAAATAATAAGTGGGAGATTCGTTCGACAGCGAGAGATCCCATGTTCTTTTTCTTTTCTGTGGGGGCGTTGTTCTGTGAGTTAATGTTCTATTTTTTGGCTTTTTCCCGCAGTCTGCGTCAAATTGACAGCGCACGTTTCTTTGACTTGCAGGCGGGCATACGCGAATTATTGCCAAAACAAAAATACGCGTTCTTATCAAAGATACGTTTCTTACGTTTATTTCATTGTTACGTGTCCGAGGGAAAGATATGGTGCGTTCGAGTACATAAAGAAAACAGTGGCGTTTCGAACAGTATTAGGGCAACAAGTTTTTTTTTTTTTTTTGGGTCAAAAGATAGCTTACTATTGCTTAATTAAAGAGGAGTCTTACATAGAGCAGATGGGGAAATATCTGCACATAAAATATTCCAAAGTGGAAAAGGAAGGGAAACTAGCCAATTACGCGGTAGGGACTGTTGATGATGTTTTGTTGCTATCCAATCCGCTGCTTCGTTCATTTGGCGTGGACAACAGGTCAACAAAATATTTGGGCTTCTACTGAGCCCATTGCGGCACCTCTGCACTAACTCCTTTAGATTCCACGCTGTTTCCGTCCGGCCCATAATCATGTCCACGACAGAGGAGCTATCACTTTCAATAATCCACTTCCCTGTTCGAGTTCGTGCAGCTTGCACGTGAGAAGACTTGACTTCGTGCGTATAGGAGATCCCGTGTAAGATTGCTTGGGCTTCCGCTTCACTTGCCGATGAAACCCTAATCGTTGCAGCGAAGCCCTTTATAAGTCTTCCCTCCCGATCGCGAACAAGACCCGCCGCGGATCCGAGAAATTCACCGGGACACCACGCCGCGTCAACATTTAGTTTCAGTTCATCCCCTTCTGGTGGTCTCCATCGGTCAGTTTTTGTTTGATCGATTGGGTTTTTACTTCCGTTTATCTTTCCTCGGCTGAAAAGCTCTTGTTGTTCTTTTGCTGTGCTCAACAGATCTGTGGGACTCGGCTCTTTTGATCGGAATATTCAGGAGTTTCGCGCCTTCCAGCTGTGCCACAGAACCAATCCCGTAAGTTCTCGATCAGGTAAACCCTGTTCTCGGTGGAAAGCTTTGACAATCCATCGATTTGTTCGACTGATGCTTGTGTCCGGTCTGATCTTGTCGAAAATCTGTGCTTCCCATACTCTCTTCGTCCACTTGCATAGAAACAACATATGTTCTGTGGTTTCAATATTCGTCCAACAAAAGGGGCATAATGGATCAGTGACAATTTTTCGTTTGTATAGGTTTTCCCTCGTAGGAAGGGCGTTCTGACATAGACTCCAAAGGAAAGATCGAACTTTTGGCAGTACATTTAGGCTCCAAATTTGAGTCCATAAGGTACGCGGAGGTTGATAAGAACAAGAGGGTCTGTTTTGTTCTGGTTTGCCTGTTGTTTCCCGTGCTCTGTTGTATCCGCTCTTAACAGAGTAATGCCCTGTTTTGTTGCCTGTCCATATCAACATATCTGGTTTTACTTGCTGGCATATTGGGATTGCTAATATCTCATTTGCGATTGCTTCATCATAGAGTTGGAGGATTAGCTGTTGGTTCCATTCTCTGTGCTCTGCATTTATCAATTCAGATACCAATTTAGGCTCTGTCTGATTTGATTGGCCTCCTATTACACCATGCATTAGCCATCTGTCTTCTCTAATACGTATAGATTCTCCGTTACCTACTGACCATATGATGTTGTCCTTTATGGTGTCTCTGCCAAGCAACAAGCTGTGCCATCCCCATGAGGGTCGGCGTCCCTTCGAAGCTGTCCAGACATCACCACTGGGGAAATAAATTCCTTTTAGCACTCTGCTCCATAGAGCTGAAGGGGAGTTGGCTAATCGCCAGAGTTGTTTACCGAGCATGGCTCTATTAAAGGTGAGTAGGTCCTTGAACCCTAATCCCCCTGCATCCTTTCGAGTCTTCAATGTTTCCCAACTTTTCCAGTGCATCCCTCTTTTTGCGTCGCCATTTTGCCACCAGAATGATGCGATGCGTTTATTTTCGAATTCTATTTTTTTTATATTGAATTGTTTGTTAGCTTCATCAGTCAAATAAAAAGGATCATTTATCTGGTAAAAACAATCCAAGAATTTCATTATATCCTTTCTAAGATCATTTTCTATTTCGTTTGGTATTTCGCGGGTATAAAGGATACGCAGATAAAGTAGAGAATATATATTTCTTTTTCTCGCTATTAAAACGAACTTCCGAATAATTAAATATAGATACTTTGGAATATTTCATTAGTAATGAAATGACCAATACCTGTTCATGGAATTTAGAATAGAATATAGAATAATAATTAATATATTAATATAAATAATTAAAATAATAATTAATATAATAATTAATATAAATAATTAATATATACATGTTCTCTCTAATGTAAGACATAAAGTAGCGACGTCTAGAAACTTTGAATTGAGATATTAATAAATACACTTACACTAGGTTGCACAAAAAATGTTTTTTGCATCAATTTAAAGCCCGGAAAAGGTTGTAGAAGATTAAAAAGGTCCGTTGCGCGCCTCATGGCTATGTCATAATAGATCCGAACACTTGCCCCGGATCGACTTCCAGGTCATAATTGCTCT